>CM042011.1:156237116-156837116 GCA_023525715.1 Cichorium intybus | reverse complement strand
ATTTTCTCCATAATTATGAGAGCTGAACATTTTAGAAGCATCGGGAAGATTTCTTGGGTGCGATTTCTGCAGAATTCATGAGGATTGAAGCATGAAATCGGATTAATGGCTTGGAATTGGAAGTTTTCAAGCAATTAAGGTTAGTATTTTGAAATTCTAACCTAAGTTATTTGTGTGTTCTTCGTGGGATGAACTGGAACTGAAATTACAGTTATGGTTCAAGAGGTTTAAATGAATTCTAAGCCTCAAACATGTTTATGTGGTAAGAACACATATCAAATTGAAAGTATGTTGCTATTGTTGAGATTTTGCAATTTTGATCAAGAACCCTAGATTGCGAGTTCTTGTGATTAACCTGATTTTAATGGTTAATAATGACTTCTAGATGTTATTCTAGTTGAACTAAATCAGTAGAAGTGATTATAACTTAACAATTTAGGTTTTGGACCAAAATTGTGAAAAACGGGAATTTTGGAAATGGTTGAAATCTATGATTTCCATGGCTAAAAACTTGAAGTAAATGAAGGGTTTTGGTCTTGGAACAAACCCCTATCGATTAAGCAGAGTATTAAGCACTTAATATGAGAAAATGGAATTTTACAGCATTAAATCGGAACTGTCTGGCCTGTTGTTCAGCGATCGCGACGCGACCACATGGTGGCTCACGACAGTATCTGATGTGGTCAGAAAAAGAAATTGGGTGCTCACCCTGACCGATATTCAAGGTGAAAGAAAAGTAGTTGAGACTACAAGAAAAGCAGAAAATATTAGTGGACGCTTCAGAAGAAGTTAACACGATTTAGGTCCAACCTTAAAGGGAAGGGACCAAAACGAAAAAGGTAATGTGGTGTAAGAAGTGCAGGAAAAGCACTCAGAAAATTGTAGAGTTGAGACTCTACCGTTGAATTGTTGAAATTGTAGAAAACAGGAGCATATTGCTCGAGCCTGTTGGATGGAACAGAAGTGTTTCCAGCGTGGAGCTATAGATCACTTTCCTACGAAATGTTCACATGCTAAATGTGGAGTAACGGGTGATAAACCCAGGAAAGAACGGGGAGGAAAGAAAGAAGAAACGAATGGTCGAAAAGGACCAGTGATACCATGAGTATTCCAGCGGACTGTGGAAGAAGCTCATGAGTAGACTGATATGGTCTCAGATATATTTACTTTGAATATAATCCCCGTATATGTTATATTTAATCTATGAAGCTATGCTTTGGATCGATGATTTTGATGTCTTGTCTGAATATTTCATCAATGATTATGGATGAAATGTTAGAAGTAGCTATAACAGTTAGCAAATATGTTCAAGATATTGAACACCTGGAAGGTAGTCTGCCTAGGATTTACGGGACCATTTTTCCCTATAAATCTGAAGTCGATGACTACCAATGAATCTGAAGTAATTGTGCGTATGACTTAGTTAGCAATGAATTATGCTAACATGAATTGTAGAAACAAGAACACTATGGTTCTAAAATTAGAAATGAAATGGAGGAAAATCCACGGTAAATGACCATTGTTGAGAATACCGGTTATTTTCCTTTGCTTAAACTCGGAAAAGAGTTAGTAAAGGAAGGATGTTTTAGTTGGCATATGCAGTATTGGCCAAGCTAAACAAAGCGGCGGTACAAGTGTAAAACTTTAAATGAATTCTCGGATGTTTATTCCAAAGAACTCCCAGAATTATCGCCAGATTGATGAGAACAGTTTATGATTAAACTGGTTTTTTAGAGCCGTTTCTGATATTTAGGCTCTAAACTGATTAGCATCTGCAGTGTTACGCCCGGTTTCTCAATTAAAGGATACACCAATTACATTAATCAAACAATATACTATTAGTGGTGTAACCCCAAAAAGAGTAACAAGTTTACAAAGTTATATCAAAAGCATAGTTTAAGTATTTACTTATGTACAAACAAGTTTCATACTAGTTTACTCAAAACCGGGTTTTTACAAAAGACAAAGTCCAACACAAGAAAATAAGTAAGTCCAAGTCCAAAGTCCGTATCCCATCTAGCTAACCCTCCGTAATGCGTTTCCCACGATCTGTACTTCCAGAACCTGACACAATTAACATTAACAAACAAATTATGAGCTTTGAAAGCTCTGTGAGTAATTAAAGTCTAACTGGACAACAAGTGCCCAACATTTCTTTTAAAATTTACTCAATAAACCATCATGATCCTTAATTTATACTCATAAAGAAGTTTATTACTCCAAACACTCATAATTGGTATTCTCAACCAATTTCAAAACAACTCATATCACACTTCTCCTGCAATAACATCAATACTAATCATGTAATTCATCTATTAATAACTACTCACCTGTTGTAGTATCGGTATGTGGAACTCCTGCACCTCGTGTATGCTCCTGCCTAGCCTTAGCTGTAGCATAACAACTCATTTTCATTACTCAGATGAAAAACAATCTTAACTACACTCAATATTCATCACAATCAAGGAACTTGTATCATTTAAGCAAGTTAAAATCAAAGGATAGCAACAATATCAAAGTTGTAGTTTTCAATTTCATCATTTAACCACATGTAACCCTAGAAACGCAACAATCAACATTTCTTTAGCTTGGGTCTCGAATTAGAACTCCATCACATACACTAATCCAAGTAAACTCACTCTAATCCATACTAGTAGCAGGTGATTCATCAAAACCACCTGGAACTATCTCAAAACAAGAAATCTAACCGTCAAAACGAAGTAAAAATCAAGAAGAATTACCTTTCAAGCTCAAGGAACTAATCTCTAGCTTCAATTCGTGATCAATAGGCCTTAAAATCGACTTAGAAGGCTTAGAATCGCTTTTCTAGGGTTTTGGGAGTGTTTTGGTCGAAGTAGAAATATCCCAAAATGAAAAGAAATCGTATTTTAAATCAGGTCTGTGCCGATTACACGACCCGTGTTATAAATTACACGGCCCGTGTAATTTACGGCATAAAAATGAGATTTGGTCTGCAGACTACACGACCCGTGTAGAAAATTACACGACCCGTGCTGCATATCTACACGACCGTGTTAACATTTACACGACCCGTGCTGCACATCTCAGTACTTAGTTCACAGGTTTACACGACCGTGTCAAATATGACACGACCCGTGTAATTCACGGTATGCTTAAAACATCTTCAAGGAACTCCTACACGACCCGTGTAATAACTACACGACCCGTGTAACTCCTTTTTAGCATTTTTCAACCTCTAATTTCTACCAATTGGGGTTTTTAACTACCAAACTCATACAATAGTCTAACAAATCTTAATTTCACTAAGATTAACTCAAAATCTCAATAATTCAATAACACGGTATTACAAGTACTTACCCCCTTCAAAAGATTCCGTCCTCGGAATCTCCTAAAATAAAAAGGGGTATTTTGACCGCATCTCCTCTTCAGCTTCCCAAGTGACATCTGATCCTCTATGATGTCGCCATTGTACTTTCACTAATCCCACTTCTTTATTTCGTAATTTTCTAACTTTCTTTTCTAGAATTTGCTCTGGCATCTCTTGATACCTTAACTTCTCATCTAGTTGAACTTCAGCCAAGGGTACCCGAGTGGATTGGTCATGCAATGTTTTTCTAAGGTGTGACACATGGAAAACATTGTGGATACCCCGTAACTCCTCTGGAAGCTCAAGTTTATATGCAACTGCTCCAATTCTTTCTAAAATTCGAAAGGGTCCGATAAAGCGTGGGCTCAACTTACCTCTCTTGCCAAATCGAATTACTCCCTTCCATGGGGACACTTTCAACATTACCATGTCCCCAACTTTGAACTCTAAAAACTTTCTTCTTTTATCTGCATATTGCTTTTGGCGGTTTTGGGCTACCCGCATGTGCTCACGGATGATTTGTATTTTCTCTTCGGTCTCAGCTACAATTTCCGGTCCCGCCAATGGTTTCTCTCCCATCTCTGTCCAACAAGTTGGTGTTCGGCACGGTGCACCATATAAAGCTTCAAAAGGTGCCATCTGTATACTGGAGTGATAAGTGTTGTTATAGGCAAACTCTACCAAAGGTAGATGATCTTCCCAACTCCCTCCAAAATCAATGATGCAGGCTCGTAGCATATCTTCAAGTGTTTGTATAGTTCTTTCCGACTGTCCATCCGTCTGGGGATGATACGCAGTACTCATTAAAGCTTTTGTACCAAAATGCTTTTGGAAACTCTGCCAGAAATGTGAATTGAAACGACTATCTCTATCAGAAATTATTGAAGTTGGCACTCCATGTCGTTTCACTACTTCTCTCGTATAAATCTCAGCTAGCTTTGATACTTGGAAATCTTCTCGGATTGGAATGAAATGAGCAGATTTTGTTAACCTGTCAACAATCACCCAAATTGAATCATATCCTCGTGGAGTTCGAGGCAGCTTTGTGATGAAATCCATAGTAATTTCATCCCATTTCTTCTTTGGTACTGGTAATGGTTGTACTGCTCCATAAGGCTTTTGATGATTAGCTTTTACCTGAAGACATGTCAAACAGTTCTCTACAAATCGTCCCACATCACGCTTCATACCCGGCCACAGTAGTATGGTTTTAAGGTATAATACATTCGTGTACTACCAGGATGAACCGAATACCTAGTACAGTGAGCATCCTCTAGCAATAACTGTCTCGCCTCGCCATGTCTCGGAACCCAAACTCGCCCTTGGAAAGTTTTGATTCCTTGTGCATTTTCCACGAGTTTCTCTATATAACCAATCATTCTTTCTTTCTTCAAGTCATTGACTTCGACTTGACATCTTCGTATCAACTCTGGTAGTCGACTCACAATCCCCATTCGAGCCGATACAACTCGAATAGACGACTCTTTACGGCTTAGTGCATCCGCCACCACATTTGCTTTACCAGGATGGTAAAGTATTTCACAATCATAATCTTTTAGTAGATCCATCCACCGTACTTGCCTCATGTTTAGTTCTTTCTGATCAAACAGATATTTCAGACTTTTATGATCTGTATATATTTGAAATCGCACTCCATAAAGATAATGTCGCCATATCTTTAACGCAAAGATTACCGCCGCCAGCTCTAAATCATGTACTGGGTAAGCTTTTTCATGTGGTTTCAGTTGTCGAGAGGCATACGCTATCACTCGTCCTTTTTGCATCAACACGCATCCAAGACCACTAAAGGAGGCATCGCTATAAAGAACAAAATCCTCCCCTCCTTGCGGTAAAGCTAACACTGGAGCCTTGCATAAACTATCTCGTAGTTGTTCAAAGGCTGATTGTTGTGCCTCAGTCCAACTAAATTTCTCCGTCTTCTTGGTCAATTTGGTTAAGGGCATAGCTATACGAGAAAAGTTTTCTACAAATCGTCGATAATAGCCTGCTAACCCCAAGAAACTACGAACCTCCATTGGACTCTTTGGCGGCTCCCAACTCATTACGGCTTCGATCTTTGCTGGATCTACCTTTATACCGTCTTCATTTATCACATGGCCAAGAAATTGTATCTCCCGTAACCAGAACTCGCATTTTGTAAATTTTGCATACAATTTCTCGTCTCGAAGAAGATCTAGCACTTGTTGCAAATGAAATCTGTGCTCATCTCGACTCTTTGAATAAATCAGGATGTCGTCGATAAATACAATTACGAATTTATCAAGAAAAGGACGACAAACCCGATTCATCAAATCCATAAAAACAGCAGGAGCATTAGTCAAACCGAACGGCATGACTAAGAACTCGTAATGGCCATACCTCGTACGAAAAGCTGTCTTCGGAATGTCAGCTTCTTGTACCCTCAATTGATGATAGCCGGATCTTAAATCAATCTTTGAAAAATACGTGGCTCCATGCAGTTGATCAAATAAATCATCGATCCTCGGCAACGGGTAACGATTCTTTATAGTGATCTTGTTGAGCTCCCGATAATCTATACACATTCTCATAGATCCATCTTTCTTTTTCACAAAGAGTATAGGCGCACCCCACGGAGACGAACTCGGACGTATAAATCCAAGTTCCAATAACTCTTGCAACTGTCTCTTTAATTCTTCCATCTCAGATGGTGCTAATCGATAAGGTGGTCGAGCTACCGGCTTCGCCCCCGGTATGACATCAATCACAAATTCAACTTGTCTACTTGGTGGTACGCCTAGAAGAGTTTCGGGAAATACATCGGGATAATCACAAACTACCTCTACTTCTTCTACTTTGGAATGTTTTGACTCGGCACTAATCACATGTGCCATAATCAATTCACCCCCTCTTTCCATATATCTCCTAGCCGTTGCAAGTGACACTATCGGTACTTTTCGGGAACGTCGTTCACCTCGTATCAACATTCGGGAACCACTCGGTGTCTTTATGGAAAGTGTTTTCTCATGACAATCCATTTGACCCCTATTATCATCCATCCAATCCATCCCGACTATTACATCAAACTCATGATTAGTAATCGGCTTCAGATCTATAGGGTACGCAATCCCATAGATTTCAAGCTGACACTGTTTATAATGACTCTTTACAAAAACACATCTACCATCTGCTACATCTACTATTATTTTCTCATATAATTCAGCTAATGGAATATCTAGTTTAGAAGCAAAAGACTCTGATATAAAAGACACAGATGCACCCGAATCAAAAAGTACTCGTGCTTGAAAAGAGTTCAAGCTAAAGATACCTGTGATAACATCAGTCCGATCTCTAGCCTCGTCAACAGTCAATTGAAAAGCTCGCGTTCTCACTTGACCGCCACTCTTATCTTTTCGATCATCTCGATCTCGACCTCCTCCTCGTCCAGTCTTTTGAAAATCTCTCTGTGACTCAGATCTCATTTTCGGGCAATTAGGACGAATATGCCCGCTATCTCCACAATTGAAACAAACGGGGTGACTCTCAGTACACTGGCGAGCCATATGTCCCGTCTTTCCACATTGAAAACAAACTGATGGAGGGTTTCGGGAATCACATTCTCCCGTGTGTTTGCGCCTACACTTCTTACACCATCTCTCCTCATTCTTTTTGGTTTCACCACGAACTTGAGAACCCGTAGTAATTGATCTTTGTGAAGTATCTACAGCTTTACCTTCCCACTTTCTCTTAAATCCTCCAACTTCTCTTTCGGTTCTTCTCTCCTCCTCCTGTCTTTGCAATTCCCTTTCTCTCGATCTTGCTGCCTCAGCCACTTGTTGAAAGGTAGTATATCTGGAACTCGGCAAAAACTCTCGGATCTGGGTTTTTAAACCCCACAAATATCGATCCATTTTACGCTCCTCTGTATCAACTTGATGTTGGGCAAATCTTGCCTTCTCATTAAAATCCAGTGTGTATTGTTGCACTGTTCTCGACCCTTGTTGTAATTTTAAGAACTCTTCCTCTATTCCTTTCATGGCATTATTGGAACAATAATATTCAGTGAACTTCAACTTGAATTGTTCCCAGTTCAGTGTATACGCCAAACCCTCTCCTATCTCCATGCACATATTCTCCCACCAAAATTGTGCATCCTCCTTTAACAAATTTGTTGCAAACTCAACTTTATCCGTCTCATCACATTTACTTGTGCGGAACATCTTTTCAACGTGTGTCAACCAATTCTTGGCTGCTATGGGATCATCTTTCCCATAGAAATCGTACGGTTTGCACTTCTGGAAAACATCATAAGTACACCTCCTTGTCTTCTCAGGTACTCTATCTCTACCCGCTTCAGTATAAACCTCTTCACGATCCTCCCTGTGCTCAGGTTGAACCGGTGGTTGTCCCGAAGGACCCCCAGTTGCAGCCTCCGTCTGAGGCCTCAAATAAGTGGGTAGTAACTCTTTAAGTGCCTTGGTTACCTCAGCCGCAATCATAGCTTGCATATTACTCTGTGTCTCGGGAGGTCGCTCTCCCTCGGGTTGATGCTCTTTACCCGAATCTCGTGATCCCAATTTATCTCTTGATGGATCACCTCGCTCTTTTTCTTTTCCAGCACTCATTTTAACTGAAAAAGAAAATTAACTCATTTAGTAATCACCACCATAATACTCAATATGGTGTATAATTAACTCAATTATATATATATACTATAATACTCAATATAGTGTATAATCAACTCAATTGTATACACTATAATACTCAATATAGTGTATAATCAACTCAATTGTATACACTATAATACTCAATATAGTGTATAATCAACTCAATTGTATACACTATAATACTCAATATAGTGTATAATCAACTCAATTGTATACACTATAATACTCAATATAGTGTATAATCAACTCAATTGTATACACTATAATACTCAATATAGTGTATAATCAACTCAATTGTATTACACCGCGGAGGATAGCTACTCGGGACTCTTAAGGACTTTTCAATCATATTGGTTTAAGTTTAAACCCATCTCAAGGTTTAATTCCCTTAAACCACGGCTCTGATACCAACTTGTTACGCCCGGTTTCTCAATTAAAGGATACACCAATTACATTAATCAAACAATATACTATTAGTGGTGTAACCCCAAAAAGAGTAACAAGTTTACAAAGTTATATCAAAAGCATAGTTTAAGTATTTACTTATGTACAAACAAGTTTCATACTAGTTTACTCAAAACCGGGTTTTTACAAAAGACAAAGTCCAACACAAGAAAATAAGTAAGTCCAAGTCCAAAGTCCGTATCCCATCTAGCTAACCCTCCGTAATGCGTTTCCCACGATCTGTACTTCCAGAACCTGACACAATTAACATTAACAAACAAATTATGAGCTTTGAAAGCTCTGTGAGTAATTAAAGTCTAACTGGACAACAAGTGCCCAACATTTCTTTTAAAATTTACTCAATAAACCATCATGATCCTTAATTTATACTCATAAAGAAGTTTATTACTCCAAACACTCATAATTGGTATTCTCAACCAATTTCAAAACAACTCATATCACACTTCTCCTGCAATAACATCAATACTAATCATGTAATTCATCTATTAATAACTACTCACCTGTTGTAGTATCGGTATGTGGAACTCCTGCACCTCGTGTATGCTCCTGCCTAGCCTTAGCTGTAGCATAACAACTCATTTTCATTACTCAGATGAAAAACAATCTTAACTACACTCAATATTCATCACAATCAAGGAACTTGTATCATTTAAGCAAGTTAAAATCAAAGGATAGCAACAATATCAAAGTTGTAGTTTTCAATTTCATCATTTAACCACATGTAACCCTAGAAACGCAACAATCAACATTTCTTTAGCTTGGGTCTCGAATTAGAACTCCATCACATACACTAATCCAAGTAAACTCACTCTAATCCATACTAGTAGCAGGTGATTCATCAAAACCACCTGGAACTATCTCAAAACAAGAAATCTAACCGTCAAAACGAAGTAAAAATCAAGAAGAATTACCTTTCAAGCTCAAGGAACTAATCTCTAGCTTCAATTCGTGATCAATAGGCCTTAAAATCGACTTAGAAGGCTTAGAATCGCTTTTCTAGGGTTTTGGGAGTGTTTTGGTCGAAGTAGAAATATCCCAAAATGAAAAGAAATCGTATTTTAAATCAGGTCTGTGCCGATTACACGACCCGTGTTATAAATTACACGGCCCGTGTAATTTACGGCATAAAAATGAGATTTGGTCTGCAGACTACACGACCCGTGTAGAAAATTACACGACCCGTGCTGCATATCTACACGACCGTGTTAACATTTACACGACCCGTGCTGCACATCTCAGTACTTAGTTCACAGGTTTACACGACCGTGTCAAATATGACACGACCCGTGTAATTCACGGTATGCTTAAAACATCTTCAAGGAACTCCTACACGACCCGTGTAATAACTACACGACCCGTGTAACTCCTTTTTAGCATTTTTCAACCTCTAATTTCTACCAATTGGGGTTTTTAACTACCAAACTCATACAATAGTCTAACAAATCTTAATTTCACTAAGATTAACTCAAAATCTCAATAATTCAATAACACGGTATTACATGCAGAGATGGCAGAGTGGGAAACACAATTAGAAATTCTCGAATCGGGGTCTCATACGGCCGAATGTGTCATCGTGTGGAGCCCCATCGTGTTTGAAAAGAAGAAACATAAGTTGATGTGTATGTGCATTGACTACCGAGAATATGATATTCTCGAAACCAGACTGAATATGATGTACAGATGTGCCAAATATTGGAGTTACTTCGCTGAGCAAAGAGATATGCGAAGTTTTCCAAGTATGAAATTTGGCTAAAAGAAGTTTCACATTCTTCGGGCATGTTAATAATGCCGAAGATGATAAAGTAGATCCAGTGGAAATAATGTTGTGATAAAACGAGAACCGCCTTGGAATCTGACTGAAATTTGTAGTTTCCTTGGAGTGGCGGGTTACTATAGGAGAGTTGTAGAAAACTGCTCCTTGATTGTTGTTCCGTTGATTAAAGTTGACCAAGAAAAGTAAAAGTTTGAGTAGGTAGAAAAACCACAAGTAACTTTTCAAAGGTTGAGGTAAACCTTGTGTGAAGCTCCGGTGTTAGCATTATCGCTAAGCGGAGAAGATAATTTATTTTACAGAAATGCATCCAGAGTTGACTTTGGGTACATGATATTGCAGTAGCAATTATGACTTTGGCATTGAAGCTTTGGAAACACCCTTTATATGGTGTAAAGCTTACTGTTTATACGGATCATAAAAGTTTGAAGTACTTAACTGATCAAAAAGAAGCTAAATAAGAGATAGCAAAGATAGATGGGTTACTTAAAGATTTCGGGTATGAAATCTTGTACCATCTCGAAAAGGCAGATGTGGCTATAGATGCCTTGAATTGAAAAGAATATCCTTTAAAGGTTACATCCACATGTATGAATGTGGCAAATTGATTACCTGAGTTGATTCGGGTAGCACAGGAAGAAGTGTACAAGTCTGAAAACGTGAAAAATGGATGAATGATTGGATATTATCAGAAGCTAGCTAGAAACTCACGGCGATTGAAAACCCTTGGTGGTTGTGTATGTGGGTTCCAAATCGAGCGAGATATGAAATTTGTCCTTAAAAGATGTATATTGTAGTAGATATGCAATATACCCGAGGCAGTACAAAACTGTGTAGGATGATATAACTTATGCATTGGTGGCCGAGACTGAAGAAAGATATTGAAAGACATGTGAAAAAGTGTTTGACATGCTTATAAGAAAAGTCAAATCATTAGAAGCATACGGAAAAATTTAGCCATTGCCGGTCCCAAAGAAAAAAATGGGACGATATTATTATAGACTTTAGTAGTAAAGTCTTCGCAAGTACCGTATGGGTATGACACCATATGGGTAATTGCAGATTGATTGCTGAAATCAGTATAAATTTATACCGACTAGGGAAGAAATTAAGATCGAAAAGTAGTGAAAAACTACATAGAAATAGTAATTTGTCGACGTGAGTTACCGGTGTCGATTGTATCGGGTCGAGATAATAGAATTATTCGCTGATTTTGGCATAAATCCCAAGAATAAATTAGTTCAAAAGTACTAATAAGTACCGTATCTTGATGGGCGAAATGAGGTAATGATGCAAACTTTAGAAGATATGCATTGAACTTGCATAATAGACCTTAGCGGAAGATGAGAAGATCGTCTATCTTTGGTAAAACCCGTAGATAATAACAGTTTTCATACCAGCAGTCAGATGGCTCGTATAATGCATGGTATGGAGTATCGTGTTGCACGCTGATTTGCTAGACTGAATTTGGGGAGAAACCTTTGGCTGGACCCGAGATTTGTACCTCGAACAGAAGAAAAGATTAGGCAAATTCGAGAAAGCTTGGAAATAGACAAAAATCGACAAAATTAGTATGCGGATTGCCGAGTAAAACCGTTGAAATTCCAAAGGGGGAAAGGTGACAGTGTTCAAAGTATCCCTTTGGAAAGACTAAAGATTGTGTTGGGACAAAAAGGAAAGTGGAGTCTTTGTTCATAGGACCTTTCCATATGTCTCAAAGAGTAAAAGTTGTGGTGTATCGATCGAAGTTTCTTGATGAACTTCAAGATATTTATAATGTTTTCTATGGGTCTCATAGTTCTGAGAACATGGATTGATAAATTCCAACGAATACCTTATGTTGAAATGAAGGTAGATAAGTAGTTAAGGTACCCGGGACAACCGGATGAATGATAGATGAAATAAGAAGACTAGTATGGTTAAAGTGCTTTGGCAATACCATAGAGGTTTCCATATGTATGAGAGACCGAAATTGTAACGAGATAGAAATACCCCCAACTCTTTGTTAGATTCCGAGGACGGAATCTTTTGAAGGAAGGGAGAATTTGTAACACCACGATACTTTTGTTAAGTATTAATATGTTAATCATAGTGTATTTATGATTTAATATGGTGTTCTAAGTATTAGAAAGTTAATACTAGAAAAAGGGTAATTTGGTCATTTTACAATAAAAGGGTAATTTGGTCATTTGACCAAGAGAAGGACCAATTATGTAAAAATATTGTTTGCTTGTGGCAAAAATATAAGAAATGAAAGTTTTATGTGATAAAATGTGATAAAAGTGCCAAAAGTTCAAGGAATGGAACTTAGGGACTAAAAATGTAAATCTGGAAAAATATAAAAGAGAATTTTCTCCATAATTATGAGAGCTGAACATTTTAGAAGCATCGGGAAGATTTCTTGGGTGCGATTTCTGCAGAATTCATGAGGATTGAAGCATGAAATCGGATTAATGGCTTGGAATTGGAAGTTTTCAAGCAATTAAGGTTAGTATTTTGAAATTCTAACCTAAGTTATTTGTGTGTTCTTCGTGGGATGAACTGGAACTGAAATTACAGTTATGGTTCAAGAGGTTTAAATGAATTCTAAGCCTCAAACATGTTTATGTGGTAAGAACACATATCAAATTGAAAGTATGTTGCTATTGTTGAGATTTTGCAAATTTGATCAAGAACCCTAGATTGCGAGTTCTTGTGATTAACCTGATTTTAATGGTTAATAATGACTTCTAGATGTTATTCTAGTTGAACTAAATCAGTAGAAGTGATTATAACTTAACAATTTAGGTTTTGGACCAAAATTGTGAAAAACGGGAATTTTGGAAATGGTTGAAATCTATGATTTCCATGGCTAAAAACTTGAAGTAAATGAAGGGTTTTGGTCTTGGAACAAACCCCTATCGATTAAGCAGAGTATTAAGCACTTAATATGAGAAAATGGAATTTTACAGCATTAAATCGGAACTGTCTGGCCTGTTGTTCAGCGATCGCGACGCGACCACATGGTGGCTCGCGACGCGAAGTCGTGACAGAATGTCATTGATCTTCCTGTTAAGTAATTTCCAAGTTTGATTTTGATGCCAGGCTTGTCCGTTTGACCTGAAATTTTAAACATAGGTCTAAAATGATGTGAAACTTTATGGAAAATTGTCGGAATACGTATACGACCTCCCGAAAGTACTGTAGCAAAATACGCGTATTTCGAGAAAATGTATAATTTATGGAAAGATGGTAATTGAAAGTTACCATCTAGGAATGGTCCCCAATTATATTATATTGGACTCTTGTGTAATAGAGTCAATTGAAATGGTCGTTAACCTATTGTCAATTTATATATAAATGAATAGGTAACGGACAAGTGTATTGATAAAGGTGCAAGAATGCAAAGACTAACGGGATACAATTGCAGCAAGTATCCAGGTGAGTAATCTCACTTATATCATATATGATATGTATTGATTGGACTGTTACAGATTGAAACAGATTTTGGGGGACGAAATTTGACAGTTTACAGATGCATTGAAAAGACAATACCAGATAAGCCGTGAGTCTGCGATAGACAAGAATGGAGCTGTGAGTCATTAATACGACAATACCAGATAAGCCGTGAGTCTGTGAAAGACAAGAACGGAGCTGTGAGTCAATAATAAAAGTAAAAAGACAATACCAGATAAGCTGTGAGTCTAAGAAAGACAAGAATGGAGCAGTGAGTCAATAAAAAGGCAATATCGGATAAGCCGTGAGTCAATGAAATGACAAGAACGGAGCCGTGAGCTATAAATGATTATGAAATAAAATGTTATTGAATGGTGCGGCCACTTGTGGCTATGATATTGGATGTGTATCCAACTGGTGCGGCCTATATGGCTATGATATAAATGTTGAAACTGTTTGGTGCGGCTTATATAGCCAGGAAATATGGTGCAGCCAATTGTGACTAAGAAACAGGGGACATAAATGGTTAGATATGATTAAATGTGCAAATAACTGACGTGGTTTGATAATCATATGTTATGATGGTTCAGCCTGTAAGGCTATAAAGTAGGATGTGAAATCCTAAGAGATATACGGTCAGCCAGTAAGGCTAGGAGTTTGGATCCGATATCCAGATAGATATATACGGTTAGCCGGAAGGGGCTATAAAACGGGACTTGGTATTGAAAAGATGAATAATAAGATATTTATCATATATAGGAAATTATATATGAATATATTCTTATACATGTTATTTGCAGATATGATTACTCACTGAGCTTTATAGCTCACGTTATTTGTTAAATGTCCCTGCAGGTGAGCATGATCCTAATAAGGGAAAAGATAGAGTCCGTGACTAGAGAAGTGAGACTTATAGATGCTGTCAGTAGCAGCCCGGCTTCAAAGGATACTATGGTATTTTATACTCTCCTCGATACACTTGTACCCGTTTTTAATAAAATATACCCCCCTTATTATGGTTTTACGTATTGAAACCTTTGTTTTAAATGAAAATTTTTCAAGGGTGTTTTTGTTTTAAAAGCCGGGTGTTACAAGTTAGGAAATATATAAAAATATGTCCAAAAAATACTGCTACACTGCACTAAAGATAGAGTACAGGGCAAGCAAGATCGAACCACAGGGACACGGAAATAAAGGTTTACACCTCTTTGCACGATGTAGAAAGGTAGCACGGTGGCGGTTTTACAAATGTAATATAAAGGAAACGGAAAAGAATAACATGTGCATTAATGAAATTTGTAACAATGGTTGTCACAAACCCAGTTCTAAATTCTCGATGTTTACCATACAAGATTGATTATGTATGTATACAGTCTTTCATTTGCAATCCTAGGTTGGTACTAAAAGGAAGAAACACGTCCTTATGTCTTTTACTTGTCAATGTATTCAATCAAAATTCGCTCTTTGACTAAACCTAGTTTCTCTAATGCAACCTAAACACGTTCATAGATTGTATAAAAAATTGTATTAAGTGTTTGTACAAGCTTCCCAACTATGTTTATTTCTTCACACATGCTCGAAGTATGGAAACATGTGATCAACTTCTATAACAAGGATGCTTATTATTTGTTGCTAATCATTAACTGCATAAAGCAATTAGATGTTCTACTAGTCAATTAACTTTGCAAAGACACGGTTCATTTAAGTGGCCAATAAAAAACAAACCAAATTCAAGAGTTAAATTTGAAACAAGAACATGATCACTATGATAAAATTATAGACAAACAGCAAGTCATACATATTAATCTAGATGATAAATATGTCTGGACAAAGAACTGGAAACTAGGATTTCTAGCCAGACATGGCTAGAACCAAATCAAACAAGTTTTCAGAAAATGAAAATATTAAAGTTTCTTATGATTAATGCAAATAAACCAGCTGTTAAAGTTGTAATCTAGGCTTCAAAACCTTCAGAAAATCACCACTTTTTTGTTTTGGAATGAACTCTGCAAAATGAACTTCATATCCTCAATTTATGGATGGGAAAAACCAACTTGCACATTTTTGTGGCCAGAACTTGGCCTTGTAAAAGTTACACGATCGTGTTTTTGGTACGACCCATGAATCTTCAAATGTTAAAAGTCTGATGCTCGTTTCGAAAGTTTTCCAAAAAACATATGTAAAAGTTACACGACCCGTGTTTTTTGAGTTTTCCATGAAACAACATTTTTGCGACTGCCAATGCTCGATATAATAGCTCGTAATCTAAACACGATCCGTGTAATGAGAAGCACGACCGTGTTTTTGGGAAATCACCATTTTTGACTCTAGAATCTCGTTCCTTGATCTCCATTCTTCCAGCTTTCTGTCCTTTTCCGTTCTAGACCCCCTGAGCCCCCAGGTTTTTGCTCTGCCTGAATAGAAATTTCCTGAAATATGTCAATAAAATGGTGAAGTACAAGGTGTTCCACTAGAAACGTGAATTATCCAAACAAAAGTAAAAATTGCAGTGAAACTAGAATAAAACATGTGACTAGTGCATAAATTAGAAGTACAAAATGGAAGGTAAAAAGTGTAATAAACCTCCCTAAGCTTAAACCCTTCCTTGTCCTCAATGAAGAAGAAAGAGTTGGACAACTCGGGATGACTTATACGACTAAAAGGAACGAAGACGAAAATATGGAGGAATTCTAAAGATGCATATTATGCAATTGAAACTACATAATAAGAACTTAAACTAAGACGTGAATGCAAACAAACATTTTTAAACAAACTAATAAAATCTTTTCTTCACCCAACATTCTAACAACTTTATTTCTACACAAACCAACAGTACACAGATCAAAAGCAAAACACCCAAACAACCTTACAATATATATAGATTGAAAGAAAAAACATTGCCTCGACGTTGCAACGAGAAAGATTCAACGGGGCCACAAACTTTCAACACTTTTGACAAAACCATAAATGTAGAATTGAGTATTTTAAAAGGAAGGACGATGTTTTGACTTTGTGTAAATAATTGCTCATTTCGGATATTTAAAATGCAAATAACCCTTATATTGAGCTAACTTTGATCCTGAAGATCATCCTTTTCCCAAAACTTGTTTTCATAAAATTTCCATAAAATAACCCGGCTTGATACTTACCTTAGGTTGTAACCACCAGTCTAGGCCCACCGTGTTCTCTTAAGGTTCATGTCATATCCTCGAGACTCTTTTTGTCGGCCATAATTGTACTATCCTTTGTTGGATTGTAATTTGAGTTTTCACAATATGTTAGATACAATAAAAATCTATTTTAGTTTTCTAGCCATATTCTTTTCAATGTTTTCACATCTTTGACATAAGATTTTTCTTTCAATATGGACGTGTCTCACAACTCCCTTGAGGAAAGTTTTTCAATGGTGCACAATCAAGGTGTTGAAGGCTTGCTCGTGTTTCAAGATTGTAACACCCGGTTTCTCATACAAAGTACACCCAAAAATTTTCAACAAATTATACATAAAAAATGGGCATACTTGTACTAAACCATAGAAAACAAGATGTTATCAAGAACTTAATACAACAAAGGTCCTCACGTTACATACTAGGCATTACAAATAAATCTATTACAACTAAAGGACGGGCTCTAAACTTGTCCATTTCTCTTTATCACATGCCTTCCCCTATCACAGCTACAAATACCTGCAAAACAACATAACACTCAAGTGTAAGCTTATAAAGCTTAGTGAGTAATCTAAATCATATTTCGCGAATCTTTCTCAATAAACATCCTTATCTTCCTCTCTTGCTATTCTCATTAGTAAGATCCATCTTCTCTTAACTCAGAACCTGCAACATATTAGCTTTACAAACACTAGCTAATTTTTTAGTAACATCATCTCAATCACAAATACCACAATCAGTAATACTCGTAAAGTCGATTGCAATTTCATATATACTCATTTTTAACAATCTACTAAACTCAATAGCCCTCATAGCGATACCATTCCACACGAAACTATATAACACAACCATATCAACAATTACTCTAATTATACAATCAATATGTATTTTTGACTTGGCCACTGTTACTTATTTATAACGGTTTTCTCAATCAAAGGTTACAACCATAACCACAACATAGCACAATCATATATGAACTCAATTACTACAATCCTCATTGTTATAATAATCAAATGCAATAACGCATTACCTCAGTCACGCTAACATCTACTCTTCTCTATTAATCAGTTTTTATACTCAACTCATCATTTATTATCCACCATAACAATATCACTCTACTACTTAGTCTCATGAAATCAACATAACACATAGAAATATATAAATAAATATATATACTCTGCGTAAAACAAGTGTAACTCTACTCAAGTACTAGAAAGTACTCACCTGATATCAATTTAGTATATGAAATCCCCAAGTTACACGTACCGGGCTCCTGTTCACTAGACTCGGTTATACCACCACAGTATGAATCAATTCTCAAACATCCACGATCATCTCAACGACATCTAACTCAAAAGATGTATAAATCAAAAGCAGGAAAAAGGAGTACAAACGGTAAATATCAACTCTATATTTACCGAAACCTCCAAATCCACGGTTCTACTCATTCAACCGTAGAAACTCTACAATAATCACACCAATTACTCTAAAGGCATCCACTAACAACCTACTAACATCATATATAACAATTTGTAGCTAAATCACAAAAATTGAAAACTAGGGTTTGAAACCCCCAAAACCGAAAGATACTCACCTCGACGAATTAGGAAGCAAGAACACGTTTACGGGGTTAGATTCATGCTTCTATATGCTTCCCCACGAACCTCCAGGCTTCGTTTCACTCAAAATCGCCATTTGAAGCTCTCAAAATCGAAAAAGAAATGTTATTTCTCGAAATGGGTTTTCTGCACATTTAAAGGGTCTGCACGCGTAACACGGTCGTGTAAAATTTAACACGCCCGTGTAATGCTACAGTGCCCGTGTAAAATTTAACACGCCCGTGTAATGCTACAGTAACCAGCAAACACAAAATTACCGTGTATTACACGACCCGTGTAACATTTACACGACCCGTGTAAGCCATTTTTGGCATTTTTAAGGCTCAAACTTCTTCCAAATGGGTTTCTAATCACCCAAACTCATACATCAACTTAACTAATCTTAATCACACCAAGATTAGTACATAAGAAAGGTTTTAACCTCTTCTCCCAAATCAAACAACTCATCACTCAAAGGTAATTATAAAAGATTGCCACACAACTCTTAATAACTCAAAGCTAAAACCATACTAATTATAAGGTAATAACTCTACTTACCTTAGTAAGCACCTCAAAATGAAAATGGGTCTTACAAGTTCTTACCCCCTTCAAAAGATTTCGTCCTCGGAATCTCTTGAAACAAAAAGGGATATCTTGATCGCAAAATCTTAACTCTCACCATCATTCTCGTGAGATGATTTCTATAGCCATATTGGCTATCATCATTGCCATGTGGGAAAATACTCACTCTTTCAAGGCACACACTTTTCTATAGCATCATTGACATCAAGGTATCTCACCTCACTCCTCAAGTGATACTCCAATCACCAACTTGTCTCATATAGCCATCTGGAACTCAACTTTCATTTCAAATTTTCTCAAAATGATCTTACTCTAACTCAATAAGAAAAATGGTCTCATCGATCTCAAGCTCATTTTCTCTCTCCATTTATTTCTCCAATAACAACACGCTAGTTATTGATTTCTCCGACTTGTACATTCTCATTGTTTAGAGTAGGAGAAACACTCATACAACATAAAAGACACACATATTCAATTGTCTCACCCATGTTGCATAACTCATCAACACTAGGATGTAAATCCAACAATAATATAATATCATAAACTATTTCGAGTTTCACTCACATCTCCTCTAATTTGGTATTTAACCCTCGACCCTTTGGTTACATAATACTCTTTTCAGTTGTGTTATCGCTACAACTGATTGCAACTTATCCGAAAGCTCATTCATCTCTGTTTCCACCTCAACACACATATTAGGTTTTTACCCAATATACAACTAACAATCCTCCACCAAAGTGGCTCCTCTTCATACCAATTTAACAACATACCTCATGTTGTTTCTCTCGATGTACTCACTCATTATATTTTCTCTTATGTGGACAAATCCACATCATATTCTCAATAAATCATTTACTCTATTAAACTCGATAATTTATTGTCAAATAAATTCTCAACATAACCACATATATTCCTTCTGACACACTATCAGTAAGGATTTTCTTCTCGTCATTTCTCCCTCGTTATCATCTCAATCTCCAATTCATCATAATGACATAGAATAGGTGATATATACAACTCACCGAAATCTCTACACATGGCTCAAAATAATAAAATTTGACACCGCAATCTCTACAATGGGATCATATCTCATTATCCAATTTACTTATAAAAAAAATAATAATAACTCAACATTATTATAGCAAAATCTACTATTCGTCGTCTTATATGAATAATAGTTTTGTCATCTCAACATTCACATATTTATCTCATTGGCAGTAATCGATTTGATTGCTAAGGAACAAATCCTATCAATCATAACCACAATTACTTTCCTCCTCTTTTAACTCATTACATAATTATACAACTTTATCTCGTGCAACATGTAAGAAATCTCACACATTCTCAACACGACTACATTACAAACATATTTACTCATAGCATCACTTCTCAACAGTATAACTTACTGTATTATCTCACAGTACTTCCGTACTGTTAATCTACCTCTGTTTCGTCCTCTTCTCAACCCGTAGGTTTCAAGCCACACAAGCTTACCACGACGTTCATATCTATCCGCACGCAAGGATAGTACATGTCTCATTACTCCGCATCATCATAAAGTACATGTCTGTTTACACACAAGCACAATCACTATAGCACCATTCTGCTTCGACTCTTGGTACCTCGTACCATACTTTGGTCTCATCATTTAACACTATCTCACGGTACCTCGGACCGTCCTCTGATCAGATCATGGTACCTCGTACCATTCTCCGATTTGAATCCATCTCCTCTTTGACTCTAGCGAGTCTTCACTACGGTCTCGAGTCATATAGACTCACCGTCACTCCTCCTTTTATTTGAGTCATAACAATTTTCATTACTCCAACCACAAGGTACTTGTTATGTGCTCTCACAAAAATATGTGATCTTAACCTCAACTACTCAATACGTGGCCCCACAGAATATGTGGTCTCCACCACGTTTATTCGCGATGTGGTCCCACAATATATGTAGTCTCAACCACCTTTACTCAATATGTGACCCCACCAAATATGTGGTCTCAATCACGTTTACTCAATATGTGACCCCACCAAATATGTGGTCTCAATCACGTTTACTCAATATGTGACCCCACCGAATATGTGGTCTCGATCACATTTACTCAATATGTGACCCCACTGAATATGTGGTCTCCATCACATTTACTCAATATGTGACCCCACTGAATATGTGGTCTCAATCACATTTACTCAATATGTGACCCCACTGAATATGTGGTCTCGATCACATTTACTCATTATGTGACCCCACTGAATATGTGGTCTCGATCACATTTACTCAATATGTGACCCCACTGAATATGTGGTCTCGATCACATTTACTCAATATGTGACCCCACTGAATATGTGGTCTCGATCACATTTACTCATTATGTGACCCCACTGAATATGTGGTCTCGATCACATTTACTCAATATGTGACCCCACTGAATATGTGGTCTCAATCACATTTACTCAATATGTGACCCCACTGAATATGTGGTCTCGATCACATTTATTAGGTAATTAACCCAATCTCTAGGCCAATTAGGCCTAGTTGAACCACTCTAGGTTCTCTCAATTATAACCACAAGGTACTCTTTATGTGGTTACTCGAGTGTCCTCTGACAACTCTGTCACAAATATCTCATTATGTGACAACTCTAAACTACACAATTCATCTTTCAGCATGTCAACTCATAATCAGTTATTGTGTGCAATCAACTACACACTCATTGTCTTTCTCAACTCATACTCTTTTGGCTATCTCAACCATTCATTGTGATCATTCATAAGTACTAGTTATGTGGCCCCACAGAACATGTGGTCTCAACCACACAATACTTGTACACAGAATTCTCGTCACATCTGTGAAACAACAAGCAATATATATATATATATATATATATATATATATATATATATATATATATATATATATATATATATATATATATATATATATATATATATACACCATATCATTCTTTATATATTTATTACCATATATATATATGCTCATTTTACACATTTCTCCATGGTTGCTAAGTACTCGTCAAGCAACCACTTATAATCTCGGTTATACATAATCACAAGGCACTCATTATGTGATATGTAAACTTTACCTCAAATGGACACGAGATTCTCATCTCGATATCGATTACTACACCTTATACTCACAATTCTCTAGCACATGTAATTTCAATTAATCTTTTATGTGTTCACATATTTTACACATATTCTACAATATGTAGTATCAATAATTAAAACACATGTAACTTATTACAATTAACATTTTAAGTGAAATTACTTACATACCTTGTAGCAAGAAATCTTGTCTCCTCATTAGTTGAACTTGCATACTTTGGATCTCAACTCTTGAGTGTACTCAGCTACACTCACATGTTTCAACTCTTAGTTTATACTCAGCTTATGTTCATACTCTTTCTCATTATCAATTGGAATTTCGCCTCAACCGGGATCTCATCTTATCAGCTCATCATCATCTGGAAATTCGCCATCAGCAGAATCTCATCTCATATTCAACTAACATCTCATAATTAGCTGAATTTCTCGTCTCCTCGTTGGTTGATATCTCTTATCAGTCAAAATCTCGTATCATCATCCAATATTGGTCCAACCGGCTATGACCAATTTATCAAATCGTCCTCATCTGTCTCCATATCTGTATTCACACACAGAATATAACAATAACAAATATGAGATAAAAGTTATAATTAACTCATAAACTAAAATCAGCAGCAGTATCTTTTTCCAAGCATGTGATAGGGGCTCTTTCTCACCTCGGTTCAAGTCTAGGACTCTACACTTAAAGACCTAGTTCACTTAAACCATGCTCTGATACCAACTTGTAACACCCGGTTTCTCATACAAAGTACACCCAAAAATTTTCAACAAATTATACATAAAAAATGGGCATACTTGTACTAAACCATAGAAAACAAGATGTTATCAAGAACTTAATACAACAAAGGTCCTCACGTTACATACTAGGCATTACAAATAAATCTATTACAACTAAAGGACGGGCTCTAAACTTGTCCATTTCTCTTTATCACATGCCTTCCCCTATCACAGCTACAAATACCTGCAAAACAACATAACACTCAAGTGTAAGCTTATAAAGCTTAGTGAGTAATCTAAATCATATTTCGCGAATCTTTCTCAATAAACATCCTTATCTTCCTCTCTTGCTATTCTCATTAGTAAGATCCATCTTCTCTTAACTCAGAACCTGCAACATATTAGCTTTACAAACACTAGCTAATTTTTTAGTAACATCATCTCAATCACAAATACCACAATCAGTAATACTCGTAAAGTCGATTGCAATTTCATATATACTCATTTTTAACAATCTACTAAACTCAATAGCCCTCATAGCGATACCATTCCACACGAAACTATATAACACAACCATATCAACAATTACTCTAATTATACAATCAATATGTATTTTTGACTTGGCCACTGTTACTTATTTATAACGGTTTTCTCAATCAAAGGTTACAACCATAACCACAACATAGCACAATCATATATGAACTCAATTACTACAATCCTCATTGTTATAATAATCAAATGCAATAACGCATTACCTCAGTCACGCTAACATCTACTCTTCTCTATTAATCAGTTTTTATACTCAACTCATCATTTATTATCCACCATAACAATATCACTCTACTACTTAGTCTCATGAAATCAACATAACACATAGAAATATATAAATAAATATATATACTCTGCGTAAAACAAGTGTAACTCTACTCAAGTACTAGAAAGTACTCACCTGATATCAATTTAGTATATGAAATCCCCAAGTTACACGTACCGGGCTCCTGTTCACTAGACTCGGTTATACCACCACAGTATGAATCAATTCTCAAACATCCACGATCATCTCAACGACATCTAACTCAAAAGATGTATAAATCAAAAGCAGGAAAAAGGAGTACAAACGGTAAATATCAACTCTATATTTACCGAAACCTCCAAATCCACGGTTCTACTCATTCAACCGTAGAAACTCTACAATAATCACACCAATTACTCTAAAGGCATCCACTAACAACCTACTAACATCATATATAACAATTTGTAGCTAAATCACAAAAATTGAAAACTAGGGTTTGAAACCCCCAAAACCGAAAGATACTCACCTCGACGAATTAGGAAGCAAGAACACGTTTACGGGGTTAGATTCATGCTTCTATATGCTTCCCCACGAACCTCCAGGCTTCGTTTCACTCAAAATCGCCATTTGAAGCTCTCAAAATCGAAAAGGAAATGTTTTTCCCGTAATGAGCATTTCTGCACATTTAAAGGGTCTGCACGCGTAACACGGTCGTGTAAAATTTAACACGCCCGTGTAATGCTACAGTGCCCGTGTAAAATTTAACACGCCCGTGTAATGCTACAGTAACCAGCAAACACAAAATTACCGTGTATTACACGACCCGTGTAACATTTACACGACCCGTGTAAGCCATTTTTGGCATTTTTAAGGCTCAAACTTCTTCCAAATGGGTTTCTAATCACCCAAACTCATACATCAACTTAACTAATCTTAATCACACCAAGATTAGTACATAAGAAAGGTTTTAACCTCTTCTCCCAAATCAAACAACTCATCACTCAAAGGTAATTATAAAAGATTGCCACACAACTCTTAATAACTCAAAGCTAAAACCATACTAATTATAAGGTAATAACTCTACTTACCTTAGTAAGCACCTCAAAATGAAAATGGGTCTTACAAAGATGCTTTTAATTTAATGTGTAATATACAAGTGTTTTACGTGAGCTTCTGAAACAGAGGAACTAGTAGTGAGAGGGCTTCTAAGGACTATTTTTCAAGGTGGGCCGGACACGGGTCGCGGTTATCGGCTTTTTTTGGCAAGTACGGGTTCTAAACGGAAGTTAGAAGACACGCTTTTTAAGAAACATATATCTTCCTACATAGGTTACCTCGGTACAATTGATTACTTTTTTTCATGTGTTGCCCGAACTAGCTTAGCAACCCTCAAACATCTCTACTACTTCCTATTTTTAAAACCTTGGTTTTTCATTTGTAGCTATGGTTCGGGTGTCTAATATTCTAAACATTTCCCGTTTTGAAAAATCATATTCGGAATAAAAGGAGAAGACCATTTTCCTTGTTAACATTAAAATATAGGAAAATTCGGGTCTTAAACACATGATTATGTATTAGTAGTGAATTATAGAAACAAGTTATTTCATGACGGGTCACAATAAGAGAAAAAGAACTTATAACAAAAAATATTTTTGTAATTTTTAAATCCTTTTTTGGATGTTAAAAATGCATAACAAAAAGGGTCAAAGAAAGAAAATTTCTTTGTGATTTTAAAATTTCTTTAATTTTTTTGATGTATTTTTTTTGTGAACTAAAAAAGAGAGAAAAATGTTATGATTTTATATGAATGAAACCTATATAAATGCATGAAGATGATCCTAAAGCCACATGTGAACATGTTACCCCCTCCCTAAGCTTAAGATGTAGCATTGTCATCGATGCTTGGAAAGGTGCAGATAATCTAATAAGGGGGATAAGGCTGATGTAGCTGGGAAAGGGTCCAGTCACATATAAAAGTCATCATTTCAAGCAACTCGGCATGTTGTTGCTTCTGAATTTCCCAACACTGGTCCACGGTTTCTCAGAGCTCGTAATAGTTGCTATCAGTGGTTGCGACATCCTCACAAAGGTTTGGATATCATCACGAAGCTTCAAGAATTGACCCATGTAGATATCGTAATATTGCGTTGGGCAGATGTATCGGAGGGGTCGACGCCTTCTGCAGCAGCTTGTCTAAGAGTGGGAAAAGGACTTGGTCAAGCAGGTTGGTCGGTTGGTTTATTTGGAATGTGCAGTTGGATATTTAACGGGATCACCGAGCGGGTGCTTTCTACCTTCGTATTAAGGGAAATAAGGCAAAAAGTGGAATGAGAAACACGGATATGACCGGCACAATCAATGTCCAAAAAAATCTTGTCCCGGACTTCTACCATGTGTATAAACTCATAGATGGAAGTGGTCGAGGTGAGTTGGTCCTTCCATGACTTTGAAACCTCGGGTATGCAAAGGATAATGGATTCGTGATTAACAAGGAGGGTCACTAATCCTCCATAATGGATTTTGCCACTGCTGCTATGGAACAATTTTAGTAATTTTCAACTCATACAAGCACCGAAATGTGGAAATTTTTAGTGACCATGCACCAAAGAAGTTCTAATTATTTTTTACCCGCCTTGCTTACTTCCTCTAATGGAAGACAACTACATCAAAGATTCGGTGGGCTGTCTTGAGGATGGGATGGACTATTTTTGAGGATTTGTCATATTTAGCCTCGTATGTGGCCTCTCCAGAAATTTCTTGCCAAAATGTTTCAACAAGAAAGAGTAGATTAGATTCCATCATGTAAATTTGGACCATGAGTTCCTTCATCAGATGCTTGGATGATGGTGCTCAATTGATTA
This sequence comes from Cichorium intybus, assembly GCA_023525715.1. Lineage (NCBI taxonomy): Eukaryota > Viridiplantae > Streptophyta > Magnoliopsida > Asterales > Asteraceae > Cichorium > Cichorium intybus. Next base: position 156,810,604 of record CM042011.1, on the reverse strand, counting down.
ATGTATATGTGATATGGGCTCGGTAGTCAATCTCGTGCTATAGCGTTGCTATAGCCCCGAGATAGCGTTTCACGGAGTCAGGCCGAGATAGAAATGAAAATCTTGGTTAGTAATCTCGCTAACGCTATTATCACCGAGATTTTCCGAGATTGTCCGAGATTTAACACTATTTGGGACCGCTATAGCGGCACTATGACCGCTATTTGGACCAGGTGATTATTTTTCCGGAATTTTTTAAAAATATTGGGTTGTTGACTGTAATGTATGTTGAGGTCATTATTTTGTGTATACTTTTCATTATGGGATATGATTCTTTGTATCAGATATGATTGTGATTAACAAGAAATTCAAGTATTACTTATGAATATAGGAGTATAAATATTAATTGTATGAAATATAAAAAACCATTATACCACCACTAGAACCGCTATTTCAAATAGCGGCCAATAACCGCTATTTCATTTTGGACCGCGATAACTGCATAGGGATATGGGTCGTTGACTAGGCAGAAAGAAAGGAAACCGGTTAATGGGTTATACTTAACGGTTATTAAGAACTCGATTGTGAGTAGAGGTGGCAAATGGGTCGGGTCGGGTCGGGTTCGTGTCGGGTCAAGACATTAAACGGGTGGAGATGGGTGAACCCGGACACGACCGACCCGTTTATATAAACAGGTTGAAAGTTACAACTCGAACTCGACCCATTTAACCCGTGCCAACCCGACACGACCCATAAACCCGTTTAAAATGCGTTATAATCGGGTCTAATGTTATAAAAACGGGTTGAACCATTTAAAACTTGGTCCAGCTCGGGTTAAATCAAGCCTGAAGCGGTATAAGCTAAAAAGCTAGAACCAACTTGGAGATTCTATGTAAGGTGGGATAGGTATTTATAGGAACAATTGCTCCCCTTTCTTCCATGTTTGCAGCGATGTGGGATGCTGGGATGGTAGCCTCTCAATAAAAGCTTCACGCCAAATGAAATCCTTTTTATTTTATCCAAGTTGCCTTCTAATGTATATTCCTTTTCAACAATAAAAATGATATAAATTTCATTTTGTTGCATCTTTACGGAACTGTTTAGGAATGGAAGATAAATCCTTATTCAAATTAACTTATTCACTTATACACTAATTATGATATTTTTGTGTATGATGATTCTACAAGTGGGATTAAAATTGACGCATCGTATGATTTATATATATATATATATATATATATATATATATATATATATATATATATATATATATATATATATATATATATAATTAAACGGGTCATTCGGGTCATTTTCGAGTTGGAAGTCTTGACCCTAACCCAACCCGTTTAAATTTCGTGTCGTGTCGTGTCGACCCGTTTACTTAAACGGGTCGAAACCTCTTACCCAAACCCGCTAATTTCGTGTCGGGTTCGTGTCGGGTTGTCGTGTCGTGTCTGATTTTGCCAGGTCTAATTGTGAGGTGGTAGTATGAGTTAATGTTTCTATCCTATTTACCCCTGAAATTGATCATGCTGCTCGTAATGAGACTTTACAATACGAAGGAATGGAAGCGAAGCGAAGTGTGTTGTGAACTGAACAGAAGTGAAGTGACTCTTCTAAAGTATAATCTGGATTTCTGTAATTGACTTAAAAAGTTTTATTTTTTAAATCTTAGTATTATACGTATGTATGTCGTGTTAGTACTTTTGGACTAATAAAGATGGTTGGGTATTAGGAAACATGTTCCACATACCTTTTGTACTTTAATATTATTTTATTAGAGTAAGGGTAGAGAACTCTGCTTATAAATAGCCATCTTTGATATTCAGTAAAATTATCCCTTTTGAATAGAATTAGAACATATTCCACTTCTTATCTATTATTCTTACTTAATGTATTTATTGTTTACATAAAGTTATTATTATGTATCTATTATGCTGCATTAACTTGTCCTTAACCTTAATCGGGTTTCAACATTTGGTATCATAGCCTGTGTGATTGGTCTCTTTCGCTTTCCTTAGATTATCATTGCTTTAAGTCAACAATGGTTGCTTAAAATTTCTGGGTTTTAAATCGAACTGAAAGGATCTACATATATCACAATCTCCCCCGAAACATTTTGTTTTTTAAAACATGACAAGTTAGAATTCTAATCATATGAACCCACTAAACGTTGCTAACAGTCTGGGTTGTCCCATTCGAGCTCCCATCATGGTAGCTGATGAATATGAACACTGGAAAATTCGAATAATAAATTTTTTAAGTAGAAAAGGGAAAGATGTTTGGAGATATGTAGAAGAAGGTCCACACATAGTTGTTGGTGAACATACAACACCTGATAATGTCACTACAACTCTTGGCGGCGGACGTGTCCCCCTAGTCCAAACTATACTAGACCTTAAAAACTTGAAAATGACGAAATAGCTTATATTGAGCTAGTGTTTGGAATTGTTCCAGATATCTTTGAACACATTAAACGTTGTACTTCTGCAAGAGACATTTGGGTTACTCTTGAAAACGTCGTTGAAGGAACTGAAAACTCAAAAGATAAAAAGCTCACGTCAGTTTTGAATGAATTCAACAATTTCAAAATTCTTCCAAATGAGTCTTTAAAAGCTGCTCAGAGTCGATACACTCTAATTTTAAACAATCTCGCAAGTGGTGACACGTTTAAAACAAATCTTGAAACAAACCTCAAATTTTTGGATGGTCTGGGTGAAGCATGGACTATGGTGAAAGTTGTGTTGCAGGCAAATGGCACATTGAAAAAGTTAAATCTTAATTAATTGTGTGGAGAATTATTGGCACAAGAATCAACCATCCTGTCTCAATCTCAAAAGTTCGGCAGATCTCTAGCCTTAGTTGCCAGCTGTCCCAACAACTCCACTACTTCTGTACCCAAAGTTATGAATCAGGTTGACTTTGATGATTCATACATAAAAGATGATGAACAAAAGGACAACGAGTTCAAACAGGAGTATGCCATGTTGATCAGAAAGTTCCAGAAAAAGTTCTATAACAGCAACCAATGTCCAGGAACTTCAACAATATCAACATTCCAAGACATCCACCATCGCAGAACCACCAAAATCAGAACACCGACTCCTAAGGTCAACAACAGTTCAATCCGAAGCAATCATTTGGAAAGAAGAATTTCTCATCCGGAGAAAAAGAGCAAAGTTCTGATCAGATCGTTTGCTTTCAATGCAATGGTTTGAATCACTATGCCAAGAATTCTAAAGCCAAGAAGCCAGCAGAGAAAGTCTCAACTGAGAAGGCGTTTGTTGCTAGAGGAAAATAAGAAGTTTGGTCATCCGATGATGATGCAGCAGTTGAGGTCACCGGCCAAGAGAAGCTATATTTGATTGCTGAGAAGAAGAAGGTTGTTGGTTAGTCCGAGGAGCTATGATCCTCCGGATCCGAAGATGATGGAGAACCACAGAAAGAACTACTACTTTCTGGTAAGCAACACTCATCCGGACGCAACATTGTTGAGCAGGTACGTGAAATGATCTTAGTAAGTAATTTTTGATTTAACTGCATGTGAACCTTTTTTAGAAAGAATCACAGCTGACCTTTCAAATGCTTTAACCTCTTATCGTACTGCTGTAGATACCAAGGACCTAAAACAAGAGTTGTTTCGTCTAAGAGATAAGTTTGAGTGAAAGAAGACTAGGACAAAAACCCTAGAAAGAGATGTAATGCTAGAATAGTAGCAGAAAACAATGGACTTTTCTATGTTAATCAACGTGATATGTTAATGAAAGACAATGTACGTTTGAATTCAAAAATTGACACTCTTCACGTCTCTTTAACTCATGTTGAGAAAGAAGAAGATGCAACAAATTTTTTTTTGTATTCATGGTCAAATGGACCTGGTTACATTCAAAAACCACAAACACCATTGGAAGTTCTTCAAAAAGATGCAGAATCATATAAGGGTGACATTCCTTATTTTGAATATAATGATCGACCTGCATCACCTGCTAATTTACAAAATGAATCGATTTTTCAGGAATTTCAAAACAAAAGCCACATTCCTATGGTTTTTCTAGAACTTAAAACAGATGTCTTTCAAACACTTCCTCCTCAGGAAGCTCTTAAGAAAGTTGAGTTTAAACCATTGAAAATATTCATTCCGTCTTTGTTAAATAACTGTCAAGTTGAGGAAATTTCATGCGAATCACAAGAAAAATGTTCAAATGAATTAAAAGAAGAAAACACATTTTGTTGGGCATCAACTGAACAAGATAATTATGAAGTGATGGATGAACCTATTGGTATGGAATAAAGTCCTATACAATTTGTTTCATCCGAAGTCACACCATCAACAATTAAATTAATTACTGATATCAAAACAGTACCAACTTTTAAGAAAATCATTGTGACTCATCCTTCATCAAAATCAAACCCTGAGAAAATACTTTATTAATCAAAAAGAGAAAACAGTGTGAATATGTCAAAAATTAGTACAAAACTTGAGAATATTCCCCCTACTGAAATAGAGACCAAAAACACTCTTGTAGGAGAATTTTATTATTCAAATCACACAGAGCCTGAAATTCCAATCAAAGTCTATCAAAGAAAAATTAGGACACATGTTAAGTCAACTCTCAACTGTAGTGATATAGACACCCCAAAGAACGAGGCTAGGAAAGTTGTTGAAAAAGAAACTAAAGATAGGATTGCTGTTAAGATATTACAGGAGAAAAAGCCTGGTGTTCCTAGTCACAACGGACCTAGATACAACAAAGCCAGTCACCCCAGTCAAATGCAAGCAGCCAATTCCTGATAAAATCCCAACTTATCATACAGTTGTCAAATCTATTGATTTAAAAGAACCAAATCATCTGGATCTCACGTCTCATACAAAGTCCATCTGGGTACCTCAGACAAAGTTAGCTCCCATTTCAAAAACTGAACCATCTCTGCCTATTATAATAAAAAACTTGCAACTGTGGATTAACGAAAAGAATCTTACTTTTTGTTTTATAAAGCTGATGAATGGAAACCTAAAAAAATCACAGAAAAATTCAGCAAAAGTTGTCTAAAGTCAAAACAAAAAGAACAAGCCCAAAATTCGAATGATGTATGTTCCTAAAGAAACTTCTTCGAACGAAGTTCTCTCTAAGAACATAAGTGCTAAAGCTTTGTTCCAAAAACCGGCCCCAAGCAAGTGTGGGTGTCGAAACTAACTCTTTAATCTTTTACAGGCACTGTGCACGGAGGAGCAGGAACGAGATTGGTTATTTGATAGTGCTTTCTCCATGCACATGACGGTCAGATTGGAATATCTGCGTGACTTTTGGCCTGTGGATAAGGGTGGTTACGTTACATTTGGGAATGATTCGAATGGGATAGTGAAAGGATACGGAGTCATCACCAATGGTTTTTTATGATAAGAAAAGTTGCCTTCGTTGTTGGGTTAAAACATAATCTCATCAGTGTTGGTATGCTTTGTGATGTTGACTTCCATGTAGAATTTGATAAGAATCACATTTACATACTCTCCGCAGATCGTGCAATTTGTCTTATCACTTCCGGACGAAATGGAAATATGTTTCCTAGGGGTGCAAACGAGCCGAGCCGGTCCCGAGCCTGAACAAGCTCGGCTCGAGCTCATTAAGAAATATACAAGGCTCGGCTCGGGCTCGGCTCATTACGAGCTTTATGACCCCAAGCTCGGCTCGGGCTCGGGCTCGGCTCGTTTGTTTCTTGACAAGCCTAAATGAGCTCGGCTTGAGCTCGTTAAGAAACTCGTTTACTCTAATGAAGGAAAGTAACAACTTACTTAATAACTGAGATTCTAAAACAAACAAAAGGCACATTATATATATATATATATATATATATATATATATATATATATATATATATATATATATATATATATATATATATATACACACATATATATATATATATATATATATACATATATATATATATATATAATAAAATTTATATTATATATAGGCTCGTTAGGGCTCGCGAGCCTAATCGAGCTTGGTGACACAGGCTCAGCTCGAGCTCGTTTATTAAACGAGCCTTATATTAAGGGGCTGATTTTTCCACAGACAACTTTTAATCCTTCCACTGAAATTAATATGAATTTCCAGTTTTACCCCTTATTAAGTTTTAATTAATCCATTAAAATCAGTAGAAACAAAAAAGGAATCTTTCCAAACACAAATAAACTACTCCTTTCTCCTTCCTCCTTCTTGCTTTCTAATCGAAGCTGTTTATCCAGCTCTATTTTTCATTCGTGTTTTCAGTAGAGCTTAGATTTCCTTTTGGTATAAGTTGTTTTCTCAAGAGACTAAAAATCCATAAAATTGCCCTACCTCTATTTTCCAGGTTTTCAAGTGTTTTCCAATTTCAAGTCTAATATGTGGTTTTTGGGTGTAGCTCGATCCACTTTGTGAACTAAGAATCAATATCTCATAGGTACAACTTCTTCAATAGTTCATTGTTAGCCCACTTTGAAAGGGTAAGAATTGTCAAAGTTTTTGATCGATTAAACATACTTCACCGCTTGAATGGCAGCAGCAGAGCCGCCGGAGGCGGCACAGTGAATTAAACATATTGCAGGTGTGGATCTTTAGTGTGTGTGTGTGTGTAACATCCTGAAATTGGGGCAAAAAGTTTAAGGATTTAAAGATAAGATAAAGATAAATAACCATAAAAATTAATAAAAAGAATAAAATGAGAAGTTATAATCTAGGAAGGATATGTGATCTTGGATAAATAATTTAATAAATTAAAATAATAAATTTAATAATCATAATATTTAAAACATAACAAATTAAATTAATTAATTCATCTTGAAGAAGTATTTAGTTTAGAATTACTTAATAAGGGTAAAAATGGAAACTCACCATATGGGGTTCTAGAAGAAGGACTTGGTTTGTAATAAGTATTTTAGAAGTGATGGGGAAGGACTTCTAGTGCAAATATGTCATAACTTAAGTTCTAGAGGGACTTGTCTTGAAAATAAGCAAAGCTGGAAGTTTAAGTTGGGGAAAACCCCATTTCATTTGAGAGAATCACGATTTGGAAGAGAGGGAGGGAGAAAGAGGCGATCTTCAGGAGATTCAAGTGGAGAAGCTTGATCCTAGCAAGATCTAAGTGGTTTACATCGATCTATTGAAGATTTAAGGTAAGATATATGATATCCATGTTGTAAGCCCACCATTTTGGGTAGATCAAGTTCAAATTCGGGTTTCATAGTTGGGGGAGATGAATTCTATGATCCCAAAGGTGTAGTTTATGAATTCTAATGATTACCTCTTTATAATTTGATGGTTTCATGCTTGGAGAATCATTTGGATGTTTGTTGATACATATGAACCCTAATTTTGGGGTAAAAAAACCCATCAATGGGTGAAACCTTGATGATTGGATCAACTTGCATCTTAAGTGTGTTCTATGAAGAGCTTAAGTGAGTTCCTAGTGATTTCAAATCAATGGAAGAAGGAACCTCTTTAATTATTGATCAATTGTTTGAATGGAATTGGATATTCCTTGATCTAAGCTTTTGAAGTAAATTGGGATTACAACTTGGATTTGATTCAATGGAGATGATATTGGATGATTTGATTGGGCCAAATGATGTGTAATTTAAGTAGAAATAATGTCCTTTTGATATCTAGAAGTTTGGGGATGTTTAAGACCTTGAATTGGACCAAAATGAGGGAGAAAAGGACCAAAAATCGGAAGTTACAATGCTCGGAACACGGCCCGGGTTGAGGGAAACACGGCCCGTGTCAGGATGTCTGAAAAACCTTCTGTTAGCAGAACACGACCCGTGTTTGGGGGAATACGGCCCGTGTCAGCCTGAACAGTCCCGAAATGTTGAGTTTTGAGCTTTAAGGGTTCGGATGTTGGTTCTAATGTTCAAGTAAACTCATAGGACATGTTTAACTAATATTTTATATCTATTTAGTGAAGTTAAATAGCCTTAAAGTTATTAGTAATGTTGGATGTTATATCTTGTAGGAGAAGAGTAAATGAGGTTGAAGCAAAAGAGTGACATCTTCTTGGAACTTAAGGAATGTGAGTTACCGGGAGTACACATCCCTCTTCTAAACTCTTGTGTGTGTTTTATACTCTTATCATGCATACTTCATATATGCTAATTGTTTCATAACTCCTATGTGTGCATGGCATTAAAAGAGTGATTTCAAAGAGGTTTTTCCAATAAAAGTATTGATGATGTTTTTAAAGATGTTTTGAGCATCCTATTTGTGCATTGCATTGCATATAGGATGGGATTGACCGAGTGAACCTTATGATGACCTTAAAGATGTTTAATGATGTTTGGCTAAAATAGCCACTTATGATGTTATACCCATGTAGAGGGCCTTTGGGCTGGATAGCCACCCTCAATGATGTTTTGGGATTGTTTCCGCCAATAGGAAACCGCATGAGGGAGTTGCTACCCCTCATGAGGCTAGTATGATGGCCACTAGTCTTAGGTTAACTCATACGGGGATCAAGTATTATGCTCCGTGCGTTTACTTGTGAACTTAGGTGAGTGCCATTGAGGTGAGATGGACTTTTATGAGATGGACATGGGTTGGGATAGTTGCATTGCATTTGCATAGCATGCTTATCTTTTTTGGGAAACCTTATGATGTTTTATTACAAATCTTAAGTGTGTAAAGAAACTATTTTTGGAGGTTGTCTCGAGTGTTAAGGTTATCCTTTCCACTCATAATGATGTAACCTCGGGTAACTCACTAGGCATTTTCAATTGCCTAACTGTTTTGATGTTTACTTAGGTTATGGATAGGAGCTAGTGGCGAGGCGAGAACATTTAGAAGATCACGGAGTGTGTGGCCATTTGGACCATGTTATGTTACGTGAATTATGACATTACCTCGTTATACGTTTGTTAAGATTTTAAATGATGTTTTAGGACCTATTTTCCGCAAATGATGATTAAACCTTTAACTAATATTCAAAAACATGATAAATAATGTTTTTATAATAATACCCCAGCGAGGGGTGTCACAGTGTGTGTGTGTGTGTTTAGTGCAGATGTGTGTATCCGTGTTTTTAGTGTGTATACCAAAACACTCCTCAGTTTATTAATTCCTTTGCTCCGACTGTCGATACCAAGCAACTCATTTAGATTGCCGAGATCAGTAGGAACCCCAACAAGAGAGGTCGACCACGTAAACAACCAACGCCAAACTGGATCACATCTTCCCGTGAACTTACAACAAAACGGACATAATAAAGAGCTTAGCGAAACTTCTCTAGCCACCAAGTTGCTTGCAACCAGTATCCTCTTGAGCATGAATCTTCAAAGAAAACTATTTACTTCAAAGATACCGTGTGACACCATTTGAAGTTTGAACTGAGATGTTGCAAGTTTTTAACTAAAGAAAAGGTAAGGAGAAGAAGACGTCGGTGGTAGGAGAGAGAGAGAGAGAGAGGTGGGAGAGAGAAAGAATTTTCTTTCCTTTTAATATCTACAAAATTAAATGAGGGGTAAATTTGGAAATGAAAATAAATTTCCATGGATGGATAAAAAATTGCACTGGAAGAATCAGCTCCCTTATATTAAGCTCGAGCTCGAGCTCGGCTCGGGCTCATTTAAAATCGGTCTCAAGCCGAGCTTTTAGCGAGCCGGTCCCGGGTAGCTCACGAGCCGGCTCGGCTCATTTGCACTCTTATTGTTTCCTATGGAGATCCAGTTAATGGTTGGGAAACCATAATTATGTTTGTTGTCCAAAGTTGTACCTAATGTAAGTTCGTTATGGCATCGTCGTCTCGCACGCTTGACTTCAAATATATCAACAATTTGGTAACTGAAGAATTGGTGCGAGGTATGCCATTACTCAAATTTGACAGCAATACACTCTGTGTTGCGTGTGAGCATGAGAAGCAGAGCAAGAAACGTCACCCTTTTATCTTCGCATCTTCGATCAATGAGCCTCTTTAGCTTCTGCACATGGACCTTGTTGGACCATCCGCAGTAGAAATCCTCTCAAGAAAGAAGTATATTCTTGTCATAGTCAATGACTATACAAGATTCACTTGGGTTTTCTTCTTAAGACAAAAATCTTGGCGGCTCAAGAGATAGTCAACTTCATCAAAGTTGTTGAAGTGTGAAACAAACTTTTAGTTCGAAGGATTAAGAGTGACAACGAAACTGAATTCATTAATGATTTTCTTAACACTTTTCTTGTTGAGAAAGGTATTGAACACAACTTCTCTGCTTCATACACACCCCAACAAAATGGTGTATTCGAACAAAGAAACAGAACTCTAGTTAAAGCAGCTCGGTCGATGCTTAATTTTGCTAATCTTCGAATTCACTTTTGGGCTGAAGCCGTATCAACTGCTTGCTTCGTCCAAAACGGAAGTCTAGTCAACAAGCGACTGAAATGCACTCCTTACGAAGGAATGAATGGTAAAAAGTATAATGTCAAATTCTTTCACATTTTTTGTTGCAGGTGTTTCATCAAAAATAACAGAGATCACTTAAGCAAATTCCAACCAAAAACTGATGAATCCATCTTCCTTGGATACTCGACTAGAGGTGTAGCCTATAGAGTTTTGAACAGACGCACCAGGGTGACCGAAGAAAGTTTCGATGTAAAATTTGATGACAACTTAGTCCGAAATGCTCATAAACAACCCTCAGTCACTCATATTTTTGAGACTGACGCTCTAGACGGTACTCCTGTCATTGTTGTTGAAGTAGATTTTGTTACCTTATTTGGTCCACTGAAACCGCTCTTGATTCAGAACGTGTCATTTTTTCGTTTGTCCCTTCTATAACTCAAACACCTAGACCCTATGTAACCGTTGAATCAACTAGGATTGAATCTCCATCTTGTGCCGAGGGGGAGAGTAATTCAATCAATGAGTCATCCGTGCAAACGTTGGTCTCAAATTAGACCCATTGGTTCCATATTGATAAAGATAACAAGTTGTCCAATATTGTTACATCAAAATTTCTAATCCCTTTTTTCAAATCTTCTAACGTTCCAAAGCATTTCATTTGCATAACTTAACACCCTTAATTTAAGAATTTAGGGATGTTAGAGAAACTATCATCATATGAAGTCATTGTCTTGTTGTCTAAGAATCACAGTTAATGGTTTTAGAAAGCCATTATGGACATAAGTCATATGATATGTTTAATCAAGATCTTAAAATTATTACAAGGATGTTATTTAAGTGTTGTTAATAAAGTTTCTAAAGTTTATTAGGCATAATTAAAATTTAAAAGTGTAGCATATCTTTTACACTCATAATTCAACTCTATACAAATCATAATTGTGTCATCAACTTCATTTACCACACGAATTCAATCTCTTTTAGCCTAAGTTAGGAAACTCCTATCAACGAAGCGTCAACTCATTACCACGATCACTAATGTACTCTGCACATGATCGCGTTTTCACACGCCCCAAGCAAGCTGACGCTCTTTTTTTTTGTTGGTTCATAGCTTTTTACCTCAACATCCAAGTAGTCATTGTTCTTTTTTATTTCTTGGTTCGTTATATAAAGAGGTGGTTATATGTTGTGTGAATGATTGAGGTTAATTCTCCATAGCCAATTCGACTCAAAATGGCAAAAGAATCTTGATTGAATTTTCAATATTCAATAACCCTCATAAATGAGATTACACAATGATCATATATTATGACTGACTGGATAGAAGAACACAATTTTTTTCTTTTTTTCTTTTATGTGCTCCATTATATCAAGTGGATGATGTTTTTCTTTTTTTACTTTCTTATGTTCAAAATCCAAGGGAAGTGACGTATATTAAACCATATTCGTACATTGGATGTAATTAGGTGTTTGATGGTGAATGGATACCCAGTTTGGCTTTATGCATATTTCTTGCATGATACTTTGTACTTATCGATTGTTTCATGGGAAGGAAAGCAGTTGAGATGATCTAAGAAACAAGTAATAGTCAGTCTAGAAAGGAAAAAAGAGGTTGTTGAAAGAAGAGAAATATAAATGACGCTAGCTTATTCACTTACTCGAGATTGCATTCGATTACAAAAGTCAATTTACAATGTAAAAATGTGGTTGTAGAAAGAAGAGTGATTGAAGGCACTAGATTATTAATACGCTCGTCACTTATTCGGTACGTCAAGCATTTGATGTATCTTAATTAGTTGATTTATTTTAATTAGGTCAAGTGTGTAATGTGATCTCTTGGAATTCATTATAGATTTTGGTATATTAAGTTGATAATTAAGTTGGTTAGGCTAAATGTAGACTCCTTATACAATTTGTTAAAAAAAATTATTATTTCGAACATATTACAAACCCATTGTCCTAATGATAGCAAGGTACTTATTTTTTACTAATAATAATGACACCATTTTGTTGCTAAGTTTTATTACATATTTTTTACCAATATCGTACTTGTATTTTTAGCACCACTTCTTTTGCTAAGTTCTAATACATACTTATATATACATAGATCAATTGGGCCGACTTTTAAGATTCCACTTGTCCTTTTTCTTCAGATTTTACTTGATTGGATGTGTAACGATGGTATTTGCAGTTTATCTGTCATTTGGAAACCTATTGATCAACAAGTTTATGTGTCTATTTTGGCTTTTAATTTTGTCAATCGGTGCATAAAAAAACTTCTGTCTTGTGGGGGTGGGGGAGGTTTACACCATTCACCTCAACCAGCAGACGGACATTACAATAGTTTAAAAAAAAAGAAAAGAAAAGGTAACTTATTTATTTTTACACTCATTTATAATTTACTTTTATAAAAAATACATATAGATACAAAAAAATGCAGGAAAGGCAATCATTTTCATTTAACAAAAATACATCCAAACCCTTCAACAGATTTACAACCAAACAAAATCTTATAAAAGATTTAATTCCAACTTGGATTCAAATCTCGCAAACCAAATGCCCCTAAATTCAATTTGCGTTTTAACTTTTTAAGCATCAAACAAATACAAATCTATAAATCAGAGAGATATATGGTTTTAATCCATTTTGACTGGAGTCCATATAAACAAAATGACATTGATTGCATAGTTGAATGATTTTTTTTTTTACCTTATTATAATTGGATGACTTACATGAAGTATTTACACATTAGGCCAGGTGCCCTGATTACACGTTTTCTATGAACTTGAGAGAACCAGTCCACAAATTGGCAATATATGAGCTATCGGAAGTGACCCTACCCAAAACTAACAATCGGATACGCACGGAGGTGACCTTTTCTGCACATAAACCAAGTGTGGGGGCAAAAACAAGAAACATAAGATGAGAGATTGAATTGATACAATCCATGGGGTACAAATGTTACACTAGTGTTACAAGGGAAAAAGCAAATCTGTCCAACATGGGTATCTCATAACTCAAACTATACTCATGAATCATACCAAAAAAAAACAGAACAAAACCACTGTAGACGACTCGAAATTGATATAATCAGCAAGCCGATATGTGTGCCACTAATGTATAATATCTCTTCCCTTAAAATCCATTTTGCTAATAAGAAAACTCATGACCTCTAAGTGAAATATATTTCTTGACCCATATGGCAATGTCCTCTGCACATGCCTGTGCTTCGGGAGTCCTAAGAAGCATGTCAAGAGTAGCAAATTCATGAACACAGTCTTTGTAATCAAGAACAGGTGCATCCACATTCACCTTCTTTAACTCCTGTGCGTATGCAATCGCACGATCTCTCATCCAATCATGTTCTGCCACAACTGTCAATGTAGGGGGCATGCGCTTCAGAGGGGGCCCACCTCTGTTGGGAATAAGAGGATTGGCTGCAGGGTGATCCAGGTTGAATTGTTCCTCAGGTAGGAACAGTTTCCATGCCAGTATGCTCATGGACTTGTCAAAGAAATAGGAATTTGAAAGTTTTATTTCCGAATGTGTGGGGGTAGTTCCAATGAAGAAGGGGTACATTAGAACTTGGGCCACCACCTTTATTGGGTCAAGTAGTTTACCAGATTCGACTGATTTGCGTGCCACGTAATCAGCAATGTTTGCACCACAGCTCGCACCAAGAAGAACGCATCTGTTTCAGTCGCATCTTGTTGAGTTATATAACACCTAACAAAGCAAATATACACTAAAAGAAAAGGGAAGCCATGTTTCTGACTTTTCACTACCAAGAGAATTCAGGTCATATCTCAGTGGTGTTAAGCTTTTGATTCTTACAGATACAGATGGGTAAATGGGTTCTTATTTGATGACTGATAACCGAGCAATGACTATTAAGGGGTTGATAGGAAGGTGTACCTGGATGGATCTCCATGTGCAGCTAGCCAAGGCTCCACCAAAGAAGCCCCAAATGCATCTGCAATATGGCCTTGAACGTCAGATTTTCTGGAATCAGGCGATCTCCCCAGGGACTTCCCACATTCTGCTAAATTTGCCTGCTTCGCCAGCCAATGGAGCACTTTTAATCCATCCTCAAAGGCAGCTGGATATCGATTCTCAGGAGCAAGCCTGTACCCAACAGCCACAACTATCACATCACACATTTTAGCAATCCTCCGACAAAAGAAGTCATTGGCCGCCGAATCACAGCTTCCTGCCACAAACCCTCCTCCATGAAACTGAACCATCAGAGGCAGTTTCCGACATCTGTGAGTGAACGGGGAATAACCTCTGTAAGTACCGTTCTCTGATATCAAATTCAGATCATCCTTACTAAAACCATTGCAATAACTACTCCTCCGATTGCTTGGAGTTGCTGAAACACGATGTGGATCAGCGGAACCGTAACTGTTACGCCGAGGAATGCCATTTTCCGAATTGCTTGGAAAGGATCTGGATTCAAGTTCCGATCTCTTCACCCTAAGCCTATCAACATCGGAATCTGGCAAAATGAGACACGTGTCAGGAAGGAAGATACGAATTGAGAGACAGGAAGAAGGATCTATATGGATGTCTTTGGTAGCAACGCCGTCGGTAAACACAGGATTTGCAGCCGCGATCGTCTCTTCAGGACGTGACGTAACGCCAAATGAGCTATTCATCTCATCGTTTAAATTAGGGTTCTGGATTCGATTCTGTAACCGTCGCTTCAATATCAATTTAAAAAACACACTGTATAATTTCACAGCAACGCTAGGCATTTCTCTCCCTCGCGCTCTCTCGCGCTCTCTCAGACACACACACACACTCTCTCTCTCTCTCTCTATCTCAATCCCCTAAATCCCTATTTGCTTCCACAAACCCTAAATGCACACAGTTAATCACACTCTCTATGGGTTTTGAGATTAATTCATCACAAATCAAACAATGTGAAAAGATTTATCACATCGGATAAAGATTATTTTCGATCGTGGAGTGATGAATCTTCTCAGCAATCGTAAGCTTCTTCAATGGCGGATGTAGAGAGAGAGGGGTGAAACGGGTCGAATGATGGTGCCAGGCGCGCACACACACATTTGCGCTGTGTCGTAATTTGGCATTTTTGGGGATTGTTTCTTTTTGCCTTAAAATTCGGTAGTGAGATAGGCTAGCGTACACAATGTGACAGGCGGCTAGTGGAAGGTAATCAAGAATACGACGCACGTCTTGCTTGGTATCAAGGGTCACGCTTTACGTGTTGTACAATTGAATCACCTTTGTTTGATGCACAAGCCTTTCCAACACAAAAGACTCCTTTCCACGGGTACGCATTGTTGAAAACTTGAAATGGAACTCAATATGGCAAAATGGGCAAAGCGTAAAGTCTATGAGGCTGGAGGGAGTAGTAGGCGAGCTATCCCTCGTTAAACTGTGCCACGACGGCGACGGCGAAGGCGAAGGCGAAAGGCGAGGAGTGGTTAGCGATGAGTTTGGCGAGAAGCTTGGCGGAGATTTCAGACTAAAAATAGTTTGGCGAGCTCGTTGAAATGTTGGCGAGGGGTCTTCAGCGAGGGCGAGAGCGAAGGAGCTCGGTGTGGCTCAGCGAGAGAAGGCGAGGTTGAAGGCGAGGGGGATGGCGAGCCCACTCCCCCAAGCCTGAGTGAATATTATCTATCTCATTCTTTTCTTTTCTTTTTTATTTCTTTTCGTAAAAAAAACTCAAGAAATATTCAAAAAAAAATCTTTAATTTTCATCCACTTCTTTCGCTTTTTCTCATTAAATAAGACTCGGGAACACAATGTAAGAGCTCGATCTGGCTTGCCGGTATTCATTCAATCGTTTTTCTCAAATGAAAGCTCGCCCAACCTTCGATGCGATCCAGGCTCAATGTTGAATTTGATTTTTTAACTTACTTGCAACACCTTATCTTTTAGCACCTTAAACTGTACAATAACTTGTGACTTTTTTTATAGAATCATGATTTTTAGCAGAAGTTTAGTCTCATTCTAACTAGAGTTATATCCATCCCGGTGGGTTGATGAGAAAATACGCGTTTAGAGTTCACTTAAATTATTTAGGACTAAAACCGCAAAATATGAAAACTAAGTGTATTTGTGATATATAATAACAGCGTACTTACATGACCGGATGCAAAAAAAGTTGGAAGTTGGTTTCTAAGGTGTCAACGTACTATCTTTATTAATCTAAAAACTGAGTATTTTTATTTAAATAATATCATAGCATTGACGGAAGGCATTGAACTAAAGCCACATTTGTAAATGGCTTCTAAACAGGGCCGCCCCTAAGGGGGTGCGGGAGGTGCGACCGCACAGGGCCCATGTCGTGAAGGGGTCTGGAAATTCATTTTATCGCGGCCGTCACTAATCTGTCACTAATTCGTCGTTATCCATCTCTATTTCGTCACTAATTGGCGCAACTTTTCTGATTTTAATTCTTCGCTTATATTTCGTAATGGTTTATTAAGTGTCGAATATTATCATAGTATTAATAAATTTTGTTTATACATAAAAACTATTTTAGGTGCCCATTTTTTTACTTTTCGCATAGGGCTTTCAAAATTGACGAACCGACCCTGCTTCTAAACATCAAAAAATATTCTTTGCTAATGGTTTCATTTGTATCCCAAAGATCAGTAAAAGAATTTGTTTTACTTATTGGCTTAAATTATGCAACAAAATTGCATTTGCTTGTTTCCTCATGGAAAGACATGTTAGCTAATAGAAAAGTTGAATTGATTGACATAAAAAATAGACAAAATTAATTTCTAAGTTATTCTCTTGAAAATACATAAAAATCTGCAACTTATCGAAAACCAGTATATGGTTAGCCAAAAGATTATCTTACAAAATCTTGCAACCATTTAGTCACTCTTAACTTCTATTTAGTATGAAATGTTGAAAGATCCAATAACAAACCTTACTTATCTAACCACTTTCATCCCCCTAATTGGTTACAACGTTATAACTTCTTATTTCTTTCATGGAACATTAGCAACAAGTTTTTTTGCCATATTAGAACAATTAAGTTGTCAATAAGAAGAAAGATACATCATCTTTACATAAACTAATACTAAATCCAAGAGTTTGTTCGTTAACAATGCATTTTAGTCAACTTTACATGAAGAGTGCTCATATTAGATAAAAATTGGTGCAACCTTCCAATTGCACTTGCAGGCTTGCCTCGGTTTCCGGTTGCTTCGGACCGTTGATCTTCTTCAGCTGTAATGTCTTCCTTGGTTCAGATTAGAGTTCACGAACTTAACATTATGTTATTCGTCTAGCCTATCTCCAGCTACACGACTGGACGACCATTTGGTGTTGGACACTTTGGTTTGATGGTGATGTATTTGGATTCATCATGAAGTTATGGACAATTATTTTTTTGATATTTGAACTATATATTTTTGGTGTTGTAGTTTATGTTTTTTCTATGTATGAATTGATTTTGATTTTGTGGACATGAATATCACCCATGACCTTTTCCCCACATTGGGTCAACTGAAAAGCTGGGTTTTAAAACATAAGGCTGATAAACCAAGCATGAACCAAGAACCATTTAAATCAATCTACTCGATTAAATACTCATCCAATTGGTTCTTAACACAATCTTCTTTGAACCAAATTTTTCCTGTAATAAAACAACTTTGTTTAGACAAAAAATAAACACTAACCCAAAACGAGCTCAAAGCATAAGTTCGGTTCACGAAAATTTTAAGATCAAACAAACCAATATGATTAAGGGTGTTAATCGGGTCAACCCGATCGAGTATCGGGTCGAGTTAATAAAATTTTTTTAAAAAATAAAACTTTGACCCTAAATCTAACATTATTAAGGCATGAGTTAGTCGACTTTTAGGTTAATAGGGTTGGGTTAGTTGGGTTAAAATGTCATATGCTAGTGTCGGGACTTTAAATGTAAGATGGATTGATATTGTGTCATTTTAGCAAATCAAGTATTTGTGTAGTGTCTTACAACATAACATGGTAAAAAAAATTTCAATTTCACACTCAAAGCATTTATGTGAGGTGGAAAAGGCGAGTCTGAGGACTTGGGGTGGAAAAGACAAGTGTCATGAAATGATGAGAATACAAATTCCTATTGAGCAGGTTTTAATTTTGCTTGCACTATACAAGGAGAAGACGTGAGGTGGAATGAAATATATAAAAGTTGTAATATACCCTATTTGGGTTAATGGAAACCCGATTTTTTCATAAAAATCAATCCAAAACTCGACCCTAACTGTAATTCGGGTTTGTCGGGTTATTTTGAATAACCCGATTAAGAATCTTGATCCTACTAAACCCGATCCTAAATGCCTTATTCGGGTTTGAATCGAATCGGATGATTGGACGTGGATTTTTTTGACACCCCCAGATACGATACACGTAAACGTTTCGGTTGTCGATTGCAATTTCCTAAATGTATCCTGTTCGAACTAGCCTCGTTTATTCTGGGCAAGCCCTCGAAAAACAAAAAAAGAAATCTGGGCCTGGGCCAGATGAGATAGAGTAACACCGCCAAGTCTGTCCCAGGTGACCATATATATTCCGACAGCCCAAAACTTGGAGGTGAAGTTAGTGGTGAACCATTATTAAAAAGAAGTCCTGTGCGACAATCTACGGATAGACGTGACGCAATAGACACAGAGGTTTCGATTGCTTGGTTCGCCGATGTTAGCGGATTCTCTGCCAGCTCTAAAACGAAGGAGATTCGCCATTGCCGATCCTATGGAAGCACAACTTGCTATGGTCCTATTTTTATACTTTGATTGAGTCAATTGATTTTATTTAATTTCAGTGCTTTTCTGTTTACATTATGGATCATCGAATACTGCACTACGTGTTTATGCTTCGACAAGTGTTAGATCACTGGTATGGATGTATTGCTTTGTTTATCCACTCGATCAAATATTCGAACTGTTCTGGTTTTTCGCCAACGTTGATTGAATCTGAAAGGACTTTTCTTGTTTAGATTTTTGTGTCTGCACAAAGGTATTCATATCGGTTTCATAAGAATCGCGTTGAATCAATCAATTAGGTTTCAGGAATTATATCTGATTGAAGATTATGCCTTCCAGCTGCTCTTGCCTGATCAATGGCCAATACGTTATTGGCTTGAATCCTTAAGGCTTGGATAAAAATCAATTAACTTGTAATATTGCCTTACTTGTTTTTTTTTTTTTTTTTTTTTTTTTTTCTTGTGTAATTGGTAAAAACTTGCGATTTGAAATCATTTACTAGGGTTTCTACGTAAAAAGTTTGTTTGTTTGACTTGCTATTGATCTGATACATAGTCGATCTCTTCTGCAACGAGACAATACATATTTATTTAGTCGCAAACTGCTAAAATAATCAATTGAGTCAAAAGAAGAATAAAGGATTGACAAAATAGAAGAGTTAAAAGATTTTAACTATTATATGTTGGATTTACTGTTCCTTTTTTGCAGGAATGCCTGATGTTTTGTACTGATGATACCTAGTGTTGATGATTTTGGTAATTCAGGAAAAACTTGCTACTGCAAAGCAGATTTATGGGCGAGAAATCCGTGTATTTGAGACAACAGCACCAACAATCTCTCAAACATCAAATGATGCCTCCAACAGTGGTAAGAAATAGAAGCTCACTTCCCCTGTAATTAAGAAGTAACCAAGTGATGTGTGATTTTACAGTTCAATATATGATTTCATGTCATTATGTTCTTTATCGTTTGGACAGAGGAACCAGATGACCTGGAATTCACCACTGCTGATTATTATTGCGTCTTAGCTACCAAAAAGGAAGGTATATATTTGTTGTATTAATTATTGATGTTATGATATATTTTTCTTTATCATCATGCAAATCTCATTATGTTCAATTGTGAGCAGATAAATATTTGAAGACAAAGAAAATTCGAGATGCAGAAACAGCAGCTAGTAGATCAAGAATTACCAAGGTAGATATATTCATTAACTCAACTTGTTTTAAATTTTGTCAGATTATCAATTTACATATTCATAAATTCATTTATATATACAGGCAGTGATCCGTATAAGGTTCCCAGATAACCACACATTAGAAGCCACATTCCATCCATCAGAGACAATGCAAAGCTTAGTTGATCTTATTGTGAAAGCTGTGGCTCGACCAGACCTCCCTTTCTATTTATGTGAGCATACAATAACTTAATAAACTATTCGAAAATTTAAAAATATATAAGGGCATTCTTGGCATCTTTTTTTCAGATACTACACCTCCCAAGAAGCAAATAAAGAACATGTCTCAGGATTTCTATTCTGCTGGCTTTGCTCCTGGTGCAATCGTGTACTTTTCATATGACCTACCACAAGGTTCCTACTTTTCAATCAATATTTGTACAATTTTTTTTTTTTTTTAATCTTATCTCCGTGTTTAGGTTTTACAACTGTTTGGCTCCGTTATGGGTAGTTGAATTTTATTAATTAGACAAAATAACCACACAAATTGATAGACATTTGAACCTGTATAAAGATAATGTAAGCAGGTTGTTTTTATGAGTAACACACTGCTGTTATCTGTAAAAATGAATGTAAGTACGTGTCTATTATCGGTTGTATATTGCTATTACTCGTACATTGCCTATATTGGTAAAAAGTGTAAAGTAGTTTGCTATTTCTTGGAAACAAAATATTGTTTAAAGCTACTCGTTTGGAAATAAAAATATTTGATAAACGGTTATTAGATTTCCTTAATGGTGTTATTATAAGTGCAGGTGATGAAAATATTGGCCCATTTCTTAAAGAGGATGTTATGTCTTTAAAAGGTCTAGACCTTATACATATACCCGAGCCTCATCAACCTGCACCTGAGCCTGTTGTCACTGCACAGAAGCCAGCTGGCGAGAAGAAGATGGTGAAGCCAAAGTGGTTGAAAATGTGACATTTCAACACTCAAAATCAGTATTTTATAATCTTAAATCCCCAGTCTCTCAACTTGATTTGGTTTGTAAAACACTATTTAAAATCAGATGGTGGAAGAGGAGATCTTCTTTTGGTGCAAATCTGATTTTGTTGTTCAATGTCTTAATCGTAATTGTAAATTATTACAAATTCGTTATTTGAACTTCATTTAATTTCATGATGTTATGAGTTGTCTTTTATGTTAATATAATAGACGTAAAGTTTTTGAAAGACATGGTATCTGATGAATAGTATAAGGACATAAGTTTTGTTAATGGAGT
Organism: Cichorium intybus; assembly: GCA_023525715.1. Classification (NCBI taxonomy): domain Eukaryota; kingdom Viridiplantae; phylum Streptophyta; class Magnoliopsida; order Asterales; family Asteraceae; genus Cichorium; species Cichorium intybus. The sequence continues at coordinate 156,789,071 of CM042011.1, read as the reverse complement.
TTTTGGATGTGCATCCACAAAGGGATAAATAGACTTCGAAAACGCTAATAAGAACAAGTGACTGAAGATCAAGAAATTTTATATAATTTTACATTTACTCTTGGATATCGTTTTTTTTTTTTTTTGCAGCAATTTATGTTGGTTTTTAATGGGTCAGGTAGGTTGATTTGGGTTTAAACCGGTCAAATAGGTAAAGTAAAAAAATTAGCTAAAAAGGAAAGCCCAAAACACAGTGTACATAAAGTTAATAACTTCGGAACAAATTCACAAAGAAACCGCATTTATAAACTTTGATGCTAATATACTAATCGGAATTTATAACATTCAAAATTTTTTTAATAGAATGAACTTTATCATGTTTTATAGCTACACGTGTTCAATGCAAATAAAGCGACATTTAACCCACATGTGATCACAGATCTATTTCTTTACTAAGCAAACAAAATCTCCTAACGAGCAACCCAAGATAGGATCACAATAAGATGACAGGTTTTAAGGCAAACTTACAGAACATATATATCATATCATGATAAGAAAGCGAAACGAAAACTGTGAGTGTTTGTAAGTTTTTAGACAAACATACAAAATCTCATTGCACGGAATGAATTATAAAGTGAATGAACAAGATGTTTGTGCGCTTAATTAGGTAGCGTTTGATATATGAACATGATTGAACTGGACGGGACTGGACTGAACTGGATTGGACAGGTAAGAGAACTTTTTTGCCATTTGGCTTCCTGTTCCACCTTGTTCCACCCTTTTGGGTGAGACTAAAATTTAATGAATTAGTCTCATTTGACTTTGGTCATTGTTCCAGTCTCGTTCACGTCAAACGCTACTTCAAAGTGACTTGTTCTGTCCTATTACATCCAATACTACGTACCAAATGCTACCTTATGGAACTATGTGATAAAGAGATATCTATAAGTGCAACCGGGCCAAGGGAGGTTGCCTGTGGCACTGTTTTTATAAACTATGAAACTTCTTGAACAAAGACTTTGATTTATATAGAAACAAACAAAAAGTAGTTCAAGAATGATAAATACAATGGCTAAAGGAGATGAAGAAAAACTAAGCATAAGGACTTTTAACAAGAAATTTATTTGAGGGACGAAACATAACTGTTGTATGAACTTCAGGGTTTAAAATGCTCTTTCATTTGAACGAAGTTATATATAGGCATATACCGAAAGCAACGTATACCGCACACATGCATCGTCTACGGCAGTCGGTGCTATAAGTGGAAAACATCCGGCCATCACTACATGTCTGTCCGTCGGTGAAGATTACAGCTTTTGATCAGTGTCAGATTCGTTAGACATATCAGCGAACTCGCAATATCTCGTGAATTTAGGTATTATCGATCTCAATTCTCATGATTTTTATTGATCTTCACTTGACATCGTACTATGATTAGGTAAATACAATGTTCGAAATAATGTGTTAGATTTGAACTGCTTTTTTGGATCTATCGATTACATTTTGTTGCATTCCACTACATTTCTCTCCTATCACCAGACTGCATATCGTTCTTTTGGTTATATATAAAACTCTATGGCTATTAACTGAGAATTGGAGAAGAACTGGTAAATTGTGTTTGCCAACTAATAGTTTTAGTATAATACTGTTTATGTTTAATCTGATATGTGAAAATTGATGGTATTTCTGATGAAAAGTAACTGTTTTGCTTTGTAATTATTGTTTGAATCTGTTGTTTTGTTTCGTAATGACGTAAGTTACACATTCCTGATTCCACTAAAATTTTTCTGCGTTTTGCATTTATTTTATCCGCTTTGTAAGAGAAGGTGGGGCATCGTAAAAGGTTTTTATTTCTAGTTTGTTTGGTTTGTTGTGTTTACAGGAAGAAGTTATAATCAAGAGTGATTTAGTTCATCTCCCAAGCCTTAATGATGGAAGAAGACTGTGGTGATTATTGTGCTTGGGGCTTCTGGTGATCTTGCCAAGAAAAAAACCTTTCCTGCACTCTTCCATCTCCATCTTCAAGGATTCATTCAGTCAATTAAATGATGTGCGTATTTTTGGCTATGCCAGGACCAAAATGTCAGATGACGATTTGAGTGGGTGAGTTTTATTTTTTATTTTTCATGACATTTAACACACGTATTTTCGTTGGGAAGTCACACAAACACAAATGACATAACCTCATTAATTATCATTAGAAGGAATCAAGAAGTAGTTGATATGAAGAAAAATATATAAAAACTGGTAACTCAAGTGTACATCAATATATATTCATATTTAGAAAATGGTTGAGAAAAAATGGATCAACCATATACAGCTGCGATTAGCATCAACGGGTAGAATAAGTAGTAGTAGACCTTGGAATTTCCTAAGCCTTGAGAATCACTTGTACCTAAAACGCATAAATATAAATATACATAATTAATTAAGTTGTCTGAACAGAAACAAGATTGTAAGGGGGATGAGTGTATGTACCTGGAGCTGGAGTAGTCTTAGACGTGGAGGTAAGGCATGAGATAGGGTTGACACGTTCACCACATCTGGCCGGTAACTCTTGGGTCTTAGTCACGTTGATACCAGCTCTCTCCGCATTTTTAGTACCTTGATTGCTTATCAGGCTACACAAACACTCTGGATTTGACTTTATCACTGATTTCAAAGGATCACAACAGCTATCAGGAGGATCTTTTCCCTGCCCTTGATTACTCAGGTAGTTGAGACAAGGAACCAGTTGATTCAGGCAGTCTGAGCCTGACCCTGACCCACCACTACTGCTTCCTTGTGCGTTTCCTTCTCCCATAAATACCATCATCATCATCATCACACCATGCATTAACCTCAACACCTTCATTTCCAATATCTTACGTGATTCTCTTCTCTCTCTCAGCTCTTTCTTTTAATCTCTATGACGAATTGCATATATATAATACACAGACATATAAATACTCAAATAAGCGCTGATGCATGGTAAGGTTGGTGAGCGTAGTTGATCAAACTGAGAGCATGTTGACTTTTTTTTTTTTAATTATATGCACAAACTGTCATGGAGCCTCTGAAATAGGTTGAACTACCCAAATCCCCCCAAAAGGAAAGGACTGCTTTTAAAATGTAATAGATTATGCCAACCGTTAATTAATAGCATAATTTATAAATTATTATGTTTCTAGAATTTGTTATCGATTATAAGATGATAAAAAACGACATTCTTGTGAAATTTTGTAAGGTGTGTCTCTCTAATTTTATAGATAGTTGTCGTAGGCTAAATATATATATTAAGAGCTTTTGAAATCACTGGCTGCAGGAGATACCTGACACCATGCAAAGGTTTTGACGAAACACACGAGGAAGATGTATCAAAGTTTCTTCAATTGGTAAACATGGGACCCACGCCCACCGTTATTTTTATTTTGCTGTCATTTCCAAGACTCTAAAGTAGCGATCGACATATATTTACTGTCTGCAAAATGATAAAAAAGTTTTTGTATGACCAAAGGTATGCACCCTACTCCAGTTAGCTATTTCTAATATAAAGTGTGTAATCGTGAGTCCTATGAGGGCCAATTTTGTAAATTCTCCATACAGCTGATGTTGGTGGCTGGACTCCAGTTATTGTTGGGAAGCCTTTTGGTAGAGACCTGCAATCAGCTGAAGAACTGAGTACCCAAATAGGAGAATTATTTGACGAATCACAGATCTACTGTATTGATCATTATTTGGAAAAGGAGTTGGTGCATAATTTGGTAATAGAAATAAGATTAAATCACAAATTTTGGTCCCCGTACTTTACTTAAAATCTCAAGTTTGGTCCATTATTTTGAATCTTCCTCAAGTTGTCCTTAAGTTTCGGATTTGGTTGTTGTGTTTTACATATCACAAGTTTGGTCGAATATTACCTTTTTTTTAGAGTAGATTACAGTTTGGTCTCTAAGTTTATCACATTTTTTTGATTCTGGCCCCAAAAGGAGTTTGTTTGCAAGTTTGGTCCTTATCTTGATGTTTCACAACGATTTTGGTCTTTGAATTGTTAGATCTAACTATTCAACTGCATATTTTGAAATTGACCATTTTACACTTGGAACAAATTGGAAAAGCGATATACCATAAGTACAGATTTGTAATTTTGTCTTAGTTTTATTAATAAACAATATTCTAAATTGTGACATTATCAGAGGGACTAAATCCGCAAGGAATGCAAACTTAAGGGCGACTTTGAGAAGATTTCAAATGTTAGACCAAACTTGTGATTTTGAGTAAAACACAGGGACCAAATTTGTAATTTACACTAGCAATAATTGAAACTATCTCGTATTTCAGTTTTCGGTGTTAGAAGTTACTCCACTAAGTTTTATTTTGAAATTTGCAGCTAGTACTTTGTTTTGCAAATCGGTTGTTCTTGCCACTGTGGAACCATGGCAACATTTCAAGTGAACAGGTGAGGATTTGCATTGAACTTTATTAGTTCAATTAACTTTATATTTCACTATAAATGCCTAATACTTTTCTTTCAGATTGTTTTTAAAGAGGATTTTGGAACCGAAGGTCGTGGTGGATATTTTGACCAATATTGTTAGATTATTTAATTATGACAGTTAGTTGACGTGACGATGTTAGTTAGCTGATGTGGATAAGTTAGTTAGCTTGTTTGTTTTCTTATTAGTTAGTTTGTTAGATGTAACAGTTTCATTTTCTTCTGTATATATTCAGTCCTGTAACATACTTCATGAGCTAATGAATGAAGGTGCTCTTTCCAAACTTTGCTCTCTTCATTCTCAATTCAACATGGTATCAGAGCTTTGATTTTGTTTTTCCTTTATTTCTTCATTTGTTCATCATCATCTTCTTTCCTTTCGTCGTTTCTTCTATTCTACAATCATGGAAACTCCTGTAATCAATCAAGTCAATTCCTCAGATCCATTGTATTTGCATCCCTCAGATCATCCTGACATGTTATTAGTTTCTAAACAATTCGATGGTTCCAATTTTAATTCGTGGAAGAAAGCTATGATGATTGCATTGTCTGCTAAGAACAAATTAGGTCTGTTAAATGAAAAAGTCACCAAGCCTTCATCCGATCAAGTTACTTTCGACACATGGCAGAGATGCAATGATATGGTAACTTCATGGATTCTCAATGTTCTCTCAAGTGATATTGCTGAATCGGTATTATACTCTTCATCGGCTAAACAAATTTGGTGTGAATTGGAAGATAGATATGGTCAATCAAATGGTGCTAAACTCTATCATCTTGAGAAATCCATTTATGATATATCACAAGATCGGATGACCTTGCCACGTATTTCACAAAATTGAAGAAACTGTGGGATGAATTGAACGCTCTTTCTTATGTTCCTCCGTGTACCTGTGGTGCGATTCAACAAATCCCAGAAGCTCAACAAAATCAAAGGTTAATCAAATTTCTAATGGGATTAAATGGAGAATACGATGCTGTAAGAGGTAACATCCTTTTGATGAAGCCTATCCCTTTTGTTGCTCAAGCTTATGTGCTTCTTATTCAGGACGAAAAACAAAGAGAGGTACGCTCTGCTTCACATTTTCTACCTGAATCTGCTTCCATGAATGTCAAAACTGGAACAAGTTTTTCTAAAATAACTATGAAGGAAAGAAGAACATCACCTGTAATTTCTGCATGTTATATCACATGACATTGAAAATACTTTTATTGCAGAAAACGTCATTCTTCACAATTTCCTTTATATTCCCACTCTTCAGCATAATCTCCTCTCAACAGAAAAATTATGTCAACAATTACATGCTTTCGTTGTCTTCTCTGCAACTCATTGTTTCTTATTACAGGGCCCTTCACTGAAGAGGCTTCTGGTTCTTGGTAGATACTCTGCTGGATTGTACTTTGTTCACTCAAAGCAACAACACAACAAGAGCACTATCATGACAGTCACAACTATATCTCCTTTGTCTTCTTCAGTTCTTTTTACTAATTCCCTATGTAATGTTGTCTCTTATGACACATTTGTTTCTCTGTAGCATAAATGACTTGAACACTTACCTATGTACAAGTTAGTCAACTTTGATTTTGTGAATAAAGGTAATATTGACAAAAACATTATGTGTGATGTATGTCCCAAAGCTAGACAAACAAGATTACTGTTTCATCAGAGTTCAATTCATTCTTCTGCTCCTTTTGATCTGATTCACGTTGATACTTGGGGACCTTATAATGCATTAACTTATGATGGTTATTCATATTTCATAACCATAGTTGATGATTTCACTCGATCTACTTGGACTCACTTGTTAAGCACTAAAAGCAATCATTTTCAAGTTCTTAAAGGTTTCATACCAATGGTGGAAACTCAGTTCAATAAGAAAATTAAGATAATTAGATCCGAAAATGCTTTTGAGCTAGGATCAAGTAGAGAAGCTTCTTCTTTTCTAAATGACAAAGGCATCTTGCATCAAACGAGTTGTACAACTACTACCCAACAAAATGGGGTCGTAGAACGGAAGCATAAACATCTTTTAGAAACTGCAAGAGCTCTAATGTTTCAATCCAACCTTCCTATCAAGTTTTGGGGTGATTGTGTTCTCACTGCAACTTATCTCATTAATCGTTTTCCTTTAAAACTTTTAAAAGGTCAAACTCCCTTCTTTCTTCTTCATGGTGTTGAACCATCTTTGGATGCCTGTGTTTTGCTAGTACTCTAAAAGCACAAAGAGATAAATTCCAACCGAGAGCCTCTCATTGTGTTTTTGTCGGGTATCCATTTGGAAAGAAGGCATACAAGCTTTATGACATGAATTCACGAAAAATCATTACTTCAAGAGACGTATTCTTCCATGAGAATATATTTGCATATCATTCTAGTAAATCTGATTTCTCCAAAATGTTTCCAACATATGATACTTCTTTGTATCATGATGATTTTACTCCTCCAATTACAGATGCATACAATCCTTCTAATTCTCCTTCTAATCCCAACTTTACTTCCACTAATTCTCATTCTACTTCCAATCTTCCATCTGATTCAACTATTTTCAATCCTCCTGACACGCAACTTAATCCTCCAAATTTATGAAGATCCACAAGAAGTCATCATCCACCTACTTATCTTCAAAACTTCATTTGTAATAATGCATTTTCTTTGTGTAATCATACTATTACCACTGTTTCTTCAACCAAAGACATATGTTTCAATGCTCTTTCCAGTCAAAGTAGAAATTTCATTGTTAATGTGGACAAAATTCAAGAGCTATCTTCTTATGAGGAAGCTGTCTAATTTTCTGAATGGAGAGAAGCCATGGCAAAGGAATTTGTTGCATTAGAAGCTAATAATACTTGGATTGTTACAGATTTTCCCAAAGGTAAAAAAATCCATAAGTTGCAGATTGGTTTATAAGATAAAGTATAGGGCCGATGGTGAAATTGAACGATATAAAGGGAGACTTGTAGTCAAAGGCTATACCCAAAAGGCAGGGATAGACTACACTGAAACTTTTTCACCTGTTGTCAAAATGACAACAGTTAGAGCACTAGTTGCTATTGCATTCAAGAAAGGTTGGAACATGTATCAATTGGACGTAAATAAAGCATTTCTGCATGGGGAACTGGATGAGGAAATTTATAGAAGCCACCACCTGGTTTACTTCTTGACAAGCCGAATCAAGTTTGCAAATTACAAAAATCACTTTATGGCCTTAAACAGGCCTCACGACAGTGGTACGCTAAGCTTTTGTCCGCCCTTAAAGACAAAGGATATCAATATTCTAAAAACGATTACTCGTTGTTTCACAAACATATGGGTGATCATGTCACTTTTGTAGCTGTTTACGTTGATGATCTCATTATTACTGGTAATCATCAAGATGAAATTCAACAATTAAAGTCTTTCTTGATAATCGATTCAAGATCAAAGACTTGGGGCTACTTAATTTCTTTCTTGGTATTGAAGTGTTATATTCCACTTCAGGGGTCATTTTAACACTACGGAAATTTGCCAATGATTTGTTAAAAGAATTTGATTGCTCGGGCAAAGTTATTTGTCCACTTCCCTCTAGTCTCAAGTTAATGTTGAACGAAGGGCAATCTTTACCAAATCCTGAACTTTATCGGAAACTTGTTGGCAAACTTAATTTCCTCACAAATACCAGACCCGATATTGCATTTGCAGTTCAACACCCCAGTCAGTTCATGGCAAATCCTCGAAAACCACATTTGGATGCTGCATTGCATACTCTTCGATACATTCACAATAACCCCAATCAAGGTCTGGTTTTCAACAATAAAGATGAATTTTCTCTTCATACATATTGTGATTCGGATTGGGCATCATGCCCCAATCAAGAAGAAGTATTAGTGGCTTTTTTTACTACTTAGAGGAAGTCCTAGCTATTTCTTGGAAATCCAAGAAACAAATTATTGTTTCATTATCTTCAGCTGAAGCTGAATATCGTAGTATGCGAATATTGACTGCAGAATCGGCTTGGTTATCTCGATTGTTACATGAACTGACTTTCCCAAATGTTACACCAATCCTTTATGTTGTGACAGCCAAGCTGAAATCTACATTGCCAAGAATCTCGTCTTTCATGAACGAACAAAACATGTTGAAATTGATTGTCATTTCGTTCGAGAAAAATTGCAAGAGGGCTTGATTTCCCTACGGTATGTTCCTACTACTGTTCAACTAGCCGATTTGTTTACAAAAAGCCTTCCGAGTAAATCACCAATTGTTAAGCAAGTTAGGCGTGTCCCACCTTCCAACTTGAGGGGGGATGTTAGATTATTTAATTATGACAGTTAGTTGATGTGGCAATGTTAGTTAGTTGATGTGGATGAGTTAGTTATCTTGTTTGTTTTCTTGTTAGTTAGTTTGTTAGATGTAACATTTTCATTTTCTTCTGTATATATTCAGTCCTGTAACATACTTCATGAGCTAATGTATGAAGGTGTTCTTTCCAAACTTTACTCTCTTTATTCTTAATTCAACAAATATGGGTACTTGATTTTTTTCATTGCTTAACTTCATATGCTTACTTCTCTTATTGTGCCATCAATAGCTTGCATTACATATATTGATATGTTTTGCTTTGTTTGTCAGAATTATTAAGGACATCTTCAAAATCATTTACTACACGTAAGCGGAAAATAACTGATACTAGTATAACAAAGCTGAAATATACTATTACAATTACACTAACTTATTACCTTTATATTTGTGTTTAATCAAGTTGAAGTTTGTTGCGAGTGCAGGTGCTTTGCCTGGTTGCAATGGAGAAGCTTGTTTGTTTAAAGCCTGAGCATATCCGAGATGAGAAAGTGAAGGTGTATGATTAGAATTTATTTTTTAAGCATTCTCTTAATTTAATTTCATCTCATCATTTCATTGTGTCTATTTCATGTACAACAAGTTAAGAAAATTTTCCAAATAAAGAGCAAACACTTTGATCCTCATTTCAGGTTCTAGAATCAGTTCTCCCGATCATCGATGAAGAAGTGGTGATCGGACAATTTGAAGGCTATAAAGATGACCCCAGTTCCTAAGATTTCAATACTCCTACCTTTGCAACCATGGTTCTAAGAATTCACAATGAATGATGGGAAGGTGTTATAGGATACCAAAATTTCCATTTGTGATTGGTTGTTTTTAAGTAATGTGTTTGTTGGTTGTCTTTTGAAGATTGTATACAAAACCTTCCATGCTTTCAGTTGTGGGTTTTAAGTGTACATTACGTATTATTTTAAACCACATCCACACTCATTTTATTAACAAGTTTGTTTTCACTACTCTAAACATACTATAGTTATAGTAAAAAAAAAGGGAAAATTTCATAAAAGACACTAATTTTTCAAAAAAAATCGATTTTGACACTATGTTATTTTTTTTCTATTAAGTCAATAAGTTTCCAATTTTTTTCAATTAAGTCACTAGGTTTTCAATTTGGTTTCAATTTTGACCATTTGACCGGTCAACCCGGTAGTCAGCTGACGTGCCATGATGACGTGTCAGTCTTTGATGATGCGACGCTGACGTGGCATGCTGACGTGGCACCCGAGTGTCAAAATTGAAACAAAATTGAAAACATAGTGACTTAATTGGAAAAAATTGAAAACTTAGTGTTTTAATTGAAAAAATAACACAGTGTCAAAATTAATTTTTTTTTGAAAAGTTAGTGTCTTTTTTGGAATTTTTCCTATATTTTTTAAAATGATAAATTTGTCTTTTTATGTTTTTAGAACGTATAAATATATATTTTTTTACAAGTATAAATACGTATTTTTATATTTTTAGAAACATAGATACATTGTCATAAGTATATATAAAACAAACGTATTTTATATTTTTACAAAATTGATACGATATGTGATTATATGCAAAACAAACGTATTTTATATTTCTAAAAACGTAAAAATAAGTATTTATTCGTTAATTTATGTTTGTTCTTTTATGTTGGTTTAAGTTTGTTTTCACTATTTTTCACCATAAACATACTTTTGATTGATACAATACGTGATTATATGCAAAACAAAACGTATTTTATATTTTTAAAAACATAAAAATAAGTATTTGTTCGTTAATTTATATTTGTTTGTTTATGTTTGTTCGTTTATGTTGGTTTAAGTTCGTTTTCATTATTTTTCCACTATAAACATGCTTTTGATTGATATCATACGTGATTATATGTAAAAAAACGTATTTTATATTTTTAAAAACATAAAAATAAGTATTTGTTCGTTAATTTATGTTTGTTTGTTTATATTTATTCCGTTATGTTTGTTTAAGTTTGTCCGTGTATGTTTTTTTATTTGAGAAGTATAAATACATATTTTATGTTGGTTTACGTTCGTTCGGTTAGAATTATAATACATTTTAGTTGTATAAATAAGTTTTTACGTCTTTAGAAGTATAAATACATATTTTTATGTTTTTAGAAATATAAATATATTTTTATGTTGGTTTAAGTTCGTTCGGTTAGAAGTATAATACATTTTAAGAAGTATAAATACGTTTTTTACGTCTTTAGAAGTATAAATACATATTATTATATTTTAGAAGTATAATACATTTTTAGAAGTATAAGTACATTTTTTATGTCTTTAGAAGTATAAATACGTTTTTTACGTCTTTAGAAGTATAAATACGTATATACTATATATACGTATGAAAATGTATGTATGCTTCTAAAAGTATAAAAATACGTCTTTATACTTGTAAAAAAAATATTTATACGTTCCAAAAACGTAAAAAGACGAATTTATCATTTTAAAAAATGTAGGAAAAATTTCAAAAAAGACACTAACTTTTCAAAAAAAAAATGATTTTGACACTGTGTTATTTTTTTTTCAATTAAAACACTAAGTTTTCAATTTTTTCCAATTAAGTCACTATGTTTTCAATTTTGTTTCAATTTGACACTCGGGTGCCACGTCAGCATGTCACGTCAGCGTCGCATCATCAAAAATTGACACGTCATCATGCCACGTCAGCTGACTACCGGGTTGACCGGTCAAATGGTCAAAATTGAAATCAAATTGAAAACATAGTGACTTAATTGAAAAAAATTGAAAACTTAGTGACTTAATTGAAAAAAAAAATAACACAGTGTCAAAATCGAATTTTTTTGAAAAGTTAGTGTCTTTTATGAAATTTGCCCTAAAAAATTGGGAGTATAATGGTAAAATAGAAAATATATAAAATGTTTGTGTTGAAAACATGTAATTAAGTGATTATATCAGCTGTTGATTATTGTTACAATGTATTAAGATTATGGTATTGAGAAATGTTTGGTACATCCAGTAACATAAAATTTTATGAAATAAGTTATAGAGATATTATTTTGACTTTTTATCTTATCGTTTTAAGGCGGTAGATTAAATTAGTGTTAAAATAAGAGAGGTAAGGTTAGGACCCCACCGTAGTGAATACTGAACAGTGCGAATACTCCAATCAATTTGTATTTGTTATTACAAGTTCAGAAGTGATAGAATTTCAGAAGTGATAGAATTTGTGCAACGAGGACGTGTACCGCAAAATCAGTTGTCACGTGACCAACGCTGCTCTGAACCATTTGGGAGTCAAATCTGTTCCATCCCCACGGTGACACCGCCGGTTCCTCCTGCCCCCTTTCTCTATCCATTTCGCCGATTTTATAATTAGGGTTGCTGGTATAATTTGCAAACGTTATTCTTCTCTTGCAAGCTGCTACTTTCGGCAATGTATCTCTCATCTGAGAAACCTCGTTCAATCGACTTCTACAAAGAAGCCGCCGGTGGAGGTGATAGGAACATGCTAATTGAACCAGAACAGCCACCACACGGCCAACAGCAGCAGCAGCAACAGCTGCTGATTATGGCTGACAACAACAATAACACCAGTAGCGGCGAAGATCACGAACTGAGGGCTCCGAAGAAAAGAGCGGAGACTTGGGTACAGGAAGAGACTCGAATCCTGATCAGCCTCCGTCGTGAAGTGGATCGATTTTTCAACACTTCCAAGTCGAATAAGCATCTGTGGGACCAGATCTCGTCGAAGATGAGGGACAAGGGTTTTGATCGTTCGCCGACTATGTGTACTGATAAATGGAGGAATTTGCTCAAGGAGTTTAAGAAGGTGAAGCATAAAACCGGTAAAGGAAGTAGTGGTAGCACCAAGATGTTGTATTATAAAGATCTCGAGGAGTTGATTAGAGATAGGGCCAAAGATGGAAGTTACAAACCTACATCTCCTACTTCTTCAAAGCTCGATTCATTTATCCAATTCTCCGATAAAGGTCAATCCTCGTTTTATCCGCCTTTCCTTTGTGAAATTGCTTTCTGTCCGATGTCAATGTAGGAGAATTCTCCAGGAGCTTACCACCGGATGACGTTAGCCCCAAAATGCTTGTATTCCTGTTATCAGCTTGCTCTGTCTATAGAATGCTTATATACTTGTCAAAATTTGATGCACAATCAAGTTGAAGGCATATTCTTGTACAGTTCTTAAGGCTAAATGACTAAAAGTCTAGTTGCTTGATTGCTTACAGGGCTAGATGATGGGAGTATTCCATTTGGACCCATGGAAGGTAAATAGCTGTGAGTTGATTGGATTAAAGTTGTGATTCTGTTTGTTTCTTGGGCTGAATTTGCTGGGTGTTTTGTTTGTATCAGCTAATGACCGATCAACAGTGAATCTTGAAAGACCTTTGGATAATGAAGGAGACCCTCTTGCCATCACTACAGCCGAAGCAGTTGCTGCAAATGGAGTCCCCCCATGGAACTGGAGAGACACCCCTGGAAATGGTATGGCATTAAGTCCTATTTTGTATCTAGTACCAAAAACATCTCTTAAAATTGTATATATGCAGGTGGTGAAGGTCAGTCTTGTTATGGGAGGATTATAACAGTGAAATGGGGAGAATACACTAGAAGGGTTGGGATTGATGGATCAACAAAAGCAATAAAAGAAGCGATAAAGTCTGCATTTGGGATAAGATCAAAACGTGCATTTTGGTTGGAAGATGAAGATGGAGTGATTCGGGCACTAGACAGGAACATGCCTGTGGGGACTTATAATCTCCATCTAGATGAAGGTACTTGAACAAAATTTCTGCATATAATGGAATGGAATGGAATGCTATCATTGCCTTGATGTTTTTGTTATAATGATGACAGGGGTGTCTATAAAGATCTGCCATTATGATGAATCTGGAAGAATAGCTGTTCCTACTGAAGATAAGACCTTCTATACAGAGGAGGATTTGCATGAGTTTTTGAGTGGACGTGGATTGTCTGGATTAAGAGAGATAAATGGGTATAGAAGTTTTAACAATGTCGATGATTTACGCCTTGGTGCTGTTTACCAAGGGGTCAGACTTCTTGGAGACTAGAATTTCTGTCTTTCCATCATCAACCAGATAATATTAATATGTATAATCAATTTGCCAAAACTGCAGTTTAAGTAAAACAATAAGTTATTTGGTGTATACAGTTTCTTAGACATACATTACTTCTCAGCAAAAGGGTTCACTTGCCCTCCTAATAATTACAGAATAATAAAAACAAACAAATTGTATATCGAAATTGAATACATGACGGTTCCAGATCATTTAATCAAAACAGTTTCATCGTATATTGTATTGACGCCTACAAACCAAAGACCTAAAACCAAGTTGGTTGTAGATGAGTATTATTTCTTAGTGAATGTAATCATATAATATTTTTTTTATTGATTTTATAATGATGATATACGATAACATTTAACTCATTGAATATTATGAAAAAAAATTTAAAATTTAAAACTTGTCCGCTCTATTTGTTTTGCAAAATTTAATGAAAATAAGTGATGCGAGTCACTAAAGAGTAATTATTTTATACAGTGGATGAGGATATTATATAATATCATAACTTCTTGGCTGTTATAACGAAGTAGAAAATCATTAATCGATAAATAAAGTATGTTGTTCAGTTGTTATAGTCGGGTAAAACTGTTTTTGTAACATCAACATAACTAGGATGGTTTAAATTATAATTTCCCATCTCCGGACCAAAGCGGTTGGTTGGTCAAACACAAACCACGATGGATCCGCCGGAATTCCATCATAACCACCTCTTCTCCGCCTTTCATGCTCTGTTTGCATGTATATATAACTCCTACCATCCACACCACTCTCTCCACCATTACTACAAACACATTATTCCTAATTCTTAATACTTGTCAGTTCGTTAATCATGGCAAAGGTGAAGATTGGAATCAATGGTTAGTTTGTGATCCATTGCCAACTTCCTCGGTGGTTGTTCCATAACGTTGCATGATATATTTTCTTTTTTGTTTTGTGCAGGATTCGGAAGAATTGGCCGATTGGTTGCGAGAGTTGCTCTACTGAGCGATGATATTGAACTGGTTGCCGTTAATGATCCTTTCATTACCACCGACTACATGGTACAGTTCCCAATTCTACCGCCGGAGACCGTAATCGTTTCACTTGTTTTATGCGATTTAATCAGCGACTATTTATTCCATTAGTACGTCTGGCTAATAGATCGTCCTCGTTCTTACTGTCGATTGCGTTCAGATCTGCGTATAAACTTGAATAAAATCTGCATATAACATCAAATAAGATCCGATGAATTTCATTTGTTTTCTTTTCCCAATAATCAACTAGTTTGTGCGGACAGTTGTTGAATGCATTATAAATCATAACAAAGAGAAGTAATGCAATTGGTGTAGATTGCAACTCCTACTAACTTCAATTTTGTTCAGATTTACATGTTCAAGTACGACAGCGTTCATGGGCAATGGAAAAGTGACATTAAAGTGAAGGATTCGAAAACTCTTCTCTTTGGCGATAAGCCGGTTACGGTTTTTGGCATGAGGTAGGTTTCTGGATTCTCGCGATTCTGTTACAAGGATATAATCGTTTTGAAATGGTGTTACAGAAATCCGGAGGAGATCCCCTGGGGTGAGGCTGGAGCTGAATATGTTGTCGAATCCACAGGAGTTTTCACTGATAAGGACAAAGCTGCTGCCCACATGAAGGTCTGCATTGCATTTATATATAAATAAATAAATAAATATATATATATATATATATATATATATATATATATATATATCACTTGATGTTTCATGTTGTTTGTTGTTTGTAGGGAGGTGCAAAGAAGGTTGTGATCTCTGCTCCAAGTGCAAATGCCCCAATGTTTGTGATGGGTGTGAATGAGAAGGAATACAAGTCTGATATCACCATCGTCTCCAATGCTAGCTGCACCACTAACTGCCTTGCTCCTCTGGCCAAGGTTATTCAGGATAAATTTGGTATTGTTGAGGGACTCATGACAACAGTTCACTCCATAACAGGCAAGCACATTTATTTCAATTAATTATTTGATGGCTAATAAACTTTAACTAATGTTATTGTTGTGTATGATCTGATCAGCAACACAAAAGACTGTTGATGGTCCATCAATGAAGGACTGGAGAGGTGGAAGAGCTGCTTCTTTCAATATCATTCCCAGCAGTACTGGAGCCGCAAAGGTATTTTTTTTTAATTAAATACAAATACAAATTTATGGAATGAAATTAATTACTGTATCTGTATCTGTATCTGAAACAGGCTGTTGGAAAAGTGCTCCCAGTACTTAATGGAAAACTTACGGGGATGGCGTTCCGTGTACCTACTGTTGATGTGTCTGTGGTTGATCTTACTGTGAGGCTCGAGAAGCCTGCCTCATATGATGATATCAAGGCTGCTATCAAGTAATACATATATTATATATATATACATTTAAATTGCATGATATTAATACCCCACGCACCCCAACTTATTATTAAATTCCTGTTGTGTAGGGCGGAATCTGAGGGAAGCATGAAGGGAATCCTTGGGTACACGGAGGATGATGTTGTGTCTACTGACTTTGTGGGTGACAAGAGGTCGAGTATTTTTGATGCTAAAGCTGGAATTGCGTTGAATAATAATTTTGTCAAGCTTGTGTCGTGGTATGACAACGAATGGGGTTACAGGTATGCTTTCTTTATTTCTTTACCATCTTTTTAATTACTGGATTCACTTAATTTCTGGTGGTTTTTCCATTGCAGTAACCGTGTGGTTGATTTGATTCGTCATATGTCCAAGTCTTAAGCTGTCTTCCACGGTTTTTGTCATTGGAAATAATGAGAGAGTCAGAGGGGGGGTGAGGCTCAGTGTAGTTTGATGTTTGATGAGAGAATCTGTATTTCTTCTTTGAAATTTTTTGTCATCATTTTGTTTTCCTTCATCTCTTTGTTTTTTAATCATCTTTATTATGTAAGGATAACAGCCGTTAATAACTCTACAAAATCTTAAGGTTGTGAAAAATGAACAAGATTTAATTATTCTACCTTCTTATTTAGTTAAAAAGGTTGATAAAATAAATATTAAGTTAGACACATCCAATTGCTACAAACTAACGAATGTGTATCGACCTTTGATTAGATTACAAACTCCTCACAAAATGCATATTGTATAATAAGATAATCAAATGGGAAAAGTGAATATACAGTTGTTATGTATATAAGTTTGCGTATTAAACCCTTGATACGACATCGTGTTATATGTATATCGTTTATTTTCTTATATTCTTGATGGTTTGTATTGACTTAACTCAACTAAAATGACAAGTACAAGTTAATTTGATGGATCTAGACTCGATATTAGAGCTACAACAATTGTAGAGGGGTTTTTATAGTGACCTAATGTGTCAAACAAGTCATGCTAGAGTCAAGGGAAAAAAATGTCAATAAAGATCAAGAAATCTTTGAGTCCAACAGAAAATCAACCAAGAAAGAATACGAAAATAAGTAAATAATTGTATGCATATAACACGATGCCGTATCAAGGGTTTAATACACAATCCTATATACATAACAACAACACTTTTCCCCCAATGAAATATGCTATATCTCAAAACTTGTAATGATTGTTTGCTACTTTTCGAAGAAGTAGGAGAAAAAACATGGATTGTATATTATTTTAAATCCAATGCACAATCAGATATATTCGTTATATTTGTTACTATCTTTTTACCAAGCTTCAAATATGACATCTCGAAGCAAAAGAGACTACAGTACACTACTACTAGCTGTAAAGAAAAATACGAAACATTTTCATTATTTTACCAAATCATATGGCATACTCTTTTCTCATTCTTTGATTGAATTTATTATATGTAAAATCCTATCATTTAATTGTTTTCTACAATCTAAGGTATCGTTTTCTATGTCTTTTAAGTAGATTTATAATTGATAAAAGAAACATCAAACAAGGTATATCAAATGAACCAATATATCTTACATACGATAATATCATGAAGGAACCTGTAGTAACATTTTATTTTGTTATAGAAGAAGGATAAAGTTGTACTGCAAACAAACAATTTAAGCATTCCGACTGCTTTCTTGTTGGTTAATGGCATAGCATGAAAGTTGAACAAAAACAGCTGATTACAAACAGACACATGTAGGAAAATAAAGCAATTGAGATTGGGGAAATTATGTGGCAAAATTCTGCTCAAGCAATTATGTGGATTATTGTCATATATCAAAAGTAAATCGGTGGTTTGGTTTCAAACTACTTAGCCATATCCCCGTCCTCAAATCACTACAAACTCAGCATATTTCCCCGAATCACACAAAATATAAGTCTCCCAACTTCTAAACCATTATAAATGGGTAAAAGCTTTAAACATCAATCCACTCGCCCTTCAAATCAAGCAACTCCTGCCAACATAAAGAAAAAGTACAGGAGATGAGCTTTTCTTGCAAGATAAGTAACACACAGGAATAGCAATCATTGACACTAACAGCCACTTTAAGAGTAGCTAAACATACCAGCATATCATACTTAATACCCCATTGTGTTGGTTTTCTAACTAAATAAAAAACAAAACACATCAATGTTTGAACAAGTAAATGGGATCTCAATTTGGCAAGCATTCAGTAGAGATCATGTGAATGGCTTATAAAGGTCTAAAGAAGATAAATGGCCCTCTCACAATTACAAGTGCACATGCTTGAACATCTTCTATGAATGTGTAAGTAGGCACCACAAATCCAGTAAAAGAAATTTCCGCAATAAAGGTTGCTAGAGTCATAGCCGATAACTGTATATTCAACAGATTGCACCACCAAATATTTTATTTTCCATTTCAACACAGATTTACTAATTCTCTGTAGCTATGAACTTCAAACCAAGTGCAAATGTTTACATTGGCATTAACTTTATTCCAAACATATGATATCACACCAGAAACTAGTTTAGTGTATTTTCAATTAGCACAATTGTGGAAAACTACACTAATCAACCAAGACCTTGGAGAGCAGATATTGTATAATAGAGCATGACTAAAAGCACAAAGATTTCTTCCAAAGCATCGTTAATGAGTAAACACAAGTAACTTACCAATTTAGCGAGATGGATTAAGCCCTAGAAGCATCTGGCTGCCAGTGTTGGGAAGGTACATGACATTGTTACTCCTAGCCAGTGTAGAAGAGATCTCCCTCGATGCTTCAATTCTCCTAAGCTCGATCAATCCCATTCCAGCAGCTGCAGTCGCATCAGATATCAACTTAGCAGACTCACTCTCTCCTTCAGCCCTTATGATTGCAGCACGCCTCTCCTGCTCCGCCTTAGCAACCACAAACTTAGACCTCTCGGCCTCTTGCTGCGCCACCTGCTTCTGCTCCACGGCCTTTGAGAACTCCGCGCCGTAAGACAGGTGAGTGATCGCTACATCATCAAGCACGATGTTGAAATCCTTAGCCCTACGGATCAAGCTGTCACGAACCAACGCCGACACGTGCGGACGCTCGGTGAGAAGCTGATCGGCGTTGAATTGAGCAACAACAGCCTTCAGAACTTCATTCCCGATAGACGGGAGAACCTTCTCATCGTACTCGAGACCAAGGGTTTTAAAGATGGAAGGCAACTTGTTGACTTCGGGGCGAGATAGGACACGTAAGGTTAGGTTAACCATCTGGAGATCTTTGGTGCCAGATATAGAAGAGAAAGTATGGGGCTTCGTGCGGATATCGAATATGTAGGGTTTTTGGAGCCATGGAATGAGGAAGTGAGTACCTTCGCCGACTGTATCGTCAATGACTCCACGGAAACGATCGAAGAGTACGGCGCGCTGGCCACCGTCGACGGTGTAGAGCGAGGAGTTGAGGATAGTGGCTGAAGCGCCGAGGCCCACGGCGGCGCGTGCTAGGTTGGTCAAGAAGGAGACTGCCGCTTGGTTGCTACCCATTTTCTGAAGAACGAAAGACGATGAAAATCGAAGAGGAAGGGTTTTAGGGGTGGATTTAGTTTGTGCTCCAAGTCATCAAGAACGGTAAACCCTGATCCATAACCGATAAGGTGGGGTTCGGGTAAGGCCGTGGGAATGTAAGCATTTATTCTGGCCTGTTTGAGCCCAAAACCAAAACTTGTAATCGGAGCCGGTTGGAGGCGCACAAAGATCGGATTTTATCCGTTTTGGATAAAATTCCGGTTTCAGTTTTTTTATAATAAACGGGTCCAACTTTTTATCCTTTGTCTGGTATTACCTACATATTCCTATTAACAAATTTGAATATCAAAAAAGTTTGGTAAATATCATGTAAATTTGGCATTCTTAACAAATTTGAATTTTCGAATATATTTTAATAATTATTTATGTTATAATTCTGTAATTATATGATATTATTTAAAAGAAAATCTAACTTATATGATAATAGACTTCTTTTTTGGAAATTATCATTTATAACATAAATTAGTAGAAAATTTAGATGAAACCACGTTCTTTTATGTTTGATGTGTAACTAGCGGTAATTTATCCGTGCGTTGCTGCGGATAATTTTTTATGCGAAAAATTTCGAGAGAAATGACGTCTTATTTTGTAAAAACAAAAAACGATGTTTAAGAATCCATGAAAAATAAAAAAATATAAATTTCCTAAAAAACAAAGTTGTAAAAGAGTTATCCAATTTTAAAACAATGTACTTTTAGAGAATATAAAAAACAAAAATATAAAAAAAAAAGTTGGTAAACCTTGTAATGTTAGTTGTTAAAAAAGATATAACTAAAGTTGTATAAAGAAATTAAAAGAAGACTGGAAAATAATTTAATAAAAAAGACACTTTTAAGACAAAAAAAAAACAATAAGTTGTGAAAAGTTAGATAAAAACTTGTAAAAAAAGTTTGCATCAAAATTTTAAAAAATAATGAAAATGGTTGAAAAGTATAATAAAGAAAAAATGTGAGAAAATTATATTAAAAAAATAAGTATTAAATTTATAAAAACAATTTCATATCTAAATAAGAGTTGTAAAAAATAAAAGCTTGAGGGGAGTTGTAAAAGTAGTTTTAAAAGAAGTTGTAAGAAGTATATTTAAGAGAAGTATGTAAAAAAATTAAAAAAAAAATTCACTTTTAACCCAAAAAAAAAAAAATTGGAAAAAATGGTTGAGAAAAATATGTAAAAGAACTTTAAAATGTAGGTGAAAATTATAAAAAATAGAAGTTTGAAGAGGGAAAGGAACAATATACATAAATGTTTAAAAAAATAGGAAAGTGAAAACCGGCGGGGATTGAATCCCCGCGTCCTTTCCTATATTAGCAATAAACAAACCACTACACCAACAACAAATTCATGAATTGTCTTCCAACAAAATATTTTTAAACACGAATTAGGCGCAGTTTAGCAAAACCCAAAAATGAACAGTGAACGGCGCCATTTAAGCGGCAATATATATATATATATATATATATATATATATATATATATATATATATATATATATATATATATATATATATATATTTTATGTATATTTTCGTTCTACTAAAAGAGTACGACTATTATACTACACATTAGAAGAAGTTTTTGTTTGATGATTCATGTTATTTTTCGTTTTTGTGAATATTCAATGAGAAATTATACGAGTGTCAAATGTGACTCTTTGTGATTTAATACAAGTTAAGTATATTTTTATTAGACAAATTTGATTTCGATTACACAATGAAGGACTAGGTTTAAGGGAAAAAGCACATTATGTTGGTCCTGCTAACTAGGTATACCAATATTCCACCACCTCCTAATTTGTCCAAACAAAAGAAGCAATTGTACACATGATTAAAATGAGATTATGCATCTCCCCATGATTATCGCAAATCGTACAAAGAATATAATCCACCTTCACTCCTCTTTTATCTAAATTGTATCTAGTTGGTATACAATCCAAAGAAGTTTTCCAACCTAATATATAATGGGTACTAAACTATAACATCTCGTAGCATCTTCTTCCACAACCAAAGTTTCATCATCTAAATATCTCATTTTGTAGCCAACCATATACACCCCAAAGGCTCAAGGTCCCAGTTTAATCTATCTGGCTCATTCAATAAATACATTTAATTAAGAAGACCATGTAACTACTTGATTTGGAAACTTTCGACCCTAGGTGTACACGCCAACTCCAAGATCAAACGCTATTCAAGAAAACAAGAATTGATCAAACACTTTTTGTTTTCAAGCGCATATAGTCTATGATATCTTTGTCAAAAGGGAACTTCAGCATGTCATTTGTCAACCTAAAACTTTGTAGTGGAACCATTCCACAAAAAATTTCAAACAAAATAATTCATTACGATATCTGCCAGGAAAATAATGAAGTACGAAAATGATATTAGATTCAATATCGAAAAACTTTGATCTTTGAGTATTCGAACTATGACCTCCATCCAAGCTGTAGATTTTCTTTATAACTGGAACCCACTATTTGATTCATTTGAAATCTCGAATTTTCCCGTCAATAGTAAATTTAGTGTAACTTTTGTTTAAAATCCGTCACAATTCCGTTGGAAATCTATCACAAAATTCGTCAAGAGTATTTCAATGCAAATCCATCGGGAAAATCATTTATTGACGGATTTTTGATGGACATTGTTGTTGGAAATGAGTTTTCTTTTCTTTGTGCTACCCCTAAGTGTTTTTTTTGTCCGTCATTGCAGTTCCAATACCAAAATCATCTTCTTATATAGACATCAAAACTCTTTTCCATTTAACCCATCACATTTTCTTCTCTCCCATTTCAACCCCGGAAATAACTACATGACACATACTGGTTAGCATATAGGCCTGAGCACCACAGACTTCATAATGAGCATTGGAGACCTATCTCACCAAGCACCGTAACTGCAGCATACTGAGCACAACAAACATTTACTCGGGCACCGCAAATGTTGGCTTGAGTCATATATGTCGGCTCAACCACCACATACCTTGTGCCCCAACACCGTAGTTGCATTGTGACGTGAATTACATGCTTAGTCTCACTAACAAAAAATAATGTGAAAAGAAACGGCGAACCTATGTTGAAACCACATGTATCAATGGACACCCTTTACTTTGGAAATTTTTTTTAGAGAATATATTATAAATTTCAGATGGACACCTGATCACTTTTCAAATGGATACCTGTCAAATGGATACCTGATGAATGCAAAATGTTAGCAACATAAGTAAAAAATTCGGATATTGTTCACGGTATATTGTTTTGACTCTATAAAATTAGAAAATAATTAAACCAAATTAATAAATCAATAATTTAGGTGGGCTGTTAACAAACACAAAATTTGAATGTTTGACACAAACATAGGATAAATACCGTAAAATAACATGGAATGTTAGAAAAAAAATCATAAAACAGAATAAGGATTACGGAAAAAAACCCTAAAAATCAAAATTCACATATGGTTTTTGGATGTCGTTACCGCCATCTACCCCTCTAGGGTTGTTTCTCCGGTCTCTAGTCATCGAAATCATTCATCTCTGGTGCCTTCTTCGCGGGTTCTCCCCAACCGCTTTTTTTGCTGTTGAAGATGGTGGTGCTTAGTGGTCATCCTAGATGACTAGAAAGTAGAAAACAAAAAAGCTTCGCTACTATCCGCCCCTCTTATTCAACCGACTGTTGTATGCTTCTTCAGCCTCTCCGGTCACTTTACATATGAGTTTTCTATCCAAAAGACATGTAAATAGAATTATAATTATAAAGCATATATCTTTAGCCTAGAAAGCTACAAATCATAGATCTAGAGAGAAATAAATAAAGTGTACTTTTTTAATATGATAGGTAAATGTTTGCTTTAAAATAGTTTGGAAAATTGTAATTTAAAAAAATTCATTAAGTTTGTCAAAAAAAAAAAAAAAAAAAAAAACACTATCAAATTTGAAATTGGCTTGATACAAATTATGGTCGCTATATTATTGGTATAGATTATAACTTGTGTTATATATTTTAATTACTTCAATTTGATTGTTAATTATTTTTTTATTGTTTTAGATTTTGATTGTTTACTTATTTATTAATTAACATTAATATTTTTTATTGTTTATATATCATTAATGTCGTAAAGATATTGACTATTAGTTTTTTATTAGATATTATTTGCAACCGACCCGATAACCAAATTTTTACGAGCTATACATTTTGTCAACTCATATATATTGAATATTTGTAAGTTTGAATCATAGATTCATCAATGGTCAAAAGAAATACCATAATCCACGACTTAATATTCCTGTATTTTTTTTTTATCAAAGTTAGTAATAGGTTAATAGTTTTACATACACTCTTCTTAGATAGGGTATTTTTTTCAACAAAAATTTTCTTTTAGATCTAACTTTCTCAATATATAAGAAAAATAGAAAATCAAAATCAAAACTAATTTTACTAAAAGACAACACTATTACATCATCCCATGTGTGATGGTTTGGGTGTTAGGGAGCCATATGAAGGTGGTTGACACTACTTAGGCTTCATTGGTGTTTATATTTCTGCATCATGGACCATTCATCAACAATCATACTTACCAATCCAACTTTATGACTAAATACCCTCTTTATGTCATCTTTGTTAATTAATCATAATAATGGTGTCTTTGGGAATTCAAAGTGTCAAGATAATTAACTTTTGATTACGGTAAATAAAATTTTATTATAAGATAATTACTATATTTGATAAAATACAAAAAAAACCATAAAAACGTGACAAGATGGATATTCAAATTAGTTTAATAATTATTAATTTATCAAAAAGTCTTTATATTTTGGTCCTATTTAGGAAAAAGTCATCATTGATTTTTATTTTGTGATTTAATCCTCTAAACCTGCAAAAGTTTATGAAAAAATCTCTATCACCTAAAATAGCTGGCAAATGGTTAATTCGCAAGTAAAACGATTTTTCAGGGGCTTTTTCGCAAATAAAAAGATTTTTTTTCTTCGTTTTTGTAAGTGACATAGCTTTTAAATACAATGTCCAAATTTTACAAACTTTATATCCCTGTAAAGGAGGTAAGTAGTGTTACAACTTTGTTTTATATATTTTTGCCTGAGTATGTTGAGATCTTTCGCTACAATCTTTTAAACATGAACACAAACTCATTTATGTCACTTTTTAGTCATTTTCAAACATTCATATCTACTTCATTATAACTCCAATTAACCTGAATTTTTTCCTATTTTTGTATTACTTCAAATAATACAATTTTCATAATGATGACTAAAAAGTTACATAAATAAGTTTGTGCTGGTGTTTAAGGGATTGTAGCGAAAGATCTGAACATATTCAGACAAAAGTCTATAAAACAAAGTTGTAGTACTACTTACCACCTTTCTATGGATATAAAGTTTGTAGAAATTGAACATCATATCTAAAAGCTATGTCACTTACAAAAAAAAAGTCATTTTATTTGCGAAAAAACCCCTGAAAAATCATTTTACCTGCGAATTAACTCCTGACCTGTTATTTCAAGTGAAAGTGGCGTTTTCACAAACTTTTACAGGTTTGGAGGATTAAATCACAAAATAAAAATCAGTGATGACTTTTTCCTAAATATGACCAAAATATAGGGATTTTTTTGACAAATTCCCCATTATTTAATTACAACAAAACCTCAGTTACGATGGCTAACATTATCAACTCTAGCAATTTCCAATGGTTTATACATCTTAGCTACAAGCACATTTAGTATATAACAAAATGACCGCCAAAACCATAATTTAATCAAAGTATTGTTTTGGAATTTTTACTCGGAAAAAGATAAAAATGGTTTGGTTACCAGTATTTTAGAGGACATTTGGATTGATGAAATTTATCTAAAATAACGATTCCATAGATAATCCGTTCTGGTATTAGATATATAAAATATATTATTGATTTATTATCAGTTCTTTAATAGGGTGTGAGCTCGTAATCAGTAGAAGGAGCCTAGAGTAGGCTTAGTGAGAATCCAAATGGAGGACATTTGAGTTATGTTGGAGTAGTTCCAATTCATCCATCAACCAAATATTTGGTCTTGGGACTATAACTCGATAGGCATATTTAGGGTGGGTTCAGGTGGGAAATCGATTGATCTGGTTCACTTGTTGGTCGGATAGGAGGCTACTCAATGGAACAATTGGGTTCCGATTTAAGTTAACATCTTTGTAGAAAGATATTACTTAAATTATTTACCTATTAGAGTAAACCTTATTAAAAGTGGTGCTAAAGTTGATTATTTACTTTATCTCATTTGTGATTCTCATGTTGAGTCACAAGACCACTTGTTTACTTTATTTTCTGTCGGCTTCTATTTTGGGTCTCATTGGTAGATGGTGTAACATTAATAGGGGTGCTTGAGGTGTGATGGATTGAAGTTTAGAGTCAAAACCACAAACAACACCACAAAAATTCAAAATTTCCTTACGTGGTATGGTTTTTACAACTTGATGAACATAAATACTTAACTTTACCCTAATGTATATAGATTTTAGTTGTGTATGTTACTTATGGTTAAGGAAACACAAAAGTTTGTAAATATTATAATTCTAACTTATTTAGATGGATAAACTAAGCCTCCATATGCAATGACAAAAGATCCACATAAAATATGGATTTTCAACCATTAGCACATTGCTTCCAACTTCCACATTTAATATGGCACAACTAACAATAACGATTGAGTTTCTGAAAATAGAAAACATGAAAGTCGTGGATAATTATGTAATACTTTTCCATATCATTTTGAATCGCCAATCGAAGTCATGATGAGTCAGATATGATTAAAATACTCCAGTGTTTTTAATTTATCCAACACTATTCGTTTTCCATTATTTGTCCATTTTGTCTTCAAATTTCACCATTATTCGTCTAACCCTCAATGATAAATTTTTGTCTTCAATCTCATATGTAACGCCCGGTTTCTCATACAAAGTACACCCAAAAATTTTCAAACAATTTACACATCAAAATGGGTATACTTGTAATCAAAGCACGGATCAAGATGTTATCATCACAATAATTACATAAAGGTCCTTACAATCTTAACCAGTTATTACAAATAAATCTACTTCAATTAAAAGACAGGCTCTAAGTTGTCCATTTTTCTTTATTACATGCCTTCCCCTATCACTGCTACAGATACCTGCAAAACAATAAACAACTCAAGTGTAAGCTTATAAAGCTTAGTGAGTAATCTTAATCACACTCCATAAAGCTTTCTCAATAACATCCTCATCATTCTCTTTTGCTAATCTCATTAGCAAATCCATCTTCTCCCAACTCTGAAATCTACTAACATATTAGCTTTACAAACACCAGCTAATTAGTAGTATATCAAATCAATAATAATTATCACAAGTAATACTACTCATAAACTCAATTACACAAACACACACACACACACACACACACTCATCTATACTCATTTCACCATCAATTATACTCAATTATAACACCTATCATGGTTGTAGCAATCAAACTCAAAGACTCTTTAACTCACCGCTATATCATATACTCTACTCTTATACTCGATATAAAATCCAACTCATCTCTTGTTATCCACCGATAACAGAACCATTTCGACTCTAATTTATTTCAATATCAATATAACACACACACACACATATATATATATATATATATATATATATATATATATATATATATATATATATATATATATATATATATATATATATATATATTACCTACAACAAGATATGACTCTTATTTCTCATACGAACATAATCTCAATCGTGCATTAAATCACACTCAAAATCTCATTCTCGTATGTTAAATCACATGTTTCTCAATTATAACTTGGCTATCTCAACCAATTTAAAATCAATAGTAATCTGTAAATTCACAATTTAATCATAAGAATGAATTATAGTTACTCACCTGATGTCGACTCAGTATTTGGAACCCCCAAATTACGCGTACCGGCTCCTGTTCACTAGACATGGTTATATCACCATAGTCTAAATCAATTTTTCCAACATCCACAATCATTTCAACAACATATATCTCAAAGATGTACAAATCAAAAGAGGAAAAAGGAGTATAAACGGTAAATATCAACTCTATATTTACCGAAACCCCCAAATCCGCGGTTCTACTCATTCAACCGTAGAAACTCAACAATACTCTCACCAATAACACTAAAGACATCCACTAACAATCTATTAACAACATATATAACAATATATAGCTAAAACACTGAAATCAAAACTAGGGTTTCAAAACCCCCAAAACGAAGAAATCACTCACCTCGACAAATTAGGAAGCAAGAACACGTTTACGAGTTTAGATCCACACTTCTACATGTTTTCCCACGAACCTCTAGGCTTGATTTCACTCAAAATCGCCATTTGGAGCTCTGAATATCGAAATGGGTCTATTTTCCCGTAAAAATGCATTTTCTGCACTTATATAGTGCTGTCAGGCCTACACGACCCGTGTAGGGTCACACGCCCCGTGTCGGGCTGTTCTACACGACCCGTGTAGACTCACACGCCCCGTGTAGGTCTGTCTTAGCTCTCGGACTCCTCTTGAACAATTCCTACACGACCCGTGTAGATGTACACGACCCGTGTGGGTCTGAAAAGCTAACTGTTTGGTTCTTAAAGTGTTCTACACGACCCGTGTAACCATACACGACCCGTGTAGCTCTGTTTTGGCATTTTTCAAAGTCCAAACTTCTCCCAAATGGGTTTTTAATCACCCAAACTCATACAACAACCAAACTAATCTTAATCACACCAAGATTAACTCAAAATCTCTATGATTTAAAAACACGGTATTACAAGTTCTTACCCCCTTCAAAAGATTCCGTCCTCGGAATCTCTTGGAACAGGTATGGTTTATACAACCACCTCACCATCTAAATTTTACATTCCGTATGGCAATGATATTATCCTCTCGTCAGCTCATATGACATGTACATACTGTCGTATCTCATTTACTTGTAATATAGATAATACCCGTCATCATCCTCACGAGATGATCTCTATAGCCATATTGGTAATCACCATTGCCATGTGAATTCTCGTTCTTTCGAGCACGACCTTCGCTATATCATTGTCAACACTAAGGCATCTCACCTCACTCTTCAAGTGATACTCCAATCACTATTATCATTTACATACACTTATATCTATGGTTAACATCGAGCCATAGTCTCAGTGCACTATCCACTTTGTTATAATACTAATCCCAATTAACTATATGGGATTTCAACTCCCATTTCAAGTTTTCTTGAAATGGTTTACTCTAACTCAATAAGGAAAACGGTCTCACCGATCCCATGCTCATTCTCTCTCAATTTACTCCTTCAATCACAACACGTCAATTATTGATTTCTCCTATTTGCACATTCTCATCGATCAAGGTTGGAGAAACACTCATACAACATAAAACACATAGACATTCAAATGTCTCACTCACATCATACGACTCATCAACCCATATATAACATCAAAAATAAATATAATATTAGAAACTATCTCATGTTTCACTCATGCCTCCTCAAAATCTCATATATCTCTACTTTCACTTCAGCACTTATATTAGGTGTTCACCCAATATACTGTTAACAATCTCTCGCCAAAATGGCTCCTCTTCATCTCAGTTCAACAACATACTTCATGTTGTTTCTCTCAATGTACTCACTTATTATATCATTTCTTATGTGGATAATCCACATCATATTCTCAATAAATTATTTACTCTATTAAACTCGATAATTTATTATCAAATAAATTCTCAACACAACCGCATAAATTCTGACCACCTCTTCGTCATTATTACATCAATCTCTAATTCATCTGAATGACACAAATAAGTCATACATACGGCTCACCGTAATATCTACACACGACTCAATATCATGACATCTAACATCGTAATCTCTACAGTGAGATCATATCTCATCACCCGACTGACTCGTTAATCTCAATAAATAATTCAAGATTATTTTAACAAAATCTATTATCTATCGTCTCATACGAATAAATAGTTTTATCATCTCGACATTCACACATTTCCCTCATTGGCAGTAATTGGTTTGATTGCTAAGGAACGAATCCTATCAATCACGATTACTTTCATCTTCTTTTTAACTCATATCTTCTTATCATGTATTTATAAAATTTTATCTCATTCAATATGAAAGAAACCTCACACATTCTCAACACGACCAAATAACAAATGCTCTTACTCACAGCAACATTTCTCAACAGTATTACTCACTGTATTATCTCACAGTACTCTCATACTGCTACACCGCCTCTGATTCATCCTCTTTTTAACCCATAAAGTCTCAAACTGTATAGGTTCACATCTATACCATACATATCCACACTCAAAGATAGTGCAGTCTCAACACTCTATATCATTACACAGTACATACTTGTTTACACACAAGCACAACATTATAACACCACTCTGCCTCAGCTCTTGGTACCCCCGTACCATCCTTTGTCTCATCATTCAACACTGTTTTATAGTACGTCGTACTGTTCTCCAAACTCGTCATTCATCGCTATCTCACGGTACTTCGTACCGTCCTCTAATCAGATCATGGTACCTCGTACCATTCTCCGATTTTAATCCATCTTCTATTTGACTCTAGCGGGTCTCCGCTACGGTCTCAAGCCATATAGACTCACTATCACTCCTCCTTTTGTCTGAGTCACAACAGTCTTCACTACTCTAACCACAAGGTACTCGTTATGTGGTTCCACAAAAGTATATAATCTCAACCTCAACTAGTCAATACATGGCCCCACAGGATGTGTGGTCTCAACCACGTTTACTCAATATGTAACCCCACTGAATATGTGGTCTCAATCACATTTACTCAATATGTGACCCCACTGAATATGTGGTCTCGATCACATTTACTCAATATGTGGTCCCACAGCATATGTGGTCTCAACCACATTTACTCATTATGTGGCCCCACAGAATATGTGGTCTCAACCACTTTACTCAGTAATTAACTCAATCTCTAGGCCAATAAGGCCTATATGAACCACTCTAGGTTCTCTCAATTATACCACAGAGTACTCTTTATGTGGTTACTCAAATGTCCTCTGACATCTCTGTCACAATTATCTCATTATGTGACAACTCCAAATCATAAAATTCAACACTAAACATGTCAACTCATAATCAGCTATGGTGTGCAATCAACTACACACTCATCGTGTTTCTCAACTCATACTCTTTTGGCTATCTCAGCCATTCATTGTTATCAATCATAAGTATTGGTTATGTGGTCCCACAAAATATGTGGTCTCAACCACAAAGTACTCGTATACAGAAATCTCGTCATATCTATGAAACAATTAGCAATATATATATACATATATATACAATATCAACAGATTTATATATTTTTCACCGTGTATATTCTTATTATACACACTTCTCCATGGTTGTTAAATACTCGTTAATCAACCACATATATTCTCAATTATATATAATCACAAAACACTCGTTATGTGATATGTAAAATCTTACCTCAAGTGGACACGAGATTCTCATTTTGATATTGGTTACTACACCTTATAATAACAGTTCTCTAACACATGTATTATCAACAATTAAACACATATACTCGTTACATCTAACATTTTAAGTAAATTACTTACATACCTCATAGCAACAAATCTTATCTTCTCATTAGCTGAAACTCGCATACTTCGGATCTCAACTCTTGAGTGTACTCGGCTACACTCACATGTCTCAACTCCTAGCTCATGCTCAACTTATGCTCATACTCTTTCTCATTATCTGTTGAAATTTCGCCTCATCCGGAATCTCATCTCATCATTAGCTGGAATCTCGCAATCAGCTGCAATCTCATCTCAATTAGTATCTCATCTCGCATTCAGTTAACATCTCATTATCAACTGAAGTTCTTGTCTCCTCGTTAGCTGATATCTCATATCGGCTAAAATCTCATCTCATCATCCACTATTGGTCCAACCAGCTCTGACCAATTCATCAAATCGTCCTCATCTGTCTCCATATCTATATTCACACACAGAATATAACAAATAATAATTATAACAGAAAAGTTATACTCAACTAATACGCTCACATCTGTAGCAATATCTTTTCCAAGCATGTGATAGGGGGTCTTTCTCTTCTCGGTTTAAGTCTAGGACTCTACACTCAAAGACCTAGTTCACTTAAACCATGCTCTGATACCAACTTGTAACGCCCGGTTTCTCATACAAAGTACACCCAAAAATTTTCAAACAATTTACACATCAAAATGGGTATACTTGTAATCAAAGCACGGATCAAGATGTTATCATCACAATAATTACATAAAGGTCCTTACAATCTTAACCAGTTATTACAAATAAATCTACTTCAATTAAAAGACAGGCTCTAAGTTGTCCATTTTTCTTTATTACATGCCTTCCCCTATCACTGCTACAGATACCTGCAAAACAATAAACAACTCAAGTGTAAGCTTATAAAGCTTAGTGAGTAATCTTAATCACACTCCATAAAGCTTTCTCAATAACATCCTCATCATTCTCTTTTGCTAATCTCATTAACAAATCCATCTTCTCCCAACTCTGAAATCTACTAATATATTAGCTTTACAAACACCAGCTAATTAGTAGTATATCAAATCAATAATAATTATCACAAGTAATACTACTTATAAACTCAATTACACAAACACACACACACACACACACTCATCTATACTCATTTCACCATCAATTATACTCAATTATAACACCTATCATGGTTGTAGCAATCAAACTCAAAGACTCTTTAACTCACCGCTATATCATATACTCTACTCTTATACTCGATATAAAATCCAACTCATCTCTTGTTATCCACCGATAACAGAACCATTTCGACTCTAATTTATTTCAATATCAATATAACACACACATATATATATATATATATATATATATATATATATATATATATATATATATATATATATATATATATATATATATGTATTACCTACAACAAGATATGACTCTTATTTCTCATACGAACATAATCTCAATCGTGCATTAAATCACACTCAAAATCTCATTCTCGTATGTTAAATCACATGTTTCTCAATTATAACTTGGCTATCTCAACCAATTTAAAATCAATAGTAATCTGTAAATTCACAATTTAATCATAAGAATGAATTATAGTTACTCACCTGATGTCGACTCAGTATTTGGAACCCCCAAATTACGCGTACCGGCTCCTGTTCACTAGACATGGTTATATCACCATAGTCTAAATCAATTTTTCCAACATCCACAATCATTTCAACAACATCTATCTCAAAGATGTACAAATCAAAAGAGGAAAAAAGAGTATAAACGGTAAATATCAACTCTATATTTACCGAAACCCCCAAATCCGTGGTTCTACTCATTCAACTGTAGAAACTCAACAATACTCTCACCAATAACTCTAAAGACATCCACTAACAATCTATTAACAACATATATAACAATATATAGCTAAAACACTGAAATCAAAACTAGGGTTTCAAAACCCCCAAAACGAAGAAATCACTCACCTCGACAAATTAGGAAGCAAGAACACGTTTACGGGTTTAGATCCACACTTCTACATGTTTTCCCACGAACCTCTAGGCTTGATTTCACTCAAAATCGCCATTTGGAGCTCTGAATATCGAAATGGGTCTATTTTTCCCATAAAAATGCATTTCCTGCACTTATATAGTGCTGTCAGGCCTACATGACCCGTGTAGGGTCACACGCCCCGTGTCGGGCTGTTCTACACGACCCGTGTAGACTCACACGCCCCGTGTAGGTCTGTCTTAGCTCTCGGACTCCTCTTGAACAATTCCTACACGACCCGTGTAGATGTACACGACCCGTGTGGGTCTGAAAAGCTAACTGTTTGGTTCTTAAAGTGTTCTACACGACCCGTGTAACCATACACGACCCGTGTAGCTCTGTTTTGGCATTTTTCAAAGTCCAAACTTCTCCCAATTGGGTTTTTAATCACCCAAACTCATACAACAACCAAACTAATCTTAATCACACCAAGATTAACTCAAAATCTTTATGATTTAAAAACACGGTATTACATCATACATGATATAATTTTTTATTTAATTTTATTGTCCATCTTGTGATTATGTGTATTTTTAATGTTTGAACTTATTGATGTCAAAATTTTTTATTTTATATATATACATACGTATGTAAGACATCCAAAACCACGTCAACCTATAGCAAGTTGAAAACAACTAAATAATTTTCAATTTCAAAATACATGGAGTCTAGACGACGGAGGTTTGAAACAAGTCGATGGAGAGGCGATGGTGATCAAGATCTTACTAGGATAGCTACATCATTCTTTGTATCAAATATCACAGATGGACGGTTAGAGGCAGATCTTTGGAACATTTTCAAGAAGTATGGAAACATTGTAGATGTTTATCTTGCTAGGAAAAGTGATACAAGTAGTGCGAACTTTGGTTTTGTTAGATTTGTAAAAGTGGCGAATGTAGCATAAATGGAATGACAACTGAATTCAATAAAGATTGACAACACATACTTAACGGTTAATACAACAAGGTTCAATAGGAGAAAAGAAAGGAAACAATAAGAAAACATTGGAGTGCAAAGGAAGGGAGGTATACAGGAGGACAAGAACAAGTAGAGGACGAATGGATGGTCGGTATTGGATTGGCAAGAAAAGGATAAAAAAGAGATCGTTTGTAGAAGTGGTAACGGGTAGAAGTGGTGTTGAAGACTATCAATACACGTGGATGAAAGACCAAGCAGATGGGGTAATTACAATTCAATGGAAAGTCAATATGAGATCAACATTATGGTTGGATAGGTGTTTGGTGGGGGAAACAAAAGATTTAGAAACGTTGATAGGATTTTTGCCGGCACTCCAGGCGATGAAGCTTTTCGATGGCACTATTTCCTACTTGGGAGGTTTATGTTTATTGATGAATTTCAAATGTTCCATGGATACAACAAGATTTATTGAAGATCATAAGGATAGTTGTAGGAAGTGGTTTTCATGGTTAAAAATGTGGGATGATTCAGTAATCCAAACACAAAGGATTGTCTGGCTTAAGATAAGTGGAATTCCTTCGCAGTTTTGGGATCCTATTATGTGCTCAACTATATTGGAAAGATATGGCAAAGTCTTGTTACCATGGGAATGCCAAAAATAAATAGCAAACATGGCATTTGGAAGAGTTTGGCTCGTGTTGGGGGGAAAATTGATGACTTCTTAGAGGTCAAAATGGAAGACAAAATCGTTCTTCGTTAGAGTTAAAGAAGAAGAGGACGAATGTATTCCACCTTTTTGTGAAGATGAAACTGACAAAGAGATGACAGAGGACTTGGAGGTCAGAGAAGACAGGAGGGAAGATTGGATTGAGAACAGATGTGAAGAGAAAAGGAAAAAGACTTAGAGGAATGACAAGCCGGAAGGTGAAAGGTCACCATGCATTGAGAAAATCGCAGAGGAAGAGAATCGAGGTAATTCATGGAATGAGGAGGAAGACAATGATGAGTCTTCAGGAAAAGAAAAGAATAATTTAATTAATTCAAATAAGAAGGAACTATATGGCGAATAACAAATATAGAAAGAAAAAAGAAAAAAAGAAAATTATATCACTGGAACGGAAGCGGAAAGTGAACCTGGGCCATTAAACTGTGATAATGGGCTTAATAGTTTGAATGGGCATGTGGACTCTCTACAAGGCCATAAATGGACAAATCAGGCTATCGATAAGAGAGATATACCGGACCTTAACTCCTTGGTACAATCAAAAGTCAACTTGGAGAACAATTATCATGAAGAATCGATTAAATCAACTAGGATATCAAACACAATGGAGGCGGGATCGAGCAATAGTATCAGGATTAGGTCAACAGTGCCTCAGCAGAAGAAAAAAATCACTTTGCTAAAAACATTGTTCGTCCCCCGGCACAAATTCGGGAAAGATCGAGATCAATTGAACCAAGGAGAAGCCGAATAAGCAAACACATAGAAGTAAGCCTAATGCAATCAGAGAATTCTATTTCGCAGGAGGTGGAGAAGACAATTGAAGTAGGTTTGGAAACAGGATTTCAAATTGCAAACTCAAGGGAAGAAATTAGAAAGATAATAGAGAATGAGGGTGATTGCGTAATACTCAAATTAACTTTTTGTCGATTAAAATTAAAGGAGCTGGTGGGAGTTAAAAACCGAAGTGGGTTAAAGGGATAAAGATAAAGAACAATATTACTTTTATGGGTATTTAGGAGACTTAATTCGAACAAACAGGCATAATTCGTTTTGAACTATTTTGGGACAACTCGATGTTTGAAACGGCAGAAATTGAATCAAGAGGCAGGTCTGGTGGCTTATTTAGCATACGGAATCCCGAAATCTTTAAAAAATCAGTCATGAAAGAAAAGGTATTTGGAGCCTTTTTGCAATTTGAAAAACTTGATGGAAGGCATTTGGATTTTGATGGGAGATTTTAACGATACTAGAGATCCGAATGAAAGAATATCTAGTTTGTTTTGTAAAAATAGTATGGATGCGTTCAATAACTTCATTAGGGAATTTGAGTTGATTGAATTCAATATGGGTGGAAGGAGATTCACGTACATAAGTCAAGACCCGTTGAGATTAAGCAAGATAGCCAGATTCTTAGTAAGTAATAAATTTCTCGAAATATGGCCTTCACCTTTGGTGGTTGCTTTGCCAAGGCTGCACTCGGATCATAGTCCAATAATTATGATATGTGAAGCACGTGACTTTGGACCGATACCTTTCAAATTCTTTAATTCATGGTTGGAAATCAATGACATTGAGGTGGTGGTGGCAAATTCATGGAACAAACAAATAGAAAATAGAAGGACAAAGTATTGGCGCAAAAACTAAAAGAGATGAAACAAGAAATAAAGAAATGGGGTAATGAAATGAGAAATAGAGAAGTAGAGGAAAGTAGGAATCTCATAAATATGATAAATCGCATAGAAAAAGCAGCGGACCACAGGTTGTTAAATGATGAGGAAATAAAAAACAGATTAAATTGGAAAATGCGGGTGAACAAGATTGAAAAAATCAGGAAACTTGATCTAAGACAGAAAGCAAGATTGAAATGGTCAGTTGATGGGGATGAGAATACTCGATTCTTCCATGGCATAGTAAACGAAAACATGAGGAGAAGTAGGATAAATGGTTTGCTAATTCATGGGAATTAGGTTACCAAGCCGAACATGATCAAACAATAAGCATTGTCTTTCTTCGCAAATAAATTTCCGGAAGGGATAAAAAAAGACCAAAGCTGATCAACGAGAAATTTAAAAGGTTGGACGGGGCAGACTAGAGCATGTTGGAAGAAGAGTTTAACATGGAAGAAGTAAGGGACACGGTGTGGAATTGCGGTAGTGAGAAGGCCCCGTGGCCAGATGGGTATACTTTCAAGTTACTGAAAAACTTTTGGGAAATAATAAAAATGGAATATTTTAATTTTGTTAAAGAGTTTAAAAATACATGGAAAGTATCAAGAGGGTGCAATGCATCTTTTATCTAGCTTATTCCAAAAATCAAAGATCCACAAACACTAAAAGATTATCGACAAATTAATCTAATTGGCTGCATGAACAAAGTCATATCTAAACTACTTGCCACAATATTGAAGAAGGTGATTGGGAAACTAATTAGTCTGGAGCAATCAGCCTATGTTTCAGATAGAAGTATTCTTGATGGCCCTTTAATATTAAATGAATTACTCACTTGGGCGAAGGCGGTCAAGAAGAAAATTATGATCTTCAAAGTGGATTTCGATAAGGCTTTTAATTCCTTAAATTAGAACTTTCTAAACTCAATGATGGAACATATGAATTTGAAATCATAAGGGGGTTAGGAAAGGTGACCCGATGTCACCTTTTCTATTTATTTTAGCCATGGAGGGCCTAAACGTGGCAATGAAATCAGCTTGCGAGAAAGGAATTTATAGGGGCATAACATTTCCAAATCATAACATAAACTTGACACGCTTAGCGTACGTTGATGACGTGACTTTTATCGGTGAATGGTTCCTGGTAAACATGATTAACTTAAACTATTTACTATGATGCTTCTTTTGTGCCATGGGTTTAAAGGTAAACATGCAAAAATATAAAAGTATTTGGTGTTGGAGTTGAAAATAGAGAAATTCCTAGGTTTGCGAACATTACGAACTACTCTCATGGTACTATCCCGTTTGTTTTCTTGGGAATGTCTATAGTGGCTAATATGAAATTGTTAAAAAAATGGGAGCCTGTTATAGAAAAATTCAAGAAAAAGTTGGGGGATTAGAAAGCAAGGAATCTGTCTTTTGGTGGAAGGCTAACACTCGTTAAGTCGGTGATGGGAAGTCTTCCTATTTACTATTTCTCGATGTTTAGAGCACCGGTGAAGATTATAGACATGTTGGAAAGAATTGCGAGGAAATTTTTATGGGGTGGCGGAGAAGAAAAGAATAAACTCTGTTGGGTTGCTTGGCATCAAGTCATTAGTCCCAAAAAATATTGCGGTTTAGGAGTAGCGGACTTGAAATGGATGAATACGGCACTGCTTGCAAAGTGAGTTTTGAGTGTGAAAAATGAAGGGGAGTCGATGTGGGTCAAATGTATTGTGGCTATGCATAATCTGAAGATGGCTGATTCCAACCCGATGGCAAAAAAGCTTAAAAGGCACTTGGCTAAACATCACGCAAAGTATTGATTTTTTCAAGGATCACGATATTGAAGTATTGTCATGGTTCAACAGGAAAGTCAGATGTGGAAATGTAACATGATTTTGGAAGGATAGGAGGTTAACAAGTGCTCCATTGAAAGAAATGTTTCCAAAAATTTATATGGTGGAATCACATAAATATTGTCTCGTTATGGATAAAATTAAGAAAGACTTTATAGATGCTATATCTTGGCCAGGTGGCTGGAAAAGAGAGTTGAGAAGATGTAGAGAAAGAACGGAAGAAAGTGAGTTATTAGAAATGCTAAACGGATACAATTTTTCTGAGCAACGAGACAAATTAGAATGGTTGGGAGACACATCAAAATAATTCTCGGTACAATCGAGGATGTCAGAATCGAAATTGTTTGGCAACAACCTTTCAATGTTCTAGTGGAATAGATAGATCCCGTTGAAAGTTAATTGTCTTGTTTGGCGGGACTAGATAGATCCTGTTGAAAGTTAATTGTCTTGTTTGGCAAATGGCTAAGGATAGAGTACCTTCTGCTGGGAATCTGGTCAAAAGAGGCATATAAGTGGCTTCTGACATTTGTTTGAGATGCAATAAAGAAGTAGAATCAACAGATCACATATTTTTTGAATGCTCATGGGCAAAACAAATCTGGAGTTGGTTTAGGTCGTGGAGTAAGATGATTACGTCTTTTCCGAGTGGGGTTCAAGACTTTAATAGAATAATATTTGCATCACCAAACAGGGGAAACAAACTAAAGTTATTGTGGGCCGTATCATACACCATGATTTGGTGTTTATAGAAGGCTATGAATGATTTGGTATTTGGAGCAAACAAAGGTAATCAAGGAAAAGTCGTTGAAGAAGTGAAGATATTATCTTATACCTAGATCAAGCCTAGGTCGAAGTTTGCAGACTTGGATTGGGGTAAATGGTGCGAGAACCCGGGTCATTTCTTTTAGGCTACATTTATCAATTGGGGGGGGGGGGTGAATTGGGGTGTTATTAGTGTTTTATCATGGTGAGTCGTTTGTGTGCCTCTTCTTAGTGTACTATCATATGTGTGTGTTTTTTGCGTGAGTTTTATTGATCCACCAGGTAGATATTCTTACGATTGAATACACTGAAGAGAGTTCTTTTGCATGGGTGCTGATAAATGTTAGCTCTTTAGTTATAGTTTGCTTAGTTGATGGGGTGGGGTTGGGATATGGTTGTGTATTGGCGTGTGTGCGTTCATTTTACTTATAATTTCGACCTATTTATTTATTGATTGTTGTGGGGGGGGGGGGGGTTTAGGGGGTTTAATTTATTTGGTGTAGCCTTTGGTGTTATTTTTCTCAGTGGATTTTCACAAAGGGTGTGTTTGGCGTGTGTTTTATTTTTTTGAAGGGTAAACGGTTTTTAGGTGGTTCCACTGAGGAGAATTTTTTTTTTTTTGCGTGTGGGCTTTTATCTCATTGTTTTTTTTAAGATCTTGGACGACAGGGTGGGGTTATTCTTGGGGGGTGTGTGTGTGTATGTGTTTCATTCATTTCAGTTTGCCTTAGCTTTCATTCTGTCCAGGTTGGTACATTTTTGATCAAGTGGTGTTACTTTTGTACATATTATCAAGATGATGGAGGATTTTCAGTGAAAATGGCTTTGAGGACTTTCAAGAAGGTGTCAAGATGTGGTGTAGTTATGTATGCAAGTTTATGTATGTGAAGTTTGTTGGGGGGGTTTTGTCAGTTATACCCTTATGATTTGGAGTTAGTTGTGTGCTCTTTGTCCTTCTGAATGGAAAGTCTGGAGCAAACATATGGATCAGTTTCTTATCCTCCCCTAGTTGAACATGTTATCGCGAGTTTGAAGGGGTGTGAGATATTTGCAACGTATATTGTCACTACATTGAAATGACGTTCTGGTTATTTCCGGTGCCTTGATGGGTTGTTCTTCTTGTGTTCCGCTATGTGCTGCGAGGGTGGACGTCGAATTAGAGTTGATTCGTCCTTTACATCGATCAGTGGTGCAAGGGTGGGATATGGTTATTTACACTTCATTTTGTATGACGTTGAGTTCATGTAGTTCGGTTTGTTGTTGGGGCGGTTTGTCTTCCGGGCATTTAGTGGGCGTTTTTGTCTTTTGGCAGGTGTCGTGCTTGTTGTTGTGTTTTTCATGTTTAGTCCAGTTTAGTTTGCTCTCTAGTGTTGTGTGTGTTTATTTTGTTAATTGTATCTCCGAATTCTCTTAGTTGCTTCCCGCTAGCTGTTTCTTTTTTAATAATATTTCTTTGTTGTTCAAAGAAAAAAACATACATAAGAAAACAAAAGAACATATAAAATTTTTGAAAACCAATTTGATCGGCCAGTCAAATCGATTGAATCGAAAACAAGTCTCCATATTCGATTAAAAATTTCGTTTTTAAAACATGGGAAAATGACCTATAAGGGTAATGAAATATCATAATTGTTCAAAAAATATCATTGATCTTTTTTGTGTATACATATTACTAACAAACTATAATCGTTGTACACGTATGACCATTAAAATTTATCATTCGTTAAAAAAATACTATTGGCCGGTAATGTATACTTCCGATAACATCAATAATACTTTTTGAATAAATGATAAACTTTAATGGTCATACGTGTACAACGACTATAGTTTGTTGGTAATATGTGAACAAAAAAATTTCAATGATATTTTTTGAAACATTGTTTATAAGAATAAGATAAAGAGAAAGTATATTTGTTCCTACCTTTTATTCCTATCCATATTCCTACTCATATTATATTATGACATGTGTTTTTAAATATTAATATTTTTATTAGATATGACATTTGTCACAACTTAATATGGGTAGGATATTATGACGTGTTTTTAAATATCATTATTTTTATTAGATATGACATTTGTCACAATTTAATATGGGTAGGAAGATAAGTAGGAACAAAATGTAGGAAGGGACGGTGTCAACCCAATTAAATCCACCTATTCCGCTACTTAGGCTGCCCGGAGTAAGAGGTCGCCAAGACTCTTGGCGAGTGGCCTCTTCTCGCCAACACCACTCCAAGTGGTCATGCCATCCCCTTGGCCAGATGCCAATGGCAAAAAAAACAACATTTTTCCTTCAATGACATTTTCCTTGGCCATTGGCCACCACTGCTTACAAAATGGCCAACGCCTGTCAACCATGATCTGGCCCACAAAAACTCCTTAGCCATTTGTTGGCTATTGACCACCACTCCGTATAGTCTTACAAAAACTCCTCTTGTTTCCAACTCGTCTGACTGTCACTTGTCGCCGTCTGACCGTCACTTGTGCCTATATAGAAATTTGATTAAGATATAATACTGTATTTTGTGGGGACCATTCTTAACCGACGTGTTAACAATACTGTTGATACTCCCGCGTTCCGATAACGACAAGGCGCGAAGGCTCACTCTCATCTTCCAATGTTTCGAATCTCGCAACTCAGATTTTAATTTTATCGAAATTCTCCAATCGCAGACCTCTGTCTCTTCATTTTACCTCTTTCAGCTTTTTCTTCTCTCAACCATTTCGTCAAACACCTGCTCTGAAACTGTTTTCCCAAGGTACTCCATCTTTATTCATCCCACCTTTACAGTTTTCACAATCGAATCTTTTTTTTTTCTCATATATAATATCCTGTTCCCGCCACATTTACATATCCTTTTTTTATCCTTTGCATCATAAATTGGGGTTTTTTCCCACTCTTTCGAAGGGAAAAAGCAGAGTCATTCGGTTATATCTAACGTAGGTGAGTAAACCAATGTTTCATTTTCTCGGTGTTGCTTTTACTGGAATCATGATTGATTAAATCCCTTTTGTTTCTAACTCTCTTTGAGAAAAGAAAATTGATAATGGGTAATGATCTTGTCATGTGATTTTTCTGTCAACCGTCATTCTTGATTTTGGTTTCCATGTACTTAGTTTAATGTTATCCTCATCAGATTTAGCCACTATAATAATGAATTAGGGTTAGATTTGACAGTCGTAATTATTTCTTCTAGTGAGCATGCTTATGTCTCTGACATGCCATGGTGACCTCAATCACATGCTTTTGTGCTTTGATTGAGTTTGTGTCCTTCTTAACGCCCTTTTAGCTCGATATGTTTTTTCTGAATTTCACTCACCTTTTTTTAGTCGACAAACACTCTACATGCGTTATAATTAAACGTTCTTGTTAAGACACCACTCTTTACCTTACCTTTTTCCGGTTTTCCATCATTGCAGATTTTGAATTTGTTTAGTGGAATTGTGGAAACCTTCACAACACAATGGTTCGCACAGCCGTATGTCAGTAGAGCTCCGAAGTCCGAATTATCTATTCTATTTAGAGCCTCTGTTGTTTATCAATGCCTCCGACATATTTTCCCCTTCGATGGGAGAGCACCGGCGACCAATGGTGGTACGCATCTCCGATTGATTGGGCAGCCGCCAACGGCCACTACGATTTGGTCCGGGAGCTTCTCCGCCTTGACGGTAACCACTTAATCAAACTGACATCCCTCCGGCGCATACGCCGCCTTGAAGTCGTCTGGGATGACGAAGAACAGTTTGATGACGTTGCAAAGAACCGATGTTTGGTCGCTCGGAAGCTTTTACATGAGGGCGATTGCAAAAGAGGGAAAAGCTCTTTAATCGGATCTGGCTATGGCGGCTGGCTTCTGTACACGGCGGCATCTGCGGGTGATTTGCATTTTGTTGAAGAATTGTTACAGAAGGACCCTCTTTTGGTATTCGGGGAAGGAGAGTATGGTGTGACTGACGTCCTTTATGCTGCTTCTAGGAGCAAGAACAGTGAGGTTTTTTGGCTAATTTATGATTTCGCAATGTCTCCACGAGTGGTGTCTGGTAATGAAGAACAGATTGGAGAGATCCCATATGGTTACAAGCAGGAAATGAAGAACAGAGCGGTTCATGCGTTGGCGAGAGGTGGTAATTTGAAGATATTGAAGGAGGTTCTTATTGGTTGCTCCGATGAACAAGTTTTGGGATTTAGAGATCTTCAATGCTCAACTATTTTACACACGGCGGCTGCCAAAGGCCAGGTTGAGGTAAGACTTTTAAGAGTTATCGTTGTTTATCTTCAACTTCATCTTTACATTTTTGGTAATTTTGACAGATTTATGTGGATATAGTTAAATTAGGTCATGTTTTTGCGGAAAATAATCTTTTATATAATACTATATTTTCTATTAAATATTTAATGTAACAAATTTATTAATTTTATTACTATTTGACATTTTACATAAATTGGTAAATGTTTTGTTATTGAAATGTTTAAGAAGAAATTAATCACTAAAATGGTCAAAATGGGAAAGCTCATGTCACAAAATGGAAAAATCTTATTTCACAAAATTGTTATATCATTGGTCCCAATCCTTACCAGTACTATCTTACAAAAATCCCTATTTCTTTTAGCAAAAAAGACGGATCTTTTTTTTGGAAAGATACATATCGCGGAAAAATGATGTTAGTTAAACAATTTTAGTAAAAGAAAATATTTGAGAAATTTATTTTGTAAAATGTGTGGTTATTTTACGATCAATGTTTGGAGGTCAAATGGTCTGGTCGTTTTTGTGATTATCTTAGAAAATATGTTACAAGGATTGATCAAGTGAAATACTATCTTCCATTTTTGCAATTAAATATTTTTATCACTGACTTTAGGAAAGGTAAAATCAGAATAAGTTAAAAATGTCAAAAGTAACAAACAGGATAAAGAGGTCTAGTAGGTTAAAAGTAGTACTGACGTATAAATTACGAACGGGTAAAATTAGAAAAAGTTAGAAGAGTTCCAAAAATAACAAAAAATGTTAGATAAGAACCCTTCCGAGTACAGGCGTACACTGAGGTCTACTGGGTTAAAAGTAGCACTGACGTATTCAAGAGTTCATGGACTCTTAAATTGTATTATCGAAAAATCAGAACGTTTATTTTAGTAACAGCTTTTGTAATATTATTAAAATATTTGTTATTTGTAAATTTAAAAAAATAATGCCAAAAATGACGAGATCTATTTGGACTCGTTCTTATAGTTACTTGTTTTTATTTTCGTTTGTGGTTTAATAAAGGGAATGTATAAACAAAAAAGAGAAATCTTAAAATGCAGGTAGTCAAAGATCTGATTTCGTCGTTTGACATGATCAACTCTACGGACAAAGAAGGCAACACAGCACTGCATACAGCTGCTTACAGAGGTCAATTATCCGTGGTCAAAATTTTGATCCAAGCATCCCCTTCTTCCATCCATTCAAGAAACGACGCCGGAGAGACATTTTTACACAAAGCAGTAACAGGTTTCCAGACACCCACTTTCCGGC
The DNA here is from genome assembly GCA_023525715.1 of Cichorium intybus. Classification (NCBI taxonomy): domain Eukaryota; kingdom Viridiplantae; phylum Streptophyta; class Magnoliopsida; order Asterales; family Asteraceae; genus Cichorium; species Cichorium intybus. Next base: position 156,744,241 of record CM042011.1, on the reverse strand, counting down.
GACTGGATCGCCAGATAGCTCTCATGAAACAACTAATCTGCTCAAAAACATTCAAGATTCAAGAAATCATTAACGCAAAAGATAACGCAGGAAGAACCGCTCTTCATTTAGCCATTAACGGAAACTTACACAGTGACCTAATCGAACTGCTTATGATTGTGGGTTCACTTGACGTAAACATCCGTGACAATAATGTTATGGCACCACTCGATCTTCTTAAGCAACGGCCACGATCCGCTTCTTCTGAACTCCTCACCAGACAACTGATCTCCGCCGGAGCTGTTCTTAGTAGCCAAGACTACACAGCAAGAAGAATCATCGCTTCTCGGTTGAAAATGGGCGGCGGTGGCAGTGGCGGCGGCGGCGGTGGTTCTAGTCCCGGAACTTCCTTCAAACTTTCCGATTCCGAAATGTTCTTGTACACCGGAATGGAAAGTACTTCCTCTACTGCTTTCGGTACTCCGGTTTTCAGCATGCGTTCTGGAGAGCTGAGTCAACTCGACGCGAGTTCAAACTCAAATTCGAATATAGAATCCAAAAAGAAGAAACAAAAGGGTATACAGCGATTCCTGCGGTGGATAAGGAAGAGGAAAAGAGGAAACGGGGATTTGGTTTTGACTAGAAATTTGGACGAAATCCCGGTCCCATTGAGACAACAGTACTCGACATCGTTGTTGAACAACAAGAGAACACTTGCTGCAAGGAGTAATCTTCCGAGTCCAACTGCTAAAAAGAAACTTGCTTCTGGTTTTGTTAATGGAGTTATGCAGGCGATGCCACGTTTGAATCGAGGGTCGAGATCTAATTCCTTCTCGAAATCATCATTGTCTTCACAGAACTCCTTGGATAATAAACAGGTAAAAGTTGATGTTGTGGGCTCATCGAGTTCGAATCAGATGTTTGATGATGGAATTGATGAAGAAGAAGGGGTGGTGAATAGTAGGTCGACGGTGAACCAGTGCTTGTGTTTTGGTGCATCTGAGCGACATATGGAAGGCTCCGGTGATGATAAGCGGCAACATCAGATTTACAGTAGTTATGTTTTGTCGACAAGTTAGATGTGTCGTACGTTCTAGTCTTTTGAATCTTGGACCATTTGATCTAAATATGTGATGTTAGTTTGGGAAAACATGTTTGATTTTTGAGAGCTTCACAAAACTTACTTTTAAATGTAATGTGAATAAGTGTGTTAGATGAGGTCGTAAAAATCTTTTGGTGGTAGCTAATTAGGGTTTAGCTATTAATCGGTATTCGTAGGAATTTATTGGGAATCTTAAATTAAAACATAATTTATATAAAAATAAATATTACCAATATCCTAACAAAATAAGTAAATAATCAACAAGAAAGTCATAACCTAACGTATAAACATTTTAAGACACAGATCGGGGTACTATAAGTTCAAGATAAACTTAAAATTCCTACTCATTCACATTCTCCATACACCTACTATAAGTTCAAGATAAGTTTAATAAGCTTAAAAATCATACTCATTCATATTCTCCATACACCCGCTTCTCATTCTTAGACTCAGAATCTCTATAAAAAAAGGTAAACCGTACCACTTGAGCAGCCCACGTAGATCTGGCAATGGAGCGGGTTTTGACCCTGATCCGCTCCAAACCCATTCAAAATTTATGGGTTTGGATCATTATTTGTGATCCGTTTACCGTTTAACGACCCATACCCGTTAACCCTTTTGCTAAAAGGGTTGGGTTTGGATCACTATCGATCCGATCCGCTAATAACTTGCCCCATTTAAATTATAATAACATTAATTTATTATTTATAAGTTATTACTTTTACAAACATATAACATACTCAAGAGTCGAGGTCCTCGATGACTGAGTAGTCGTTCATTCGTCGTTCCACTTCCTAATTCCCGAATATTATTAGACTCCAAGAAGAATAAAGTTCAAAGATGGCTTCAATTAATTGTAACTTTGGAAGATGTAGATTTTTTGAAAATGCATCACAATGTCTACATTTTCTCATGCATTTTTGCAATTGTAGACACTTATTTTTTTTGAATTGTTATTTCAAGTATTAAGCTATATATTAAACGTTTCTTTTATTATGATTTTTTTTATAAGTATTAAGTAAAAATATGGTTCATGTTATATTTGTTGGAATGTGTAATTATTGTGTAACTTTAATATCATAAATGGGTCGGGTAAAAGGGCTGGGTATCCGTTGATCCGGTGAATAAGGGTATGGGTTTGATTATTCAAAACCCTACGGGTTACGGATCGGGTTTGGTTTAGCTTTTGGAAATTGCTAAAAGGGTTTGGATCAATGACGATCCGCTCCAAACCCGCTCCATTGCCAGGTCTAAGCCCACGTCAACTAGCCCTAAAGCCCACTACACAAAAATCAGATTAGCATCAGAACGGCTGAGCTCAAATTTGATTCATTTTATGTTCATGGATTATCACTGAAATCAGATTAACATGAACTATATCTCAAAATGCATCTCACAAAACATATTAACATGGTGATACATCTCAGTCTTCAAAAATCAGTTTAACATGGAGTTACAAAACATATTAACATGGTGATATATCTCAGTCCTCACTCTGGATAACCAAAATGTTATATGCAGTTCAACAGTTCAGATAACTATAATTGTCATATGTCAAACCCTTAATTAGTTCGGATAATCATAGCATACGTTGAACTCAGGTGCTTCTGGTGAGGCCGTACGGATGAATTATGGCGCTGATCTAATTACTATGACAGAGTAAGGAAACAACCGTACGACAAGACTTTTCAATAGATACAGACCGACTATAGGTGTTATGAGGATAAAAAAACTATAAAAGATTTCTAATAGTACATTCGATGGAACCAAATTAAGGAGTCCTCGGAAAGAACCATTGAATCCAAACATACATCATTTCTCTCACAGACAGTTTCAGACATGACATGTTAAGTAATCTCGTCGCACGTATATAAATACTAAAATATATCTCTACTAATGAGTAACGTGAAAGGTTTTCCGCAAATCTATGAATTAAAACCCTAAGTTCACATGCAACCTAGATTGGATCTATGTTTTCTTACTTTGAGCATGTAACTAAATTCCTAAAGTAAATAAAAAATTAACTAAAAGAATAAAACAGAAAAACTAACCTTTAGGTTTTCTTGGAAGCCAAGCAACACAAGTCTCCTGCCTCAAATGAGATCACACCCAGAAGCAGGAGGGATAGGTCACGAAGTTCTAGAGAGAAAATAAGGGAATTAGCTACTCCAAATGAGGTCCAGGGGTCCCTATAGGCTACCAAACAGCCATTAGACATAAACCTCGTTTGACTTTCAAACAGAGACAAACCCTATCTCTAAGCCATTTTCCGGATTACTGGTCCGCGCCGCGGCCCATACATGGCCGCGCCGCGCGTGTGTCCAATTCAACTATTGAGTTGGAACAAGTTTAGCCCCTGTTCTCCTGATTAATCTAATTAATGCCACAGAAATTAATCCAATTAATTCCTGATTAATTATTAATCAAATAATATAGTTTCTAATTAATATATTATCACTTTAATATATTAATAAACTATTTATTTTATTTCTATTGATTTATTAATCATATAATAAATCAATCTTTCTCTCTACTGAACTTTCTACCAAACCTCCAGCTTTGAGGGCAACCCAAATGGACTTTGCTACTATTAATTAGGTAAATACTAATTATTAGTCATGGCTTAGACACCTAATCCAACATAACGTAATCACATCATTTCATTCACAATCACACTCATACTCGATCACTATATATAACCATTATCGTTGGGCACAACCCCAAGACACGTCTAATGGTGTGCTTGTTTTCAAGGCCAAGGCGATCATTAATCAAAGAGGATTTAACTAGAAGCACCTAGTAACGTCATTTGGCGTCATTTGTAGGAAGATGAACAAAACAATTATGAACACTTATCACATCAGCGACATCGAGCAATGTCTCATCCATCAAATACTTACATTTGACATTGACGTGGCAAATGCACGATTAAAATCATATTCTATTGGCCCATATCGTAAACCAAAGGGAGGGTACATCGAAGATAATCATAGACTTAGGAGAACGTGATGAATTCTGAGAGTTTAAAAGATGAAAAAGTATGAAGAAGTACCTCCTGCAGAAAGGAGAAGAAAAAAGTAGATCAAAAAGCGAGTAATGATAATATGACCGATGACGATAGTTCAAGCCAAACTTCTAACGAAGAACCTCCTGTGAGACCCAACACGAGAGAGATTTGATGCGAAATAGAACTCGTAGTAAGAAAAACTCTAACCAGAAGCACACATTGCGATTAATATCATGGAAAATGTGTGAAGTAAATGACAACTACAAAGACTATCATAAGGCCTTCAAGGCATTACAGTGTAAATGTTCATTCACTGAAAGTATAAATGAAACACCTATACCATGTTGACTCAAAACCCTCTGCCGTAAAACAAGATGACAATTTGAGAGATCCATATATGGGATACACAAACCTTGTCCATGGATCCTAAGCTGCAACGTATCTTATTTGCTGAAACCCTCAATGGCTCGATCGAGTATTGGCTAGAAAGCCTGTCACAGTGGAGCACAAACAACTACAAGAAACCATGAAAAAAAAGTCAACACAAGTTTCCTCTAACACACACGTTTCCATCAATAGGATTTGCCGATATTTTTCTATTGACAAAGAGATGGCAAGTTGAACCATATGCTCTTAAGTTGATTTACCAAACTAAGTAAGTATATTCCTACGATGAATAATGTTATGATTATCGCAACATTTATTTATGATTTGAAGAACATGACATTGTTGAAGAAACTCCAAGGGAGATAAATCAGAACCAGAGCTGTTGGAAAAGTCTACATGTTCACAAGGCAATAGGATTCCACAACAAAAGGTTTTTAGGATAGAGCAACATAGGAGTCGAACTATATCCCCTCAATAGTTTAAAGGAAAAAAAAGACAACCACATTCTCCAACTAATCAGCAAGGAAAGTTCCACAAGTTCTCGGTAGCAGGCCCCATAACTCTAACAATTATAGAGGAATACATAAGGTCAATGTTGTAAAAATCGTTTGACGATTGAGTAGGGTTAACGAATTAATCGAAGACCCAAAATTATAAAAGAATTTATTTAAAAATAAATGAATATAACAAAATAACGAAGTATAATTCGTTTTATTATTGAATACACATAAAAAAAATTATATACTTGTGTATTTTGAATCTTTAATTTTGATTTTTTTCAGTTCTATTGATTTATTAGACCGATATTTGACTAAAATATTATTAAAAAAATAAAAATAATAAAATAAAAATGATCTCCAAGGCCGGTTAGTTGGCCTCCAATGACCGCTAAGGCCGATATTGACCAAAAGTTGATTAAACCGTCAATGCTGATCGATTAGGCCAATCGTAATCGGTTATAGACCGTCAAACATTAATTGCCGATTAATCGGTTGTTAATGTTGATTTCTGCAACAGTGCATAAGGTATTCATCCAACTCCGAGGAAGACAACATCCAAAGGGTATAAATGTCGGGGAAAAGTTTGATTGAAATGTATAGAGAAATAATTTTCAAAGCAAGCAAACCAACAAGAAATGTTTGATTGAAATGTATAGAAAAATATATGATAGTTAATTGCAATTGTGAGTTTAGAAATCTTGTCAATTAATGGAATGCTTAGTATGTCCGAACGGAAAATATAAACTAATGGGGTATACTTAAAACAATGATCCAAGACATTCAACTTAATTACGTCTCTAATATGTATCGATGGTTTTCTTAAAGCAAGGAAACCGGAAATTTTTTATATTTGTCTATTAACGTACTGAGTTTGAACTTTGAAACACGTTTGTGCTATATTAATTGTGGCTATTGATTTGGTTTAGTGTCGTGAGCCATCATTGCAACAATGAGATAGATAGGCAAGCAATGACCATGTGCTAGTTACGAAAGAAGTATTCTATATGATTAATAATATTTAATTACGCAAGTTAAGATATAAATTAGCATATTTTTCAGCCGAGTCTTGTTTTTTAAACCTAGTACTTCAAAATATTTATATAATCTTTAATCAAATGAGAATCCCAGTTTTATTATTATTATTATTATTTTTTAGAACCGGCAAATATTACAACATCTATACATATATCTAACCCACCTAATCCATCTAATCCACTAGTGGGATTTGAACTCAAGACCTCAAGGAGGCGGGGCATTCGCCTGTGCCGCTAGACCATAAGTTACCGAGTAAAAAAAGAAATACCAATATTATTTTATAAAATTGTCTTAGTTATTATAAACTTAGAACATGAACTCTATATCCAATTATAATTAGGGATATATGCTAAAAAAAAATTCATGATGAGACATATGTATGTGAAGGTAAATTCACACACATCCACACACATAAAATGAGTTTATTTAAGATTACACTTAAAATAAGGGTGGACAGAGTAATAGAAAGATAGTGGCGGGTTGGAGGGAGGGTTCAAAAAGATGGAGCAAGAACTACACCTTCACATGAAAAATGGAGCAAGATAGGTGGAGAGAGGGTTTATGAACCCGTATGAACCCTTGTTGGTGTTGGATTAGGTGTCTAAGCCATGACTAATAATTAGTATTTACCTAATTAATAGTAGCACAGTCCATTTGGGTTGCCCTCATGGCTGGAGGTTTGTTGGAAAGTTAAGTAGAGAGAAAGGGTTGATTTATTATATGACTAATAAATCAAGATATTGTTTGTTAATATATTATGGAGATAATATATTAATTAGAAATAATATTATTTGATTAATAATTAATCAGAAATTAATTGGATTAATTTCTGTGGCATTAATTGGATTAATCAGGAGGTCAGGGATTAACGTCGTACAAATTCAATAGTTGAATTGCGGCGCGCGGCGCGCCAATGTAAAGGCCGCGACGCGCGTACATATTCGTACGAATTCAATAGTTGAATTGCGGCGCGCGGCGCGCAAATGACTTGGCCGCGGCGCGCGTATAGGTAATCCGGAAAATGGGCTGCGGCTAGGGTTTCTAGCTTTACCCTTTGGTTCCCTATAAATAGGGACCCCTAGGCCTCATTATCGGTTGCTTATTCTATTGTTTCTCTCTGGAATCTCGATCCATAATCCTCTCGGCTTGGGTGTGATCTCATTTGAGGCAGGATACTTTTGCTGCTCAGCTTCCAGAAAATTCTAAAAGGTTGGTTTCTCTAATTTTATTCTTTTAGTCAATTTTCTTATTGCCTTTAGGTTTTGTTATATGTTCAATTAGAAGAAAACATAGATCCTCATAGGTTGCATGTGAACTTAGGTTATTTAGTTTATGGTTTGCAGTAAACCTTTCAGTGGTATCAGAGCATTTGGTTGTTTTCTTGTTGAATGGTTATAACTATTTTTTCCTAAAATTGGGGTTTAAAGCTTATAAACCCTAATTTCATGTGGATCGACCTTTTGGATTAGGGTTTTGGAAACCCTAATTCCTCCCTTAGTGATTTTCGATTTGGCCTATTAGGGTTTTAGGAGGCTTTCTATTTTTGGTAACTTTAATTAGTTAATTAAATGGATAACCTTAAACCCATTTCTTGAAATCGAAATCTGGGGGGGGGGGTTTAGGATAGGTTTTAATTAATTTGATTAATTTGGATAAACCTATCTGCATTTGAATTAATTTAATTAATTGTTAATTAAAAGATAATTCAAAGGATTTAATTAATTTTAGAATTTGCAAAAATTAAGGATTAAATCCGAAAAAATATTTTAATGTTTAAAATATTAAGATTTAATTATTTTAATTAATTATTAATTAAAGGATAATTAAATCGAATTTTAAAGGTTTAATTTAATTTTAAATTTAATAGTTAAATTGGTAAAATTAAAAGATTAACCTGGAATATTTTAAAGAGTTTTAAAATACATCTTATATATGTTATTAGTTGTTAATACTATATGTATAAGATAAAATTGGTCAGTCAATTCAGTAGTAGGCATCATTCACGAAGCTGATCTATAAAGTGGGTATAAGGAGGCTGCCTATAAAATGGCGGTCTAATGGGTGGACACTCTCACCCACCGCTCGCCTGATCAGTGGAGGGTCGTTAGCCGAACAGTTTTGATAGGACCACTTAATCATTAAAAGTATAATGATCAAAGTACTAGAACCTTTACACAAAATCCCAATCTAGTTACTTTAGGAAAAATGTGAATTTGATGCTACCCCATGAAATTGCACATTGCACTTTATGAAACGTTGGTGGAGCGTGTGTGGTTTACCGGCACACCAATGGGGGTTCATAAAGAGTGGCAATGGGTGTCTCGGGTGTTATCATTGTTGATGGAGCGTGTGTGGTTTACCGGCACATCAATTTGAGATGATAATGGACCCCGATTGTACCAAGCTAATTTGCATGGTTATTCACACCCGGTTTGTGATCCTCGGCATCCCAGTCACAAACGGTGGGGCATATCCGAGATTAAACATGCTATTGAACAGTTCAATAAATCTCAAAAGAAACTAGGAATTCCATTTATAATAAGATTATTTTTTCTGCGGTGGAATTGGCTGAATCGTCATTCGCCTACCTTTATAAAATTTGCTTATAGATTACGGCATCCCTCTTCTATGTTGCAGATTGTTATAGTTGGATCCTAGCCTTATTTTATATTGGGTTATTATAAGGACCGACAAGTATCTAATTAAACTTACCTTCTTTTATAGATGTCTTATGCTGATCAATCCGCTCCCCACTCAAACTCCAGTGTTCCCTCAATCCTCTCACTGTGTTCCAAGGTTCAATTGAACGGGACAAACTACAATGACTGGATTAGAAATATCAAGATGGCTCTGAGGTACGAGAACAAGGAGTATGTCCTCGAGACCGAGCTTGTCGATATTGACCCTGAAACTGCTACTCCCGAGGAAATTGCCTTGTACCAAAAACATTCTGATGATGCGACCAAAGTGGCCTGCATCATGATCGCCACAATGAACCCCGAATTGCAGAGGATATACGAAGACTACTGGCCCTTTGAGATGCACAAGGAGCTTGCGGAAAAGTTCCGCAAGCAAGAGCGCATCGAGAGGTGCGAGGTGGTCAAGGACTTCACGAACAGCAAACCTAAAGATGGAGAGTCCATCTGCACTCATGTGCAAAGAATGCAAGGTTACGTGGAGCGGCTTAGAAAGCTTGCGATGCCTGTGCCGGAGCAGTTGGCCGTTGACATAGTGCTTAACTCCTTACCGAGTTCTTATGACCAGTTCAGGCTGGCTTATCATTTGAACAACAATCAGGCTAATATGACTGAGTTGCATCGCATGCTTCGAGTAGCTGAGGACGGGATGAAGGGTAAAAGTGTACCCTCGGTTAATCAGCCCGTCCTAGCCATTGGAAGTGGCAAAGGAAAGAAAAGGAAGGGCCTTCCTAAATAAAGTTGGAGGGAAAAGGTTCAGGTCGGGTCATCCAGCAATGGCTCGAGAACCAAGCCTTCCCAAATTCCTTGTGTGGCCAACCCCGATGAAGCCAACTGTTTTTACTGCAAAGAGAAGGGCCATTAGAAGAGAAGCTGCCCCAAATACTTGCAGGATGTCAAGGATGGGAAAGTAAAGCCATCGACAGCAGGTATATACACTATCTCTAAAAACTCACCATCTTCTAATTCTTGGGTCCTTGATACAGGATGTGGTTTTCACATTTCTTCTGATCTGCAGGGCCTAAAGGAAAGCAGGGAGGTGGAGCACGGTAGACTGAACTTGATCATGGGCAATAGGAGATCGTCCCCTGTTACCAAGATCGGCGTTTACAGTTTAGTGCTTAGTAGTGATGTTAGTATAAAGTTATTTAATTGTTGCTATTCACCAGAAATGGCAAGAAACATTATTTCATTTCACGCATTGTTCAGACAAGGATTTTAATTTTCTTTTGATAATAAAATTGGCTCGATTTCTGTTTTCAAAAATGGTATTTTGATTTTTACTGCTTATCCTTGTGATGGTGTGTATGAAACTGTTGAATGTGTTGAAAATTTAGGACATAGTGTAAATTATATTGATTCTACCAGTGGTGTAGAAAAGGCATGTCTGTGGCATAGTCGGCTCGGGCACATCAGCAAGAAACGCATCGCCCAACTCCAAAAGGATGGAGTGTTGGAATCATTCGACCTTAGGTCGGATGATGTATGCGAATCTTGTCTGTTGGGCAAGATGACTAAATCACCTTTCAAAGGGTCTTTTGAAAGAGGTGAGGGTCTGCTGGACATCATTCACACGGATGTGTGTGGTCCATTCAGATCAACCACAAAGGATGGCACGCGGTTCTACGTGACCTTTACCGACGATTTTAGTAGATACGGTTATATCTACTTAATCAAGCACAAGTCGGACACCTTTGAAAAGTTCAAAGAGTTTAAGAACGAAGTAGAGAATCAATTAGGCAGGAAGATAAAGATGCTCAGGTCCGACAGAGGCGGAGAGTATCTAAGTATCGAGTTCCTAGACTATCTAAAGGAATGCGGAATAGTTTCGCAGTTGACACCTCCCAGGACACCACAGTTGAATGGTGTTGCAGAGAGGCGCAACCGAACCCTGTTGGACATGGTTCGTTCCATGATGAGTCGAGCTTCACTTCCCATTCACTTCTAGGGGTATGCCTTAGAGACTGCCGCCCATATCCTCAATCTTGTCCCAACTAAGAAGGTTGCTAAAACACCTCATGAGATGTGGACGGGGAAAGTTCCCTCGTTGGCACATATCAAAGTCTGGGGTTGTAAGGCTTTCGTTAGACGAGAGACACAAGACAAACTCGCAGACAGAAGCGAAAGGTGTTTCTTCCTTGGTTATCCCAAACAGTCCTTTGGATATCTATTCTACAGACCGAGCGAGGACGTGGTCTTTGTAGCTAGACGAGCGGTCTTTCGAGAGAGAGAGCTCATATTCAAAGAGGACAGTGGGAGTACCATTGATCTGGAAGAAATTCAAGAGTCATCAGATGACGCAACCTTAGGAGAAACTAGCAACCAACATGAGGAAGAAGTTCCTGTTGGTCCGACAGATACATCCTTACCTCTTAGGCATTCTGGTAGGGTTAGCATGCCACCCGAGTTTTATGGGTTCCATATAACTTCGGATGGGGACACGTTTGTCAGTGATAGGACACTGATAAATTTGGATGAACCAGCTAACTACCAGGAAGCAGTGGCGGGCCCTGAGTCTGCCAAGTGGAAAGAGGCCATGGATAGCGAGATCAAGTCCATGTATGACAATCAAGTTTGGAACTTGGTTGACAACGTACCGGGTCGAAAGACAGTCAGATGCAAATGGATCTTCAAGAAGAAGACCGACATGGACGGAAAGGTACACACTTTCAAGGCAAGACTGGTTGCGAAGGGCTTTACTCAAACCCCAGGGGTTGACTATGACGAGACCTTCTCACCAGTAGCCAAGATAAAGTCTATTAGGATTATGCTAGCTATAGCTGCGTTTCATGACTATGAAATTTGGCAGATGGATGTCAAAACCGCTTTCCTTAATGGGAAGTTGACTGAGGATGTTTACATGAATCAGCCAGAGGGTTTTGTCGATGCAAAGTATCCTAATAAGGTGTGTAAGCTTGAGAGATCAATCTACGGATTGAAGCAAGCTTCTCGCAGCTGGAATCTTTGTTTCCATGAAAAAGTCAAAGAGTTTGGCTTCTCTAGGAGCGAGGATGAGTCCTGCGTATATGTCAAGGCTAGTGGGAGTATAGTCACCTTTCTGGTGCTGTATGTCGATGACATACTGCTCATGGGAAACGATATTCCAACCTTGCAAGATGTCAAGGCTTGGCTTGGGAAATGTTTCGCCATGAAGGACCTAGGAGAGGCCGCCTATATTCTCGGGATAAGAATATTGAGAGATAGGAAGAAGAGACTAATTGGACTTAGTCAGGGTACATACTTGGAAAAGGTACTGAAAAGGTTTAGTATGGAAAATTCCAAGAAAGGAGAGCTACCTATCCAAAGTAATGCAAAATTGAGTAAGACTCAAAGTCCGAGTACAGACGAAGAAATAGTCGAAATGAGTCGGGTACCTTACGCTTCGGCTGTAGGATCGATCATGTACGCTATGACGTGTACTCGCCCTGACGTGGCCTTTGCTTTAAGCATGGTCAGTCGGTACCAGGGTAACCCTGGAAGGGCGCATTGGATAGCTGTAAAGAATATACTCAAGTATCTGCGAAGGACAAAGGACATGGTGTTAGTCCTTGGAGGCAGTGATACATTGAGAGTTGAAGGATATACAGATGCCAGTTTTCAGACGGATAGAGACAGTGGTCGGTCTCAGTCTGGCTGGGTATTCCTTCTGAACGGAGGAGCAGTAACTTGGAAAAGTTCCAAGCAAGATACGGTGGCTGATTCTACTTATGAATCAGAGTATATAGCAGCAAGTGAAGCATCAAAAGAAGCGGCTTGGCTGAAGAACTTCATCGGTGACCTTGGAGTAGTCCCGAGTATTCAGGAGCCCATGGAACTGTTCTGCGATAACGAAGGTGCGGTCGCCTTGACAAAGGAACCGCGAGACCATGGAAAGTCCAGGCATATCGACAGAAAGTACCACTACATAAGGCATAAGGTAGAAGAAGGTCACCTCGTGGTAAAGAGGGTATCATCGGAAGATAATCCTGCAGATCCCTTGACAAAGGCTCTGAGTAGGATTAAGCATAATCAACATGCTAGGAGCATTGGATTAAGAGATGATATAAAGTTTATGTAAATTAGATAGGTTTCGAAACTTGTAACAATGTATTGTATTTGACTCTTGTGATTTAATAATAGAGATTTATTAATGAGTAATGGGTTACTACTTTTGTCAATACTTTATCATTGTGTTTTATTTTGCATGTTTTACTTCCTGAATAATTGGATTATTCAAATATCCACAGTCGATTACACTTTTTGGGAGTAAGTGTGAAGTAAGACTGTCATGAATTGGTAATAGATTGTCTAAGGAGTTAGACATTGCAATTGGATTGCTGCACCATTCGTGAGTACTTGGAAATGGAGATTTGAGTATTGGATAAACCCGCGCTCAATGGATTGCTTCATGGATTTCGTCACGAGCAATGTTGAGACGATAATATCTTTTGATCTTTAAGCTAAGACATATGAGTTATGATTTACTAGACGGTTGTTCATTGATAATACAAAAACGCATCGGTAACTCGGTGTTATAAAACGTATTGTTGTGAGTGATTTGTCTGGTAAAAGACATAAGTATATGAGTCGAAGCTTATTCGTCCCTTGACCCTAACGGGGAACAGATATCTATAGGCCTCTCGATGAATTTGAAGTTGACTAAAATGGTTGGCCAACCGGGACTAAATTGGTAGTCTAAGAGTCATATGCAAATCGGAAATCGAGAAACAGTGAATCAGACCAGATTGATTTTTATCCATGTCTTGAGTCTGAAAAATATCTTGTTGGACGGAGGATCATCTGATCACTTATCTAAGGACAGAACTGATTAGATCAGAGTTTGGCAGCGGTTTCTAGGAAGCTAAAAGTGCTGTTAATTAGAGGATAAATTGGTAATTATAGTCATAGACTTATCCAAGTGGGAGACTGTTGGATTAGGTGTCTAAGCCATGACTAATAATTAGTATTTACCTAATTAATAGTAGCACAGTCAATTTGGGTTGCCCTCATGGCTGGAGGTTTGTTGGAAAGTTAAGTAGAGGAAAAGGGTTGATTTATTATATGACTAATAAATCAAGATATTGTTTGTTAATATATTATGGAGATAATATATTAATTAGAAATAATATTATTTGATTAATAATTAATCAGAAATTAATTGGATTAATTTCTGTGGCATTAATTGGATTAATCAGGAGGTCAGGGATTAAAGTCGTACAAATTCAATAGTTGAATTGCGGCGCGCGGCGCGCCAATGTAAAGGCCGCGACGCGCGTACATATTCGTACGAATTTAATAGTTGAATTGCGGCGCGCGGCGCGCAAATGACTTGGCCGCGGCGCGCGTATAGGTAATCCGGAAAATGGGCTGCGGCTAGGGTTTCTAGCTTTACCCTTTGGTTCCCTATAAATAGGGACCGCTAGGCCTCATTATCGGTTGCTCATTCTATTGTTTCTCTCTGGAATCTCGATCCATAATCCTCTCGGCTTGGGTGTGATCTCATTTGAGGCAGGATACTTTTGCTGCTCAGCTTCCAGAAAATTCTAAAAGGTTGGTTTCTCTAATTTTATTCTTTTAGTCAATTTTCTTATTGCCTTTAGGTTTTGTTATATGTTCAATTAGAAGAAAACATAGATCCTCATAGGTTGCATGTGAACTTAGGTTATTTAGTTCATGGTTTGCAGTAAACCTTTCAGTTGGCTGGTGGAAGGGGTTGTACATATTGCTTTGAAAATTTGTACATTGAGAGGGTTAAGAAAGATGAGTTATTTGTGTTGTGGGTTGGTGAAAGATGGGAAATAGAAGGGAGAGAAAAACTGATGTGGCTTCTGAGTTTGAGGGTCGAGGGATATCAACTCCCCCACCCTAAGGGTTAATGACTTATAAATATAATAAACTTTATTTCGTATATATATTTAGTCATGTAGGTTTTTCTAGACATTTAAGTCATTTATTTATTTTACATATATATAACCATGAAACTTGTTTTTTTGTACACATATGACCTTTAAATTTTTATTTTTGTACACATATGATTATTAAACATAAGTGACTAAATATGTACAGAAAAACAAATTAATGGTCATACGTGTAAAAACAAATATAATTGACAAAATGTGTACAAAAAAGCCACAAGTACTAAATGTGTACATTAGATAAATTCTATTACATTTATAAAACATTAACCCCTTATAATAAATTTGTATGTTTCATTTTAAAGGCATATTCGTTAAAAAGGTAAATATCGCAAAAGACAGTTTTTTTTTTTCGATTTTGATAACACATTATTTTTTTCCAATTCGAACATCGTGTTTTCTAATTTTGTTTAATGCTGATGATTTTCTCGGTCATCCAGTTGCCAACTGACGATCACTCTCTAAAGACGTGATATTGTCATGACATGATGACGTGTCACTATTAAATGACATTACATTCTAGGTGTCAAAATTGGAAAAAAAAACTAAAATGTATTGACTTTTGTACAATTTTGTCTCATTATAAAAATTCTAACACTATCCAATTACCATTTCCGTTTTTGACCTTTTAATTTATTCACGTTATGACATACAATGACCTTTAAATGTATTAACACCATAACTTTTATGCCAATTGATCTCATTTTTTTCTTATTGTTGAACGCATAAAAACAATCACCAAGATTAATACCATATTTTATTTGTGGTTTTGTACCTCATGAACTTGACACATCTAATTTCTCTTTCACCATTCATGCTTCATGTTTAGACCTACTTGTTGAGCAAAGTGTGGATTCCAATCTGAACTGGAGAAGTCCAGATAATTGAAGAATGTTAGTTGTCTGAAGTAACCAAAAATAGAGGCGGAGACACGCTAGTGCTGTGGAGCGAATCTGGAAAGATTGCCTCAGTTCGAATTGTTCTCTGCAACTAGGGAACATGAAGTCGGAATCGCTAGTAATGACGGATAAGCATGTCACGGTGAATATATACCTAGACCCTTGGGGGATTCCGAACAGCCTTGTACGTACGCCGCTCACACGAAGAAGTTATTCTCTAATTCCAAAAAGTAAAGCCACCATTCTTCAGTGATGAGCTCTAGCGAACAAATCTTATGTGTTTTTCCCAGATAAAAATTTCTACTTCCTATTTTTTATGAAGATAATGAATCTTTTTATCAAAGGATCAACAAAAAGGGTCTAGATCTCCTACGAGAATGATTTGGAAGAGCCAAAACCGAGGTCTGCGCCTCAGACGGATCCTTAATTCTCGGTCAATGAAGTTCTTCACTGCGGTCAGGCTAACCGAATCGGATTGACAGTTGGAAGAAGTATCACGAGTGGGGTGTATCTCGCCTAGAATGACAACAATACTTCTTCAGTAGACCAGCAGATGAGTTGGAACCAAAGACATCTAAATCAGTTGGACCGAGGAAAGTCACGCCTCGTTCGGATCTAATGATATATCCTCAGTTAGTCATGCAAATCAAGAGATCCAAGATATACAGTAGGAGAGGCTGGTAACCGAGCAAGTCCATAGACCGAAGTGGTTACCGGTACGAAGATTTATAACGAAGAAAGAACTCCATCCGGACCGAAGAGCCATGTCAGAGGAAGCCTACCATCAATATCTTTTACGGATTGCAGTTCACCGTGATAATATTGGTTTGGGCTACGGTCATGTAACGCCCAGTTTTCTAGTACAGAGTATACGCATTTTTTTTTTTGCATTTACAACATAAATAATATTTTAAGATACTCAAACGCTCTGGATACTACAAGAAGTTATCATCGAGAATCGTCTCACGAACCGAGCCGGGCGCTACAATTTACTAACCTGCACAAAACACAACACACACACACGTAAGCTGCAAGGCTTAGTGAGCAACACTACAACAACATAGAATAACTTATTCACAATGCAACATATCTCCCAACTCGTGGGTGTAACAATTCCCTACAACAACTTATAAATACTCATTAATATAAGCATATAGGACCAACCATACTTACTCTCAATGACTACAAGATACTCTTTATGTAGTCACATAAGTGTTCCTCGACACCTAAGCCAACTCAATGAATAAGCAAGGTGTATCACAAGAAACACAAGCATACACATAATCTTAACTCTGTACCACTACACGGTATTTCGTCACACCCACTTTTAACATATATTCCTCCACTCTACGACCTCTACAATCGTAAGCTACAAAGGCTTCATATATGTCTCCTCCTCAACCCCCACGGTCTCAAGTCACTAAGACTCACCGCACCCTCTACGTAGTATAAGCACGGTCTAGAGCCATATAGACTCACCGTCACCCCTACTGTAGTATCAGCCATAAGGACTCTAACCACATATGTTGGGCGATTAAACCCAACCTTCTAGCAACTAAGGCGATATGAACCACAAAGGTTCCTATAATATATCGTTCACCCAATCTCCTGGCCACTAAGGCCGATATGAACCACAAAGGTTCCTACAATATATCAGGTGATTAAACCCAATCTCCTAGCCACTAAGGCTAATATGAACCATAAAGGTTCCTATAATATATCGGGTGATTAAACCCAATCTCCTGGCCACTAAGGCCGATATGAACAACAAAGGTTCCTACAATTAAACCCAATCTCCTAGCCACCTTGCGTTCTTGAGCTCCAAATTAGTCTTGGGAGATTTCTGGGGATTTTCTAGGGCTTTAGACGAGTTTTCTCCATTTTATTTCCCCCAAATGACCTTTAGACATACTTATATTCTTTTGGGATCTGCGACAGTTAGCGTAGCTAACCCTTATGGTTAGCGCTGCTAACCTGGTCAGCTTCAGGATCCTTCCACTCAGCTTGAACCATTCAGCTCCACACTCAGCTTGAGCTGACAAAACTCAGCTTGAACTTCAAAATTAGCAATGTACTTTCACATGATATTACTATCTCATGGTTTAAACGCTCCCGAAACACTCCGAATCACAATTCACTCAATAATCTTAATTACACAAAGATTAACGCGTTAAGACTTATCAACAGGGAACACGGTGTTACAGGTCACTGGATAAATACATCAGCTGTAGAAGAAGATGAAACCGCGGTGCCTTCAGATCGAAGAAGGTTCTTTATAGACAAAAGAGTTGTCACTCACTGAAGACCGATGAGGGTTATCCAGCCAAAGAAAAAGTCTTCGATTGGACCCAGCATTGCTGTTGTGACATTGGTTATCAGAGCTATCTTGGGAATACGCATGGGTATAACTGTCATTGTGTCAGGGCAACATTGGGAACAAGGTATGGTCACTTTATAGACTATAAAGTTGACTAGGTGCTCCAGGTCTAAGGAAGGCATTCCTACCCAAGGCCATGCATATTCTGCCATCTACAGTTTGCTATAAATACATCTCATTCCCACTTACAATGTTGTATGTCCAATGTTCAATTTGTGAACATTGTATAGGTAGTAGCGATAGTATATCTCTTGTAAAATATTGAAGTTTATCAATGTCAAGCGCTTGGTTTCTCACAGTGGACATAGTTCGATTTCTTTTCGAGTTAACCAGTTTATATCCTTATGTTTCTCAATTTTATCTTCTTATTTCTCACCAGACTAGATAGTGTGCGAGTTGATCATTTGGCAAAGTACTTAGTTGTGCTTGTTTGTGCCTTCCTTGGCCCTACAAACTGGTATCAGAGCTTCAAGGTTGAAGAAGGGAGACTAAGATCGACAAACTGAAGTCCATAACTTTGACTTTTGGAGGATGCATATGGAAGATTATATCTACTAGAAAAGCTACACTTGCCATAGTTATAAGAAGACCGTGAGGAGGTGGTAGTGGTAGAAGGAGAATCAAGTCGAATAGAGAATAGTACAGAAGTATGCCTAACATCACCTGCTAGATGGAACAAGATTGGTCATTACAGAAATCAGTGTCCAAGGGCCTTGACAGAAAAAGCCAGAAGGAGGTTGGAGCGTCAAGAGTCTGTAGTAATGACCCATAACAGAGTTTGGCAACCACAAGGATGAAAATGACAATGGGAGGACAGAGAAGTTTGAGAGACGAGGACTTCTAATCAGTGATATCTATAGTATGGACTATGGTCACAGTGGAGAGAAGAAGATGGAAGATGATTGTCTTCAAGGGACAGTCTTATAGAATCCGTAGTGGATCCTTAACTTTCTGAAAACCAAGAGTTATTTGGTAGATAGAAGGAGGTAACACGTACCTGGTAGAGGCAACCATCCGAAGTCCTAGTAAGGAGAAAGACCATTCAGACATCAGTCTCATCAACAGGAGATGTCCAGACACCATGTCAATCTTCCAGTAAGAGACTAGGCGGGTCTCACAAAAGTGATAAAATTCAGCACTTGTGTTAGGAGTCACAGCACTGGTCCCTACCGAGGCGATAATCCCTGATTGGAGCCAACGTCCAGAGTTTTAGAAAAGATGAGGACTAAGAAATACATTTCGGATTTAAGAGGGGTCAAAACGAAATAGAGTTCTTTCTCAGAAAAGCAAACTCTTCAGCCACCTCAGCCTTAAGTTAACTCGAAGGTCACATTAAGTAGAAGAGAGCAAGGTGGATAAGTATCCCTTGCGCATCTAAGGGTCTTTGGATGTGTCACATACGTCAGAATATGACAACAAAAGTGACAAGTTAGAGGCAAAGGCGAAGGATGCCCCTTTATTGGTTACGATGTGAATGACTTGGCATGGCTTTCAGATTATCGCAGCAAGTGTGTCATCCGAAGTCAGAAAGTGAAGTCAAACTGATGATGCCTAGATTAAAGAAGATTTCGTAGATACTTCAGATCGAAGTAGGAGTCCATCCAGAAGAAAGTCCAAATTACCTTAGATGGATCATTATGCTTCACTAGTCCAAGAGTAGATATGGAGTTGAATGCAGTGGGAGCATTAGAGATTCTAGGGATACTGGAGTGAGTGAGAGCAGACCGCAGACAATCACCACCATGGAATGTGATTTTTCTGATAGACTCTCCGATGCGATACCCTTGTTAGCAATGTATAATTGCTGGCAGAAGGGGAATACCAGATGGCTTGTCCAGAAGCCAAGAGGATGAAAGAATCCATATAGTGGAATATGGCTAGAAGGATAAGTAATGTTCAACTTAACCAGAACGAGACTTGGTCCTCTGTCAAGTAGTTTAGTAGAGAAGGTGACACTTCTGATATGGAGAATGTTCATAAGTCACTAGATGGTTGAAGGCAAGAGATACAAGAGAAAATGTGAAGAAGTTATTCTAATAAGTGGGAGTGGAGTTAATTAAAGGTCATTTTCTCCTTGTTGTGAAGAAGATTATCATTCGAAGTTCTTGATATCGTGGCTACGGTGGAAGTTTCCCCAAGACGGTCAGATGTAGACGTCTACATCCTTGTACCACAATCTAGAAAAGTACATTTACCTCGCACTACCAATAGGTTTTTAGCTGCTGAAAGGAAAACCAAGTGTGCACAGAAGAATAAGCATGTATGGATAATGAGGAGGAACAGTTTCACAGATGTGAGTGTTATCAATGCTGCACTAGGAGAAGATTCTAATACCTCATTCTTCATTCTCATGTTGTATAGTTGATGCTATCTTGGAAGAGGGATCCAACATACATATTATCAACAAGCTTAGATATTTTTGTCCAGAATGTTCAAAGTAAGATAGGTGCATGTTAGCTGTTATTAGGAGTAAGCGGACATAAATGAGCTTCATGAGTCCTAAGGTGTTTTTAGTTGAAGTGTATCCTGAAAGTCCTTGGAGAAGTTCATCCTGAAAGTAAGATAGGTCCACTATCATAGAAAAGTATTGAGGCAGGGTGTGTCGTCAACGGCCTCTTCTCAATAAGAGTAAATGCGGAGAACCGGAGAGAGCAAGAGAACTAGGGTGACAAGAAGAGAGTTCATCAATCTCTAAGTGGGAGATTGTTGAGCGATGTGTGGAGCCCAATCTGAATATGAGAAGTCCAGATAACTAAATAGGGCCAACTGTCCGAAGCAACCAGAAACAGAGGCGGAGACATGCTAGTGCTATTGAGGAACCTACCTTGGATGGATCCTCAGTTGTTAGTCGAGGAATTTCTTCACTCCGATTAGACTAATCGAAGCAGATCACCAATTAGAAGAAATACCACGAGTCCGGTGTATCTCACCCAAAATAACAACAATGTTTCTTCAGTAGATCAGCATGTGAGTTGGAACTGAAGAAATCTGGATCAACAGGACCGAGGAAAGTCACACCTGGTCTGGATCAGATGATATGTAAGACCCATTTTCATTTTGAGGTGCTTACTAAGGTAAGTAGAGTTATTACCTTATAATTAGTATGGTTCTAGCTTTGAGTTATTAAGAGTTGTGTGGCAATCTTTTATAATTACCTTTGAGTGATGAGTTGTTAGATTTGGGAGAAGAGGTTAAAACCTTTCTTATGTACTAATCTTGGTATGATTAAGATTAGTTAAGTTGATGTATGAGTTTGGGTGATTAGAAACCCATTTGGAAGAAGTTTGAGCCTTAAAAATGCCAAAAATGGCTTACACGGGTCGTGTAATACACGGTAATTTTGTGTTTGCTGGTTACTGTAGCATTACACGGGTCGTGTAATACACGGTAATTTTGTGTTTGCTGGTTACTGTAGCATTACACGGGCGTGTTAAATTTTACACGGGCACTGTAGCATTACACGGGCGTGTTAAATTTTACACGACCGTGTTACGCGTGCAGACCCTTTAAATGTGCAGAAATGCTCATTACGGGAAAAACATTTCCTTTTCGACCTTGAGAGCTCCAAATGGCGATTTTGGGTCAAATTGAAGCTGGAGAATCGTAGGGAAACATGGGGAGATGCGGATCTAATCCCGTACACGCGTTCTTGCTTCCTAATTCGTCGAGGTGAGTGATTTCTTCGGTTTGGGATTTTTGAAATCCTAACTTTGATTTCGTGATTTCGTTATATATTGTTATATATGTTGATAGTAGATTGTTAGTGGATACCTTTAGAGTTATTGGTGAGAGTATTGTCGAGTTTCTACGGTTGAATGAGTAGAACCGCGGATTTGGGGATTTCGGTAAATATTGAGTTGATATTTACCGTTTATACTCCTTTTTCCTCTTTTGATTGATACATCTTTGAGATAGATGATATTGAAATGATTGTGGATGTTGAAGAATTGATTTAGACTATGGTGATATAGCCAAGTCTAGCGAACAGAAGCCCGGTACGTGCAAATTGGGAGTTCCACGTACCAAGCCGATATTAGGTGAGTAGTTATAATTCATTATATATAGTTTGACTATATCTAAATTGAATTATGGTACATGTTAATTGGTTGAGATACTAAGTGGTATGAGTTAAACAAGGTTTAGAATTCACTGTTATATACGAGTACTTGGTTTGAATGAATATACTGAATGACTGAGATAATCATAGAGATTGAGTTAATACATATGTTGTACATATATGTGTGTTGTATTGATATTGCGGTAGCTTAGAGTTAAAGTGGTTATGTTAATTGTGGATAACAAGAGACGAGTTATAGTCTATACTTGAGCATAAGATCAGAGTATATGCTAGAGTGAGTAACTTAAAGAGTCTTTGAGTTTGATTGCTACAACCATGATAACTGTTATAATTGAGCATAATTAACAGTGAAATGAGTTTATACGAGTATGTAGGATTGAGTTTATGAGTAGTATCAGTTGAGATACTTATTTATTGAGTTGATATTACTACTAATTAGCTGGTGTTTTGTAACACCCCAGTTTTTAAACCAATTTAAAATAAATAATAAAACAATTTCAGTAAAATCACCTTATATTTTAAAAACATTCACATCTCAAAATCTTTGATTATTTTAAAAAAAAAAACATTTAATACCAAATTGGTCCAGCAGCGGAAGTCAACAAGACAAAGTCAACTCAATACAAATTTTCGAAAGAAGCTGGATCAGTGTGTACCCGTCATGTCCGATCGTCAATTTCACCTGTATAACCTGAAATGGTAATTTAATAGGAAAAGGATAAGCACACGGCTTAGTGAGTTCCAACATCTACATAGTATATCAATCATACATACTTAACCCCTACAGGAAAAATACTACCATTTATCACGCATAACCTGCTATACTCAGTACACCGAACTATAGTCTTCTACTCAGCATTTTGAGCCGCGCATCCTCTGTACATCGAGTCATGCGTATCTGCTCAGTCGGAGCCGCGTATACCCTGTACGTTGGGTCATACGTATCTGCTCAGTAAGTCTAACACCTCTGCTCAGCACTCAGAGCCGCGCATACTCTGTACGTCGAGCCATGCGTATCTGCTCAGTGCATCTTGCGGACATCTCCATATTGCTCAATACGTCGAGCCACCCTATATTGCTCAGTTCGTCGAGCCAGTACTATCTACATACTAGACCTAGACACGTCTAGTACTAGCCACACACTATATCCCAACACGTACAACTATAACAGGAATGTATAATATTAATAAAATACACACAACCTGGTACTATCCACAAACATCTTACAAGCACACAAAATACGGTAAAGCACATATAACGTCTACACAATGTAGTGAGAAACTCACCTGATAAATAGCAGTATGTATTACACCGGCAAAGCAGTACTCAGAGACCATCCTTCTTCCACCGACCTACAACCCACATACTATTCACTACTTAGAATAGATTTATATTTATAAATAACTACTTAAAGTTATATATTTCTCCAATTCTCGAGACGCACCGTGTCCTATCACGCACCCCCTTTATTATCATATACTAACCACATGATATTCTTGAACTCGTTGTATGCTGTCACCAAAACTATACTCAAATTTCAACTTGCAAGATGAATTTTCGGGTTTAACAAAATAAGGTTTACAAAAATCAGTTTTACCTTTGTGTTCATACTCTAAGTCCCGAAATCAGGATCTAAATCTGATTTTCTGCACCAAAGTTGAGACTTTTCCGCCTTCCCGTCGTCCCCCGCAACACCACGCCATCACCACCAACCAGCATCGCCGACGGCGGCGACTTCAGTCGGTGACTGAACCGGACAGCACCACCCCGCCTCCCTTTCCTGCACCTGCTTCCAATTTCCGACTTGCTACCAAATAATTCCGATAATTTGAAATTGATAAGTAGATTGGATAAAAAATCAGTTTTACAGAGCCGGCTTTCTCCTTACCATCGCCGACCACCACCGAGCATCACTACAATCGGATCGAGCCTCAACCTCCGCCGACAATGTTGGTGTTTTGTCTCTTCAGTCCGATCGCCGGCCACGGTGGCTGTTGCAGTTCTGCTCTCGATCTCTTCCTTTCTCGTTCTTTTCCTGCTTCTCGTCTCGCCTCACTGATCTGTCTCTCTGGTTCACGCACACACCGAAAACACGCACATACACATGAATCGATTTGTGTGTGTGTGCCCCGGTTCTCCTTCTCTCAGTCTTTCTCTTTCTCTCGATGATTGCTTGCACATGAGACCACAAAATGAATCCCGATCAAGAAACGTAAACCAGGTTTAATGATACCTGATTTTGACTAGTCAAATGCAAAATTACAAAAATGCCCTCCAGCTTATGCCTTAGTAAAATTTTCTTACATTTACTTTCTGAATTTTGCCAAACTTTACTCTAGCATCGTTTTTACATATCAAACCTGATCTTTGCAAACTTTATACCTTTAAAAAGGTGAGAATAAGCTTAATAAATTCCCTCTACTGATTTTCGTCTGAATCGTAACAGATTTTGCGATATAGTCCCTCAAACATGGACTATCACCCATTTTTGGTCACTTTTTGATCAACTTTGACCTGCCATAACTTCTTCGTTACAACTCCAAATGATATGAATCTTTTTCCTATAATCTTATTTCATCAAGATCTACAAAAGTCTTCTTGATGACTTTTCCTCAAAACCTTACAGATATTTATATATTAATTTTTAAAGTTTAACGATCAATCTTTTATTTTTGTTAAAATAAATACTTAATTTGGTCAAAATAAAGAATCGGAAAACGGGTGTTACATGTTTGTAAAGCTAATATGTTTGCAGGTTTCAGAGTTTAGAGAGAGTGAATATTGCTAATGAGACTAGCAAAAAGAAGAATGAGAAGAGAGTTTACTAAAAGAGATTGTGGAGTATGATTGAGATTTCTCACTAAGCTTTATAAGCTTACACTTGAGTTGTTTGTTGTTTTGCAGGTATCTGTAGCAGTGATAGGAGAAGGCATGTGATAAAGAGAGATAGACAACTCAGAGCATGTCCTTTAGTTGTGTTAGGTTTATTTGTAATGCTTGGTCAAAATTTAAGGACCTTTTGTGTAATTAATGTTTGATAACATCTTGTTTTTCCTGGGTTGAGTGCAAGTATGCCCATTTTTGATGTATAATTTATTGAAATTTTTTGGGTGTACTTTGTATGAGAAACCTGGTGTTACATGATATGTCCTCGATTGGGCATGCGAACGAAGACATCCAAGATGGACAGTAGGAGAGGCTGGTAACAGAGCAAGTCCTCAGACCGAGGAGGTTACCAGTGCGAAGATTTGTGACGAAGAGAGAACTCCAGTGGACCGAAAAGCCATGTCATAAGAAGCCTGTCATCTGTATCTTCTACAAACTACAGTTCACCATGACAACAATAGCTTGGGCTACAATCACAGGAGTGAATGCATCAGCAGTAAAAGAAGATGAAACTATAGTGCCTTCACAATGAAGCTCAGTTCAGACCTAAGAAGAATCTTCTCAGACGGAAGAGTTGCACTCATACGAAGACCGATGAGGGTCATCCGACTAAAGAAGGAGTCTTTGGTTGGACCCAACATTGGTATTGTCACATCAGCTGTCAGAAGTATCTTGGGAATACACATGGGCACAAGTATCATGAACAAACGGGTTCACATCATTAGGGGCAAAGCAAAAAAGTTTATTGTCTCTAATTTTCACACTAATTGGGTGAAAAAAAGTCTTTAGTTAGTGGTTCAAAAGTATGGTCATCTTTTGGACATCTACATTGCTAGGAACAGAAACAGGCACGGGAAAATATTTGGAATTATTCGGTTCATGAATATTAAGGCCATTTTAGAGTTAGTGTACTCAAAGGAATTTCGATCGGTTCAAATAAGTCACTCATGAACCTTGCTACATTTGAGAAATGAATGCATGAGCTTTGGAGATATGGAGATATATGTCCAATGAAGACAACCCCTAATTCAGAAATGAGAACCACCATGTAGAAGGATTCTCATAAAAGGGTAAGACAACTTTCCAAGGAATGAAAATTACGCTCTTCCTGGTTTGTTAAATTGTTTCCCGTCATCCCCAAAATGCATACCATTGGAAAGATTTACGTCTCTCATCATTATAGGAGTCTGTAAGGTGGGGTTTCGATCTCTCCCAACCCCCAACTCACAATGTCACATCAGTTTTTCTCTATTCTCTCACTTCCATATTTCTCAACCCACCACAATATACAAATAATAAAACATAATGTACAAGCTAAGCTTCCTGGATTGGGAGGGTTCATGAACCCGTACCCGATATATTTATCGCTAACCCACAGTTGGAGGAGTCGTGAACCTTACACGTCCCCGCCAGCCCCCCGTCCACCACTCGCAAACCCATACACGACTCTGTGTATCCTTATAGCTATCTGGAAAATAAAAACGTTTGACTAAATATGGATATCATGGGTTCAGTTCTTATTTCAAAAGAGAGTCAATGAGAGTTATATCAATGATATATGGAAAATGGTATGTATTACAAAAATAGGTGTCATGATTAACGAATCAATTGAACTTTTGGTGGGTGGGAAGACTATAGAGGTGTTTACCTATGAAAATCAACTTGTCTTGGGTATAAATTCATATGGATTCAATAAGAAACACAATATCTCCTCTTGGATTCATAATAAGGATAGCCTCACTCATGTAAATGAATTCATACATGGTGACTTTGATGTCACTTTATGATGAAAGTAAATTGCACAATAATTGAGAGAGTATTTGGATGTATTGTTGGGAATTTTCATTATTTTTATGATGAGACCAAATTGCACAAAAGTCATTACATTTTGGATAATTATAACAAAAGTCACTACCTTCTCGGGGTTTTTTTCCGTCATTTTTGACATTGAGAATGTAATATCACCAAAAAAAAATGACACGAAATCATGTAATATCATGTCATCAACTAATGTCATATCAGTTGACAACTGGGTAACATGAAAATGACAAAAAAAAAAAACTTAATATTTAACAAAATTGATAAATACGAATGTCTGACTTGGAAAAAAAATAATTAAATGTCAAAATAAAAAATAAAGATCTAATTCTTTTTGTGACATTTACCTTTCATTAAAACAAAAATCAAATAAAGACTTTACCGGAAAAAAAAATCGATTGAAGATATATTTTATTATGTTTCTTCATATACTAGTACTTAATTATTTCTTTAATTTGAATCTAGATATAATTATATATATTAATTACCAAAATAAGTTTGTGAGGACTTTATACTATTCAATTCAAACTCATTTTCAGCCGTCCATTTTGTCCGCTTTTTCCGCTTCCGGTTTTACCTTACACATATTTGGACACGATCTTTAATTTTATTGGATATTTTCTTTCTTTTTCCTCTTCATCACGATTTCTCCAGCTCTCTAGAATGTTTTTCTTCCTACTTAAAGTTAGTTCTTTTCTTCTACTTACAGTAGCTCTTTTCTTCGCTCCTTGCTCCACATCAAGGTACGATCCTTGCCGGATGCTTCGCTTAACTGCTCCAAGATTTCCTCTGTTTGATGTGATGTAGATTTTCTTCCCTTGGTACAATTTACGACTTTATACTATTCAATTCAAACTCATTTTCAGCCGTCCATTTTGTCCGCTTTTTCCGCTTTCGGTTTTACCTTACACATATTTGGACACGATCTTTAACTTTATTGGATATTTTCTTTCTTTTTCCTCTTCATCACGATTTCTCCAGCTCTCTAGAATGTTTTTCTTCCTACTTAAAGTTAGTTCTTTTCTTCTACTTACAGTAGCTCTTTTCTTCGCTCCTTGCTCCACATCAAGGTACGATCCTTGCCAGATGCTTCGCTTAACTGCTCCAAGATTTCCTCTTGTTGAATAATGTTTTTTATGTTTTTATGTGACCATCACTGAAATAAGTCGAAATGTTTTTATTAACAGTTTATTTCAGGTTGCGTAAAATCGAGTTCAACCAAACCGGAGAAAATGACGCTATGAACCAAAGAGCAAAAATGTCACCCAGCGACAGCAATCGCAACCCAACAGCTCATGTGTCGCAAAATGAAGAAGATCAAAACAAAAGAAGAAAAAGGCTGAAACAGCATGGATCGCGACCCGATCTCAAGCCAGATCGCGACCCGATCCAAGTGACAAACACGTGACGCTTTGCCGACCAAGGATCGCGAGCCTATGGCAACCCGACGAGATCGCGACCCTACCTTCCACCCATCGCGACCCGACTCGGATCGCGACCCGATCATCTATACATCGCGACCCTACCCAGCGACCAACTCCACCGAGTCGGATAGTGGCCAGCACAAAAGCAGGGAACCACTTGAGATCGCGACCCGATCTTTATCCCATCGCGACCCGATCTCAGCGACCAACTCCACCGAGTCGGGTAGTGGCCAGCACAAAAGCGGGAACCACTCGAGATCGCGACCCGATCCCATAAAGATCGCTACCCGATCTCCGCTGGAACAGACTATAAATAGATGCTTCATCTTGCTGATTTCTACAACATATACAACATAAACTTATTATCCTCAAGCATACTCACGACCAGAAACCTCAAAATTCTGTAATCTCTGCATTTGGCAACGAGGATCAAACCGCAAAACCGCAAAGAAACAAAACCTCCACCCGTCACCAAACTTCAAACCTCCAAACAACCCTTACCCGACACCAAACTCCAAACCTCTAAACAACCTCTACCCGACACCAAAAATCATCAAAACCTCATCTTACCGTGAAGAACAAGAAATCGACATATCAAGAAAAACGCTATCTTCCGCAACTATCGATAAGTTCTTTTAAAATTATATGTGTCGTTATTGATTTATTTAAACTGTAATAAATCAACTGTACCAAACTTCCAATACACCCGAATTGAACCGTGACAACGAAAACATATGTGGACTGTATTTAACCGAGACATTTAACTTCTAACTTTTTTACTTATTGTAAAAACACGTTATCGTTGATAATGGCGTTTATTACATTTAACATCTAATTCCTAACTTCTAACTTCTAACTTTTAACCTTTTTATTTATTGTAAAAACACGTTATCGTTGATAATGGCGTTTATTACATCTAACTTCTAACTTCTAACTTTTACTTTATTTACCGCTTTCTGTCTATTTAAATACTGTCTAGCTTAGATTTACCGCTTTATTTTATTCCGCAACTCTTATTTATTCCGCATAGTATAGATAAAATACATATCTGTCACACGGTAATAGGCTTAAAAAACCTTGTTCGTGGAGATCAGCTATCGTTATTTTTCAACAATTGGTATCAGAGCTTGTGTGATTTAATCTGAAATTTTTGTCGAGAACTTTTGTGTAGCGTTTTTATAAACCACCAATAAGTTTCCTTTGAAAATTTCATATTAATATCACTTGTTCAAAAAAAAAAAAAAAAAAAAAAACATTTAAAAATACTTGTGTGATTTATTTTGAAAATTTTTGTCGAGAACTGTTGTGTAGCGTTTTTATAAACCACCAATAAGTTTCCTTTAAAAATTTTCATTTTAACATCACATTTTCGTTAACAAAAAAAAAAAAATATGTCTTCCGCAAACTACTCAAACATAAATTCTGTATCTATTGCTAACAATATAGGTTCAGGTACTCGAGCACCCATTCTTATTCCCGAAGAATATAAATCATGGGTAGGTCGTATGAATCTTCATCTCAACTCTATAAGTGAAGACGTGTGGAAATGTGTAGACGGATCTCTACCAGATAACATGACCTCTCTTACGAGTAACTTGGATATACTAAATGAAAGGAAGAAACTCGAACTTCAAGCCAAAAAGGAACTTGTGTCTGGAATACCCCACAGTATTCTAAGCCAAATGAATGATATAATTCTTTTAACCGCAAACCAAATTTGGCAAACTTTGAAAAATCGTTTTGAAGGAAATGAGAGAATCATTGGAAACAAGAAAACATCTGTTTTAAACGAATTTGACAACTTCAAAATGTTTTCACATGAGACCATCCATGATGCTCATGACAGATTCAATCTCATTACCATCAAAATGAATAATTTAGGCATCAAAAAGTCACAGCATGAAATAAATCTCAAATTTCTAAACAACCTTTATGAAAGCTGGAAAATGGTCAAACTCATCATCCAGGGAAATCCGGCAATTCATACTGAATCTTTGTACAATCTGTACGGAGAATTACAATCGTATGAATCCTCGATTGACCCACCAACGTCAACTTCTTTTGGAGGACCGCTTGCTCTTTTGTCAACATCCTCTCAAAACCAAACACATTTTCCTGATCAAAGTCAAATTGATTTAAATCAAAACCAAGCTTTCTTAAGTAATCCTTGTGACTTGTCCGATCCAAATAATGAAGCTGACTACCATCAATTGTGTGCTTTGGTAGCAAACACTAATCTCGAAAGATTTTTGCCACATCATAGACCAAACTTTCAACAAAGATCCACTTTTGGACAAAACTTTCAGAATCGTAGTTTTCAAAATAATAACAACTCTTACAATCAAAACAATGGTTTTCAAAATAACCAAAATTCTGGATTTCAGCAAAATCATTCAAAACCATCTCAACAGAAACAAACTCAAACATCCGAAAGACCTCCCGTTAAGAGCCAGAAGGCTGACAATAACGATGATGATGATGACGTAATCATTTGTCACAAATGCAAAGGACTAAATCATTATGCCCGAGATTGTCGAGCCAAAATCAAGGTCAAAGACTCAGCCTACTATGCTCAAAAAGCCGAAGAGCTGAAGAAACAAGAACAGAAAGCAAAGCAAAAAGCTTTGATGGCATTCCACGAACCTAGCATGGAATACTGGCCAACTTCTGATGATGAAACCGACACTGAACCCGCTCAATCAAACTTCTGCTTCATGGCTGACAATGAACCAACCACAAGAGCTCCATATGTCATCGATCAGGTATGGTCTATGATCTCAGATCTCGGTCTTTCAAGAACACCATTTGAGTCCCACATGACTAAGATTGAGAACAGTCTAAAAGCTGATCTCAGACTGTATCATGACACTATAGTCAAATCTGATATCTACAAATCTGAATTTCAAACCTTGCAACTCAGATTTGGAGAATCCACAAGGACTAGAGACAAACTTGAAAGAGACATTGAACGAAAATCTGAAGAAAATAATCACATCCTAGAACAATTAAATGAAGCTCTAAAACAAAAAAAGGACTTAGAAATAAAAAATCAATCTGTTATTTCATCTGAAATAAAAGATACCTTAGAAAAGGAAGTCCTTCAGTTAAAACAAAAAGCTCAAGATTTAACTGACAAAAACACTAGTTTAAATCTAAAACTAGATGATTCTTCAAAGCAAATTAAATTTCTTGAATCCGAAAATCAAAGATTTCAAGGAAAACTGGATTCTATCAATATTGCCAGAAAATTGAGTGATGATGTTTTCACTAAAGCAAATAACTTAGGAACTGGCAAAATTGATACGAATTATAAACCAGGAATTGGAAGAGAATCTTTTGAAAATGAAGAAACTGAAAAGAAAAAAGGGACAATTAGTGAAAACTCTAAATCACCACAACCAGATTTTTTCTCATCTGCTAATGAGGACGATTCAGATGATGAAACAGTTATCAACTGCAGCCCAGATGATACCTTTTTCAACAAATCATTCAAAAGAGTTGTAAAATCTGAATCAGACTCTGCTAGTTCAGTAACTCATCAATTGAGATCTACTAAACTAACAAGGAATGATGGCACAATCAAACTTGAAAATTTCTTAAATGGAGAAAATTCTGATCATCAAACTGGTAGTACTTCTATTCCAACTGTCTTTCCCTCTTTAAACTCAACCTTTATTGGAAAGAACAATCTGGGACAAAAGTATTCAAAGAAACAACAGACAAATAAACAACCCATTCAAGCTGTCTTTAAACCAAAAGAACATAGCAGGCCCATTGTTTTCAAAGAAAAACCTTTGAAACCAAGCGCTGTGCCACAAAAACAAACCTTTAATCCAAAACAAAAACCGTTTCAAAAACCAATTCAAAATCGCTTTCAAGAGATAAACTTTAATCTCTCAAGGAACTTTCAGAAACCATCACTTCACCAGATTCCATTCCATCATCAAAGTGTTTTCCAAAACCATTCAGATCCCAGATACAGAGAAAGGTTATCAAACAGATCTTCACATATTGGATACTTTTCACAAAATCAGAAATCATTTCAAATGACAGGTTTTCAAAAACAAATCTCACTTTGGGAAAACCTAATAAATCAACTTAAGCCTCAACCGTTCCGTCCAATCAACAAATATTACAATGATTCCAAGTTATCAAAAACCATTAACAAATCAGGACCCACCTTGGTTTGGGTACCTAAAATTTCTGTCTAATTGCAGGCATTTTGTGCTGGAGAGCCCAAGGATGGCACATGGTATATCGATAGTGGCTGCTCCAAGCATATGACAGGAAACCAAAGCTTTCTACGAGATTTCAAACCCACAGAATCCAAACAAGATGTGACTTTTGGAAATAACATGACTGCAAGAATCAAAGGTTATGGAAACATAACAAATGGTCACTTCACCATCAAGAAAGTAGCCTATGTTGACGGCCTGAAACACAACCTAATCAGCGTATCACAACTTTGTGACAACAATCATGAAGTTCTTTTTACCAAACAACGAAGCATAATCACAAATGCCAAGACCAAAGCCATTCTAGTCAATTCTGATCGTCTAGGCAACATGTATCCACTAGATATGGACCTTATCTATGGAAAACCAGACATCTGTCTCTTGTCCAAAGCTTCAGCTGATATTAGTTGGTTGTGGCATCGTCGTCTTTCCCATCTCAATTTCGGCTACATCAACAAATTGATCGCAAATGATCTTGTTCGCGGACTGCCACTTCTGAAACTTGATAATGAAACTCTTTGTGCAGCTTGTGAAGGAGGAAAACTGTCCAAATCCTCTCATAAAAGCATTTCTAAATCTAGTGTATCCGAACCACTAGAATTACTGCACATTGATCTTTGCGGCCCTGCAAAAACCCAAAGCATAAAAGGGAAGAAATACATCCTTGTTATTATTGATGATTACTCACGCTTTACTTGGGTTTTCTTTTTAAGGCTAAAGTCAGAAGCACCTGAAGAAATAATCAACTTCATCAAACAGATTGAATTAAAGCTCAAACGACCAGTTCGAAGAATCCGAAGTGACAATGGTTTAGAGTTCAAAAACATAACTCTAGACTCATTTCTAAAAAACAAAGGCATCGAACACAACTTCTCAGCCCCTTACACTCCTCAACAAAACGGCGTTGTTGAAAGAAAGAACCGAACTCTGTGCGAAGCTGCAAGATCAATGCTCATCTTTGCTGATCTGCCACAATACTTCTGGGCAGAAGCAATAGCCACAGCTTGCTATACTCAAAATCGTTCTTTAATCCACAAACAACTTCATAAAACACCATATGAAGTCATTAACAACCGAAAACCAAACATCAAATTCTTTCATATTTTTGGCTGTCGATGCTTCATAAAGAACAACAAAGATCACCTTTCAAAATTTGAATCAAGATCAGACGAAGGAATTTTCCTTGGTTACTCTTTTACCTCAGCTGCTTATCGAGTACTGAACAAACGTACAAGAGTAATTGAAGAAAGTACCGATGTCCACTTCGATGAATTTTATGTCAGAAAATTGGATCGTGAACATTTTGGTTCACAAATGATAGATAATATTTTTCAAAATCCAATTCCACAAACACCATCTCCTGACATGAACATAGAAATTGATCTTGATTTACTTTTTGAACAACCCAAAACCGCTTATAGTTCTGAATTTCTAACATCTTCTACAATTCCTACAGGAACCTCCGATGCAGAAACTTCACTATCAAACCAAGAAAATACAGATCAAGTCGAGGGGGAATTACCAACACTGAATTCCTCTTTAAACACTCCCAATCCACCTGTCCAAAATGATCCCAGTGCATCATCTATGGGGGAACCTTCTTCACCTCATTCTCACCCCATAATCCAAAAAGACATATCTGACAACAACCAAAATCTATTCCCAACAGAATCACCTGACCAAGAAGAACAATGGGACATAGAAACACCAATCGAAATACCTGAAAAAACTCGCCTAAACAAATGGACCAGAAATCATCCTGCAGAACAAATTATAGGAGATCCTAATTCTGGTATTCAAACAAGAGCCGCTTCCTCAAATGAATGTTTATACGGAGCATTCTTGTCCATGACTGAACCTAAAACCATCCATTCAGCTCTCAAAGATCCAGACTGGGTCAAAGCCATGCAAGAAGAACTAGCTGAATTCGAAAGAAACCAAGTATGGGATCTTGTTCCTACTCCTCCCGATGTTACTGTAGTAGGTTCAAGATGGGTTTTCAGAAACAAAACTGATGATCAAGGCATAGTTTGTCGAAACAAAGCAAGACTTGTCGTCAAGGGCTATTCTCAACAAGAAGGAATCGATTACGATGAAACTTATGCTCCAGTTGCAAGACTCGAAGCCATTCGTATCTTTCTAGCATATGCAGCACACAAGAACTTCAAAGTTTACCAAATGGATGTAAAATGTGCATTTTTACATGGAGAGATTGATCGTGATGTGTATATTCAACAACCTCCAGGTTTTGAAGATCCACAGTTCCCAAATCACAGTTTTAAGTTACAAAAAGCAGTTTACGGCTTAAAACAAGCACCTCGTGCCTGGTATTCAACATTGTCAACATTTTTAGAAGAATCAGGATTCAAAAGAGGTTCAATTGATCAAACTCTCTTTCGTAAAATTTTTAATAAACATCTGTTAATCGTTCAAATATATGTCGATGACATTATTTTCGGTTCTACTGATGAATCCTTGAGTATCAAGTTTGCAGATTTGATGAAGAGCAAATTTGAGATGAGCATGATAGGAGAAATGACTACTTTTCTTGGACTACAAGTCAAACAATCATCAGATGGAATTTTCATCAATCAAGAAAATTATGTCAAAAATCTTCTAACTCGTTTTTCTCTTGACAAATCCAATACAGCTAAAACCCCAATGTCCCTTGGTTACAAATTGGATGCAGACTTAAATGGCAAGCCTGTTGATCAAAAGAAATATCGAGGAATGATAGGATCACTCCTATACCTCACAGCCAGCAGACCCGACATCATGTTTTCTACATGTGTCTGTGCCAGATACCAAGCCAATCCTATGGAATCTCATGCCATAGCTGTAAAAAGAATTTTTAAATATCTTAAAGGAACTCCATCTCTTGGCCTTTGGTATCCAGCTAACTCTGATTTTCAGCTTAACGCCTTCACCGACTCCGACTATGGAGGATGCAGACTAGACAGAAAAAGCACATCTGGTTCTTGCCAATTTCTAGGAGGCAGACTGGTAAGTTGGACTTCAAAGAAACAATCATGCGTGTCCACTTCAACCGCAGAAGCTGAATATGTAGCTGCCGCAAGCTGCTGTTCACAAGTCATGTGGATGCAAACCCAATTACGTGACTATGGCTACAAAGTCTCACAAATACCAATATTTTGTGACTCAACCAGCGCAATTGCCATTTCTCACAATCCAGTGCACCATTCCATGACAAAGCACATCGACATTCGATATCATTTCCTCAAAGACAACATACAAAAAGGTCATATCGAATTGCACTTCATAAACACCGAAGATCAAATTGCCGATGTCTTTACTAAGGCTTTAGACGAAACCAAGTTTCAATACTTCCTAGGCCGTCTAGGAATGTTGAATCCAGATAACATCCATCCCTAAACTCTTACTTTTTGTTTGTACAAAAGAGTGTTTACTTTTATAAACAAATTTTCCAAAAACATTCAAATAACCAAAATTTCCAAAAACATTCAGAAAAACAAATCTTCAAAAATACAATAAAAGACTTGTCATAATAAGCTTTTATAGAACCATGTGATTAACATCTTCTTGACTAAATTTTCAGATACTTATGCTCGATGAATGTTTTCAATCATATTGATTCTTAAATTAAAGTGAAGGTTCAAATCTCAAAATTTTCGTTATGTACATTCTCCTATTCCCTTTGAATTTATTTCAAATATAACGATTTTATCAATTAAGGGACATAAGATCAGGAGATTCAGATGAAAACCAAACCCATGTGAGAATTTGCGCCTCGTCTTTAACTGCTAAGTGGAATTCATTTCTGTGAGCAAATGTGTTTTCATTATGACTTATAGGATTTATACTCTTATACCGTGATGCTAGTCTCATTTTTGCTTAGATATCAAAATGACCAGGGACGATACATTTATTTTCTTATATATTAGACAAACTGTCTATTATATCACCTATCCCTATCCTCAATCAAACCACTTCAAAGAAAAGCTTCATCATCTGGCATAACGAATCTGACAATCGAAGAAACGCAAAGTCATATCCAACAAATGATGTCAACAAATCACAAATGGTAACCACATCAGATATCTTTTTCACAAAAGGTATTCGCGAAAATCAAGAAAAGATAAAACAAAGGTGAACACTTCACCAAAGAAAAGGAAGATTTACAAACAACAATCCATCAAGACAGACATCTCTCAAAATTTTCCAAACAACAGTTTCTCAAATGCTTTATCAAATATAGCTGTCAAAACCTAAGACTTACCGGGATACTGTAGCCTTCATAATTGGATATTCTTAGTTGCAAACTGCACTATAAATATTTCTAAACCCCTCTACATGTATTTCCCGACGGAGAGAGAGTGAACATCAATGGCATGAATGAAGAAACCCTCTGAGTAATGCCGAAACCAGTCTTATGTGATTGATTATCTAATATGAAGACCAAGTGACTAAAGTATATAGGTATAAATCCACATTAAGCATAAGTCAACACCTTCAAACTGAGAGATATCACTCATCTTTAGTGATTATACACCCGTTCTGCACCCAGAACAAACAAACACCTCAGTCAAGTGTGAGATATACCTATGAGAAGTTCATCTGAATCGACCTATTAAGATCACTTGTCGTCTTTATAAATGTTATAAAATCTTAAGGAATATTATGAAAGTACATATACAAAAACCTTTTGATAATCGAACTCGAGACTTTGATTTAGAAACAAATATTCTTGACAAACATTTTTCAAAACATAAGTAAAATCTAGTCACACTCTTTCAAAACAAGTGATATGGTTTTATAAATGTCTTATCCAAATTTCAAGAATTTCAATCAAACATTTTTCTCCTCATTTCATTAATGATCACATAGGGGGAAATTGTTGAATAATGTTTTTTATGTTTTTATGTGACCATCACTGAAATAAGTCGAAATGTTTTTATTAACAGTTTATTTCAGGTTGCGTAAAATCGAGTTCAACCAAACCGGAGAAAATGACGCTATGAACCAAAGAGCAAAAATGTCACCCAGCGACAGCAATCGCAACCCAACAGCTCATGTGTCGCAAAATGAAGAAGATCAAAACAAAAGAAGAAAAAGGCTGAAACAGCATGGATCGCGACCCGATCTCAAGCCAGATCGCGACCCGATCCAAGTGACAAACACGTGACGCTTTGCCGACCAAGGATCGCGAGCCTATGGCAACCCGACGAGATCGCGACCCTACCTTCCACCCATCGCGACCCGACTCGGATCGCGACCCGATCATCTATACATCGCGACCCTACCCAGCGACCAACTCCACCGAGTCGGATAGTGGCCAGCACAAAAGCAGGGAACCACTTGAGATCGCGACCCGATCTTTATCCCATCGCGACCCGATCTCAGCGACCAACTCCACCGAGTCGGGTAGTGGCCAGCACAAAAGCGGGAACCACTCGAGATCGCGACCCGATCCCATAAAGATCGCGACCCGATCTCCGCTGGAACAGACTATAAATAGATGCTTCATCTTGCTGATTTCTACAACATATACAACATAAACTTATTATCCTCAAGCATACTCACGACCAGAAACCTCAAAATTCTGTAATCTCTGCATTTGGCAACGAGGATCAAACCGCAAAACCGCAAAGAAACAAAACCTCCACCCGTCACCAAACTTCAAACCTCCAAACAACCCTTACCCGACACCAAACTCCAAACCTCTAAACAACCTCTACCCGACACCAAAAATCATCAAAACCTCATCTTACCGTGAAGAACAAGAAATCGACATATCAAGAAAAACGCTATCTTCCGCAACTATCGATAAGTTCTTTTAAAATTATATGTGTCGTTATTGATTTATTTAAACTGTAATAAATCAACTGTACCAAACTTCCAATACACCTGAATTGAACCGTGACAACGAAAACATATGTGGACTGTATTTAACCGAGACATTTAACTTCTAACTTTTTTACTTATTGTAAAAACACGTTATCGTTGATAATGGCGTTTATTACATTTAACATCTAATTCCTAACTTCTAACTTCTAACTTTTAACCTTTTTATTTATTGTAAAAACACGTTATCGTTGATAATGGCGTTTATTACATCTAACTTCTAACTTCTAACTTTTACTTTATTTACCGCTTTCTGTCTATTTAAATACTGTCTAGCTTAGATTTACCGCTTTATTTTATTCCGCAACTCTTATTTATTCCGCATAGTATAGATAAAATACATATCTGTCACACGGTAATAGGCTTAAAAAACCTTGTTCGTGGAGATCAGCTATCGTTATTTTTCAACACCTCTGTTTGATGTGATGTAGATTTTCTTCCCTTGGTACAATTTACAGTACGTTTCACGTATTCCCTATGTTTCTTCTTTTCCTTTTACTTCTACTTTTTCCCTTGGTAGCAACACAGCCTGATAAACCGAATGAAGAAAGCTAAAACTTTATGTTCAAATATCATATTAAAACTGAACAAGAAACCCAAACACTACATCAGAAATCGGGATACAATGTTTGGACAAATGGTGTGACCCCTAAATCGCATACCCAAAACCCAAAAAAAAAAAAAAAAACCACCGATTTCAGAAACAGAGTTGTAAAGCAAAGCCCATTAACTCTAAATCGTATACCCAGAACCCAAAAAAAAACCTCCAAGTAATTAAACGAATCACAGAAATAGAGAGGAGAATGACATTTTAATTGGTACCTGTAGAAAAATGGACAGTCGTAAAGCAAAATCACGCCCTTCGTGGTAGTAAGCAAGAACATATGTTGTTTATATGCAGAGATGATTCCTGTTTATAGGCAGAACATGAAGGACAAATAAACAACTTTATTGGTTCTACTATCTAGCCACAGGAAGACCTCCCTTTGGATCCTAGCGAAAATCTGCACCTCCTTTTGTGTTTAAAAACGGCATCGTTTCTGGAGCTCCATAAATTATTAAATATTGCTATACCCACCAAATAAAGTACCCTTTTTCCACATTATTCCTTCCCTTGGGCCACCATCCCATTTATATCACGTCTTCTATGTTTGCTGGCCCCAAACAATCAAGTTCCACCATCTTCAAATCCTAGCCCACATGTCTTTTGCCAGCTTGCATTTCCATAAGATGTGAAAAAGATATTCGTCTTCAACTTTACACAGCTCACATAAAGTTGACATACTATGTAAACCCATCTCCACCAATTTCACTTTCACAGGCATACGATTTCTGAAAATCCTCCAAACGAAAATATTAGTTCGCTTAGGTACCCAATTACACCATCTATTTTTCCCTATGACAGTTTACATCCCTAATTCTAATTATGTATTAATTAAAATAAATAATTTTGAATCATTATATTTAACAAATATATTATTACATTATTCACTAAAATAATTATTTTTTATTCTCTTATATTATTCGTAAACAAATTTCCACAAAATATCATACAATTATCACAAGGAATTATCACAAGGGTTTAACTGTTTGGAGCTTCTATGAAATCCAATTTGTTTGTGATGCCTTTATACTATTCAACTCAACCTCATTTTCATTCATATAAAAGAAGGAAGGATCTTTACACTCTTTGTGGATGTGGTTTTTAAATTTAACTTAATTACATAAAATAAGCATTTTATGTGGACAAAATTCTCTAGATATCTTTGAAATTGTGATGTGAAAAAGAGATCCGTCTTCAGCTTTACATATGTCACATAAAGTCACTATATTTACGTTGATGTCAATATTTCATAGCATTTATTACACCATGTTAGCTCACCCATATGTATGCACCGAATACTTTAAATAAAATATAAATACAAGGACTCAAAGTTTCATAATGAATATAAATGTGTATGGCCTTTTGAATTTTAGATGTCATCCTCACTTTTCTTTTTTCACAGTCCTTCTCCTCAACGCGTTGTTTCTTAAAATGCCCTCATGTTAATTTCTATCATCGTTACAAATTATATGGACTAAATTTTATTTCTATAGCAAACATACTGAACAAATGTGCGTACATCATAAAATTTCTGATTTTTAATGTAAAATGTACTTGATGAGCCTTTTTTGTTATAGATACTGATATTACTTGCAACCAATTTCCGTAGTCAGGTTTCTACGAATAACGCCTACAGCTTCTTATTGCAGTCGCGGGGTAATCAAAGTTTGGTATGTTTATTTATTTGTCTCATATATACTAACTCACTTAATGTTACTTACATGTTAGTCCTGTTACCTATGCGCTTTCACTTTCAAATGTAACAACAATTTGCTATCATACATTACACTATACTTCATCCTAAATCTGGCCACATAACTACTTTGCTTCTGTTTAAATTTCTTCGTACAAAAATGCCACGTAGAAAGAATCAAAGGCTCGATACTACTCATCCTTTCGACACACCATCGACATCAACTCAGAGTCATCATTGTCAGTTGTCAAGACAAGCTACTTATCGCTCTACTTTGCTTCGTAATTCATCTGTTAATGCCTCTTTCTACATAGATAGTGGTGACTGTAACAATATATGCGAGTTCTGTGGTGCCTTCTTTTGGTATGATGAACGTGCAGTTGCTGCTTCTGGTAACGAATGTCCAAAGTACATGCAATGTTGTAAAGGAGGCCGTGTGGCTCTTCCGTTTCACACACACTTTCCTACAGCAATTGTAGATCTATTTCAACAACCTCACTTCCTGTTAAATATCAGAGCCTACAATTCTATGTTCTCTATGTGTTCTTTCGGTGGGAAGGTGGACGATACAGTAAACAAAGGTTCTGGCCCATATGTCTTCAAGATTGCAGGACAAATTCACCATTGGATTGGTAGCCTATGCCCACCACCTAATGACAAGCCTCGATTCCTGCAAATGTACATTTATGACACCGATAATGAAATTGACAATAGGCTTCATGCATTTACTTCTGAAAACCAAACACCTCTTGATCGTGAAACAGTCATCATTCTTCAAAATACCTTAGAAAAGTCAAATGAATTGATTAAGCTTTTCCGAATAGCTAGAGATATATGTTCAATGCCTGATGTGCCCAACTTTAACGTATATCTTTATAGCTCCGAAACTGCTTTACGTTACGACAGGCCATCCCCCGGCTGTATTGGTGTAATTGTGTCTGATGACGATCCGACATGTAACACTTTTGACATAATTATTAGACAAAAAGAAGGTAGCCCACAACGTATAAACAAACTTCACCCGCTCTACATGGCATTGCAATACCCTCTACTTTTCATTTACGGTGAAACTGGATGGTCACCAAAGCTAACTCTTCGTGGAAATAACGATTCACAAAGCAAAAAC
This sequence comes from Cichorium intybus, assembly GCA_023525715.1. NCBI lineage: Eukaryota > Viridiplantae > Streptophyta > Magnoliopsida > Asterales > Asteraceae > Cichorium > Cichorium intybus. The sequence continues at coordinate 156,702,618 of CM042011.1, read as the reverse complement.
ATGACGATCAACGCCTACTACAGCTATATGTTGCATGATCGATTCAACTTATATACACTACTTCTTAGGGCAGGTCGCCTCCTACAACAATATTTGGTTGATGCCTACGTGTGCATTGAAGAGAGCCGACTAGACTACATAAGGCAAAATCAAAATATCTTTCGTACTGAATTCCTTCAAGGCGTCCATGACGCGGTTCAACGTGGTGATACTGAAGGTCGTGATATCGGGAAACGAACTATTTTGCCATCGTCTTTTGTAGGTGGACCAAGGTACATGTACAAGCACTACCAAGATGCTCTAGCCATTTGTCGAGTATATGGCAACCCTCAGTATTTCATCACATTCACGTGCAATGTTAAGTGGCCTGAAATTCAAAGATATTTGTCCCGATTTCCATTGCTCAAACCACACGATCGTCCAGATATCATCGCCAGAATTTTCGAAATAAAAGTCCGGTCACTTATTGACTTTCTCAAAAACAAAAGACCTTTCGGTCAAGTAGCTGCAAGTAATCTCTCAATCACCTCCTGTTAGTTACTATTGTCCAGCCTAAAAGCTAGATGCAGTTGTCACTAACTTCAGTTTTTTTACTGCTCGCAGATCTTTACACCATTGAATTTCAAAAAAGAGGACTTCTGCATTGTCATTTACTATTATGGGTTACTCAACCATATAGAATAAAGGACGCCGATGAAATTGATAGATATATATCCGCTGAAATACCAAATCCTACGGTAGAACCTCATCTATATAAGATTGTCACAGATCTTATGATACATGGACCATGTGGTATACTTAACCCAAGTTCACCATGCATGAGATCAGACACCTGTTCTAAGCACTATCCAAAAAGACTACCAGCAATACACATCATTTGACAGCAACGGATACGTTCATTATAGAAGACAACCAGCCGGGTTTCATGTAATTAAGAACAATGTGAAAATAGACAATATATATGTCGTTCCATACAACCGCCACTTATGTTTACATTATATGGCCCACATCAACGTTGAATACTGTGGTTGGAATATGCTTATCAAATATCTCTTCAAGTATATATCAAAGGGAGCTGATCGTATACATTATACAATTACAGAATCCCACTCGACTACTGACAAACATAATGATCGTTATCTAAATGAAATTCAAAACTTCCTTGACGGTAGATTCATATGCTCGCATGAGGCTGCATGGAGAATTTTCAACTTTGTCATCCACGATAGAAACCCAGCTGTACAGGTGCTAGCTGTTTATTTAGAAAACAAGCAAAATGTTAGCTTTAGGGATAATGATCAACTACACAACGTGCTCCAAAATACGTACAACAGTCGTACTACACTTACAGAATGGTTGCGCAACAACAACTACGATGATACAGGTCGAGATATTACTTACATTGATTATCTCACTAGATACAGATGGGATACAGCAAATAAATGTTGGATAAGACGAGCATCAAAGAGAACTCCTGCAATAGGAAGACTTATATACATACACCCCAACTCCAGAGAGACCTTTTTTCTACGTATGCTCTTAGCTTATCAAAAGGGTTGTAGATCCTACGAGTGTATACGAACAGTGAACGGTGAACTATGTGAAACATTTCGTGCTGCATGTGAAAAATTAGGGTTAATAGGTGATGACAGAGAGTGGACACATACATTTGAAGAAGCCTCAAATTGGGCTACTGCACCAGAATTACGTTCATTGTTTACTCAAATGTTGTTGTATTGTGAAATATCAGATCCGGTACTATTCTGGAACCAACAATGGCACAAAATGGCAGATGATGGACAACGAAAATTTCATATAACAAACGAAGAAGAATTAAGACAATATGTATTGTATGAAATAGAGCTGTTGCTTCGTTCAGGATCTTCCCCTTCTTCCTTATCAGAGTTCGGTTTACCGTTACCAAATCCTGATTTGCTTCAACGATTACAAAATAAATTGCTTATGGAGGAGAAAAACTATGACAAACGCCTATTGGCATCCGAACACGACCTATGTCATTCACGCCTTAATTCTCAACAGCGACTCATATATGAACATGTCATGTCTGCAATCTCCTTAAACCAACAAATTTTAGCATTCGTATACGGGCATGGAGGAACAGGGAAAACATTTTTATGGACAACAATCATTTCCGGATTACGTTCCAGAGGGAATATCGTGCTAGCGGTTGCAGCGTCTGGCATTGCATCATTGTTGCTTCCTTCAGGTCGCACAGCTCATTCCCGATTTAAAATCCCATTAGATATTACAGATACCGCCACCTGCAACATAAACAAAAAAACTCATCTTGCTCAACTATTAGCTGAAACATCCATTATTATCTGGGACGAGGCACCAATGAACGATCGCAAATGTTTTGAATCGCTAGACAGATCAATGAAAGACTTATTCGATAATACTAATCAGCCTTTCGGTGGAAAATCAATGTTACTGGGTGGTGATTTCAGACAAACACTTCCAGTAATACCTAAAGCTTCAAAGTCAACAATGCTAGCTTCTTCATTACCAATATCTTATCTATGGAAATACTTCAGAATTTACAAATTGAATGAAAACATGCGACTTCAAAGGCCAAATCTTAATCTAGAAGACCAACACATGATTTCAACATTCTCATCATGGTTACTTGATGTAGGCGATGGGAAAGAAGGAACACCCGACACAAGTGACCCATAAAATACCAAACTAATACAAATACGAAAACAATACGTAATACCTCCCGATGAGCACGCGTTAACAAAACTTATCGAATTTATATACGACAAAGATACTTTAGAAAACCCAACAGCCAAAACATTGTCAACAAGTGCAATCGTATGCCCCAAAAACGATACAGTTGACGAACTGAACTCACTAATTATTAACCTCACTCAAGGAACAGTCACAACCTATACAAGCGTCGACTCCATCGTTCCTCATCCAGGGGACCATGGCGATACCGAGATCCTTTACCCAACTGAATACCTAAACCTCCTAAATTTTAACGGATTTCCTACGCACTCTCTGCAGCTTAAAGTCAATGCACCCATTATACTCCTAAGAAACCTCAACCCAATTGAGGGCCTTTGCAATGGCACTAGATTGATAGTGACACAATTACTACCAAGAATTATTGAAGCAGAAATAATTACTGGCAAATTTATTGGTCGCCGTGTTTTCCTACCAAAAATAACACTAACTTACAGAGACAAACAATTACCATTTGACTTCAAAAGAAAGCAATTTCCAGTTAAGCTATGCTATGCAATGACAATAAACAAAAGTCAGGGCCAATCACTAGACAAAATAGGCATCTACTTACCACAACCTGTATTCAGTCACGGCCAGCTATACGTAGCCTTATCAAGAGCAACAACACCCAATGCCTTCAAAATTCTAATAATTCCACAGGACAATGACAACCAAAACGTGACAAAGAATATAGTATATTCCGATTTTCTGCAAGAAATAGATATTGTATAAAAATTCCTTCTACTGTTTGCATACCCGACTTCCGATTATTCGTAACTCATAGATGTATAGTGTTCACATTATTATACCTCCGTACTTTATATACTGACAATGTGCATCATATACAAGGAAATAGATAGGTTACATACTTACATTCTACCAATTCTCACATTCTTACTATTTATGTGTACTGACAGATTCATGTATTCCACAGTTATCCGACACACCATCCGTTCAACAACAATGGCTTCGATACGCATCTCTGACATCAAAGAGCGTCAAAAGCCACACCCAATACAGATAAGAGTAGTGAAGCGATGGATACCAAAGAATCAAAATCTACTATGTTACCTGTTTGTTGATAGCCATGTGAGTTAAATACACAGACCCACAATATTATCAACACGCCTTATCTTACAGCTAACGATCCAACCATACAATGTAGGGTGATGCTATTGAAGCAATTGCGAACCTAAATAATGAAGCACATTTCGAATCGATCATCAAACTACAATCATGCTACACCGTCACAAAATACATTTGCATCCCATCAAGGAAATACATGCCAGTCGTAGACCACAAGGCGGCTCTAAAGATCGGAGAAAAAGCAGAATTCAACCCGATTTCTGACACCAATATACCAACCCAGTACTTCAGCTTCGCTAATTATGAGATGTTGGACAACCGGCGACAAGAACCCAAGCTACTTACGGGTACACAAAAAATACTTATCAAAAATAAAACATTTAACAACAAACACTTAACCCAATAATAACATCTGCAGATTACATCGGCAAAATCGAAAAAAACTTTGACTTGACTACAAAAACAGGGGAAAAAATAAGAAAAATCGTCATCCAAGATGAAAGGTACCCTCCGTAATTTCCATTCTTCATCATTGCATTGTAACTTCAATTGTTGCTTACTGCATTAACTAACTTTTTTCTGCTTATGAACAGAGGAAAAATGGTTGACATAACCTTTTGGCCTGAACAAACACATCTGGTAGCCAACATTCGAAAAAACGGAGACATCATTGCAATCACATCTACAATAGTCACTGAATACATGGGTATGTACAACTAAACAAAAAAACTTTAATATCATTCTAAATAGTGCTAGACACGTACTTACATATATCTTTAACCAGGCTTACCACAACTGGAATCCACAAATGCAACAACTGTTTTCATCAACCCAACATTCCCACAAACTATACAACACGTTAACAGGTAAAACTCCTAAATAATCACACACTAAAAGCCATCATCTAACAAATATGCTATATTAAGGTTAAAAGCGTTGGATACAACTGACAACAAAGTAACAATCCGTGAACTCCTTACAAAAATATCAGAAAACAAAACGGTAAACATCTGAAATTTTAACACACCAAAACTTGATTTACCATACATCTACTACATAACTTCTCTCAAATACCAGCAACCCCATCTCACATGCACGGCTCAAATCAAAGAGGTATATTCACATCGAACATGGTATTATGTACATTGCTCAAAATGCACAAAGAAGCTATACCAAGAAGATGACACATCGACTTATTTTGTATGTGAAGACGATGAGGACATAGAGCCAAAATTCAAGTAAGTATCAACCTACACAAACACGTCCCTATCATACTTTCATATAGCATAACATTTCTTACAACAATTATTATAACAATTACTATATGATCCGTCTAGGTACTGCGTAAACGCATCCATCACAGACTCTACAGGAACTGCTGATGTCGTTTTCTTCAATGAAGCTATGGCCGAAATGTTGAACATAAACTGCGAAGACATGGTCGTTAAGCATGGATACATGGACCCAAAAATACTGCCACACCAATTATCTCTCATATAGGCATACCACAACATTTTCAATTAACACCTAAGCCTGACCGAACAATTGTTGTGAACAAGACAACAAAAGTCTTTGATCATCATTCAGAAAGAAAAACAAGCCACCTACCCCCAGTTACACCTGACCCGAAACCGAAAAGACTACAACCACCTCCACCAGGTACAAATATAAACATAATTTGTTACTTCACTTTATTCGTGATGCTCATAACACTTTCAAGATTGTAATCACTAAATTAACATTGCAGCCATCGGTGACAACAAAAAGTCACGTCAACCAAATTAGTCTACAATGTAAGGTGATCTAATTTTGCAAAATCCCTACTTACAGTTTCGTGTATAATCTTCATAATACATCGTGCAAGTCAACAAGGAGAAACATGAGTATGTATAAAGCGCATAACACGTATGTTATGACGTCTGGTGTTGTATTATTTTTGTATCAAACAATGTATGATGTTGTGTTATCTATCTCACGCTTAAACTATATTGTGATACATCCACATATATAACAATACAACTATTGAATGTTATATATTTATCCCGCCGCAACGCGCGACCAGCTCAACACCTAGTTATGTTATTATATGTCTATATTTGACAACTTCACTCATGGACTTTGATATACGACATTACGACAACTTACACAAATCAAATGGGCTGGGCCACTGGTCCAAACTAGTATTTAAAATAGATTAACAAACATTTTTTCTCTACTTTCCCACATAATAATACTCTAAATACGATTACAAAAATCATACTATTTTATTAACGTTTGATGTTATAAAACAATTCAATAGATTACCTTTACACTCGCTTGACTAATATTGTTTCTAGCTAGACTTATTAAAGATATTAAATAAAATATGATCAAACAAGACCCATATAAAGATAAATATCAACAATCCAAGCCTCTAAATTACGTGTTTATTGATATTTGATGGTTAGATACAATATAAAAATGTCCAACTAATTCAAGTATTTTAGGTATACTTCGTTTTCAAAAATCTTTTAATAATAACTACAAATCCATGTACGTTACATACAAAAAGTCTTTTGATTATTCTTACACAAAAGAGTATTTGACAAGCAAAAACGGTGGAATGACAAACTGGTCAATCGTCTTAAAAAGAAATTCAAAATCTTAAAAACCCTTAATCGTCTTATATCAAAGATAAGATTATTATTTAATAATAACCTTTTATGACTATATGTAACAAATTATGTTTGAACATTTTGACTACTACTGAAAAAATATATATACAACCATACCTTTTTTACAACTCTGATTGTGAAACTACAAAGAACTGAAGAAGAACCCAAATGTATAGAAAGTTAGAAACTATATATGCTGTCATCATACAATATCCGTTTCCATAAAGATATTTAAGCAAAAATGACGAAATAAACGTGTTGACAGGTGACAGTGACATGATTGAATATTTAACCATTTTTTTGTCCATACATAATGGACTCGGATCATGTCTACTGTTATACATATTTGTTTTTTTTTTTGGAAGAGCGAAAATGGTAGAATATTCAATCATGTCGCTGTTTAGGTCCGTGCGTATAATAAGTTATGAGAGGTAGAGACCTGAACCACTCCAAATAATCGGGAGGAAACTTATAAAACAGAAACACTCCCATTCATAGATTTCTCATCTTTAACATGACGCTTACAACACCCCTTGTATGTATTACCTTTTTGGACTCATAACTGCTTTTACCTCTTATTGTTTTTTCATCTAATTTTACTTCATCAGAGCAGTGGTTCTAGTTCACTGATTCTAATGGTGATTAGTTGCATATACAACAGGTTGATGATAACAGAAGCGAAAGGGAGAGAGCCATCGACGAATGGCTTCCCGTTACCTCCTCCAGGAACGCAAAATGGTGGTACTCCGCCTTCCACAACGTCACCGCCATGGTCGGAGCTGGTGTTCTCAGCCTCCCTTACGCCTTGTCAGAACTCGGTTGGTCAGTCCTCTCTCTCTCCTCAAAACGTTATTAGAAACATTGATTCCCAGTCCCTGTTGACCTGAAACACAAAGATGTAACCTTCCGATCAGCATCCAAACCGTTATTTTGCCCTAATATGTCGTATTGTATGAAATTTCAGGGGTCCTGGTGTAGCAGTAATGGTAATCTCATGGGTTGTAACTCTCTACACACTATGGCAAATGGTTGAGATGCACGAGATGGTACCTGGAAAACGATTTGACAGATACCACGAACTCGGGCAGCACGCTTTTGGGGAAAAACTGGGTTTGTACATAGTCGTTCCACAGCAACTGATCGTTGAAGTCGGGGTGAACATTGTGTACATGGTGACCGGAGGACAATCGTTGAAAAAATTCCACGATCTGATTTGTAACGACAACTGCAAAGACATCAAACTCACATACTTCATCATGATCTTCTCTTCCGTCCACTTCGTCCTCTCTCATCTCCCCAATTTCAACTCCATATCTGGAGTCTCACTGGCTGCAGCAGTGATGTCGCTGAGTTACTCGACTATTGCGTGGTCGGCGTCTGTGGCGAAGGGTGTGCAGCCGAACGTAGAATATGGGCCAAGAGCGAGTACAACAGCCGGGAAGGTTTTCAACTTTTTTAGCGCATTGGGTGACGTGGCGTTTGCATACGCCGGCCACAACGTGGTGTTGGAGATTCAAGCAACCATTCCTTCAACACCTGAGAAGCCTTCAAAGGGTCCGATGTGGAAAGGAGTGGTTGTTGCTTATATTGTTGTGGCTATTTGTTATTTTCCGGTTGCCATTATCGGGTATTGGGTGTTTGGAAACCAGGTCTCGGATAATATTTTGATCAGTTTGGAGAAGCCTACGTGGCTCATAGCTATGGCTAATTTGTTCGTTGTTATTCATGTTATTGGAAGCTACCAGGTTAAAATCTATCTCCACCAACAAATTAACCTCAAATTTTTCTAAAAATTATTATTTTCTTGCGTAGATTTATGCAATGCCGGTATTCGATATGATCGAAACTGTGCTCGTCAAAAACTTGAATTTCACACCTAGCTTTACACTTCGCTTCATCACCAGGAATCTCTATGTTGGTAAGTGAAATAATTTTTATTTTGAAATTAAATGGTGAATTAATTATTGTTTTGGCCACAGCATTAACAATGTTCATCGGGATTTGCTTCCCTTTCTTTGGTGGACTTTTGGGTTTCTTTGGTGGATTTGCGTTTGCCCCTACAACTTATTTCGTAAGAAGCCTCAACTCTTTTTATTTGATATTATTAGATTTATATATGTTTTTTTATTTTATTTTTGTTATGTTGTGTTTTTCGTGGTCTAGTTACCTTGCATCATGTGGCTTACAATCTATAAACCGAATAAGTGGAGCCTATCTTGGATTGCCAACTGGGTACGCAACATTCGCTTAATTATTATATTTTTTTGACCATATATGATAACACTTTTTCATAAATTTCAGGTGTGTATCATACTAGGGGTTATGTTGATGATTTTATCACCTATTGGGGGGTTAAGGCAGATCATTATTGAAGCCAAAGATTATGAATTCTTCTCTTAAAAGTTAAAAAGTTAGCAGGTTGGGTAATTTAAAGCAGCTCTTGATGGTATATGGAATAAGGAGTAATTGATTGAATAATTTTTTACATGGGGGAGTTCCCGTAAAGCTATTAGCTATATATTAAAGTGAGTATACAAGGGAAAGTCAAGGAAATGTCCCAAACCTTCCCTTAATACATTTTTAATTTTTTTATCCACACTGTGTTTATATGTATTTCCACTGTAAAACAATAAAAATATTCATGTGAATTCAATTCAATTTGGTATTTATTTACAACTACTTGACAATCTGTAGGAAATGAATGTATGTACTTTCAAGTGGGATATATAGAGGCGTTACTGTTACACTCCCTAAATGCCTTTCTGAGCAATACCAACAAATGCAGCATTAGTATATATATATGCATTTTGCCATTTTATAAACAGAAAAAGAAGCAACACTGATTTTCTACCCATCTCATTATTTCACATATCTAATATACTTTCCAATTAGAAACAAGCAATCTGAATTAACCCTATTGGTGGTCTATGAAACAAAATAAAGCAATAAATTGAACCCAGAAGTAGATAAAAAAAAGGTTTTGTATTGTCATTTGTCATACAACAAGGAACCTACAAGTATACCCGGATCAGACAGAAGCTTGTCAATATGCTAAAGTAGTTTATATATGCAGAAGCTTGTAACAATGCAGAAAGTAGTTGATATTGCAAAAAGTTATAAAATAAACGAGAACTTGTCAGATTGTGAAATCAATCACATCACACATGCTCACTTCCGCCTGTAGTTAGCCTTATTAAATTACAACATGGAAAGTCAAATAGACTATATATTCTTCTTTATCTTCACAATCATCAAAAGCATGTAAAAGACCAAACTACTTGAAAGGTACATTGCCTGTTGTTGCAACATTTATAAAGAACATAACCAGGTCAAGAAACAATAAGATTTAAGGCAACATTTATTGCGCTATTTCAGAAAGCTAACACAGGTACATGATTTTCTTGGTAATATAGTCCAAATCTCAAGTATTTCATTAATTTTCCTATCGATTTTTCTGCTCCTGGGATATAACTATTCTTTCTCTATACAATTCAGCCCACCGGTTAGAAATCCAAAGTATACTAACCGAAATGGCTGTCACCACCACAGAGATCCAAGAAACCCAAACCCACCTAGGAATAACATTATCTGCAGCTCCACTTAAATAAAAAATCAGCATCTTGTAAACAAAAACAGGCCCAAACAAACCTCTAACAACAGAATACAGTGCATAAAACGGAGGACACAAAACACCATACACCTGGGCTGCAGTTTTCGAATCCGGCCTCCGCACCCTAGCCAGCGTCCACACGTTTTGAAAGAAGCTTGTCACCTCCGCCAGTATAAGTAGAATCAAAATGCCATACGCTCCATGAAACACCAAGTATCGACATGTTATGCACACGAAAAGGGTGGCCAAATGGTGTCCTATGAACAGGACATCGCTAGGGTTGAAGATCAAATAATGACCAAGATCCATCACGAAGTATGCAATGCTGTATTCCAGGACGGTGTTTTGAAAATCCGTGTTGACTGTGGCGAATCCACGATTGGAGTCAGAAAGGATGGCGTGGCAGGCCAAGAAAACAGCAGGTGTGCCATGCGCCAGTGAGATCAAACAGCTGGCGGCTTCCGACCGGAGTTTAAAACTCCAATTTTGGAAGACTATCAAGTGGGCAGCCAAGTAAATTGCGAAGAACATAGAAAAAAAGAGGGGAAGATTTGGGAGAGAAGAAATTAGGATTGGAATATCCATTATTCTTGAAACCCTAAATCACGAATCGAAATGCCCGTTGATTGAAACCCTAATTCACCGTAATTCGCAAAATTGAAGGTCAAACCAAGGGAGAATCTTGTATGAATTGATGAGAAGGGTTGTTAGGGGCAAAGTCGATGAACGCATCCTGTAGATATATGTGACATTGAATGTATATATAATGATAATTGCTGGAGAGGGTAACGTATTTTACGAGACGATGGAGAATTGAGACGCTGAAAAGGCAAAACCATGTGGCATCTTCTCCAATCGTCAACCGCCAAACACATTGCTCAATTTTTGAACTGTGGCTTTCACATTAACTAAATCCAATTTTATAATTTTCGCCAACCTTTTCGTTACTCATTAAACAACCTGAATATACGAATTATGAATAGTGATAACATACGGATGATGCAATTATTCATGTAATTGAGTATTAAAAATATAACAATTTAAATATAACCAGCTCTAATTTGTTAATATGGAAAATAGATAAATTTAAAAATTATTTTATTACCATCGGATCAGATTGGTAAATATAAATACTGAATTGTAAATTAAAGACTGATCAAATACATGTAAAGTTATGTAAAAAAATATTTTATTTTTAAAGAATATCTTATTATTATAATAATATAATTTTTGAAATAATAATCAATAATAGTATAATCCTTTAGAAACATGACAAATAAGTTTGGTGGGCCAATTACCCCTCCTTTGTTGCGTCAAACCCAAAAATGATTTTCCAGTGATTTATTATAAATCAAACTTATTTTTATATATTATTTGATTTATTTGATATACTCGTTTTATACATTCCAAAGAATATATATAAAAATACACTAGACGTCAAATTGTACTGGACATTAAAAATAAAAGTAACTTGGACATAAAAGGTAAACATGAAAATAATTGAACATAAAATTCTTGTCCCTGTCTTCAGATTCATGAGTTTAATAACAAATGGCTATCAAAAACTAGATATAAAGAATTCATTAAATATACATAAAATAGTTCAGAAGTTAGCATCATTTGCATTGTTACTCATAAAATTCTCAAGTTTCATCATATTGACTTTGCAATTCGGAGAAAACAAAGTCTACAAATCTAGTTTATAACAGAGGTCAAGGATAACCATTACACAAATCAACATATTCATTTTCCTAATGTCCACCAACACTTATCATACTTGACCTTCATCTTTTTTGCCATTGAAACAAAATTATTGTTAGTGCTTTCAATCTAGTTTCTCAAAAAAGTATCAGCATCGATAATCTCATAAAATAAATTGTTGGATGTCACATATAGAGATCCCAAAATTCTAAGGATAAGGTCATAAAAGATGTTAAAAAAAAGTGGCAAACACCTCAACCTTTTTCCAATCTTCTTCATTTAGAATATCTAATGTTTGTAGTTTAACCAGAATCGAGGATCTCTATTTTTCAAATCTTACAAACGCCCTTCTCTATTTTTCAAATCTTACAAACGCCCTTTCAAGTTTTGAAGCGCTACTCAACATCAAGTATGTCTAATTCCATCTAGTGCAAGGATCCACACACAAAGAGCATTTACTTTGAATTATTTTCAAATTCACTGCAAGACTTGAATTTTGTCAACCGAGAAGGAGAATTTGACATACTTAACAACTACTCTAACCCTATCAATTGAAACACTTTCTTCTTTCAATCCATTTGTCACCACCAAATTGATTATGTGTGCAATACATCACATGTGGAGACGTTTTCCTTTTAGCATACTAGTACCCCCATCATTCTATTCCTTTTTTCATGTAAGCTATGGTCATGTCATTAGAGCTTGCATTATCAATAGTCAATCATCTCAACAGTTTGATTTCCTTTTATGACTTGATATGGGACAAAAAAAATTCAAAATCTTATTGTATAAATTACAGTCAGATCAATAAATATGCAGCAAGACACATAGTTGACTGATCTGCCAACTGTAACACCATTTTTGCGGGTTCCAGTTCCTCATTTTTATACTTGTCATAAAGGTATCCTGGCAACACATTGACACTTGCTCCTAAATCCAGCAAGGTATTCCTAATAATAACATCACCTACCGTGACAGTGATCAACGGTGAATCGGGATCTCTTTCTTTCTTAGGCAATGTCCCCAACAGAGTCTCGCTTGCTTTGACGGTCAATCTCACCATATCTGGCGTTGGCACTTTGAACTTCTCATTCTTCTTACACATCTCCTGAAGAATCTTCGTATCCTCTGGCGCATTCTTCAATTAGTCCCATAGAGGTTGGTTGATTGATGACCCACTTGGCATGCTAGGCACCTCATGCTTCTTTTTCACCCTCTTATCCTTCTTCTTATGCTTAACACCAGCTACAACTGGTTGCTCGTCCTTCTGGACTTCCTTGTCCTTCTTAACTTGGTCACCTTCCTCACTCTTTTCCTTACTCTCTTCAGTCTTACTTTCACCTTCCTTTTCTACCAAATCCTCCTCCGTGACCTTTCTCCATTCAGTCTCAACAGCATTCACATGCTCTTTTCCTGCCCTTTATGTATGGTTTGGGTTCATCTCTGTACTGCTTGGTAATTTGCCACAGTCTCTTTTCCGTTGATCCTCAGCCATCTGAGCTATTTGCCTTTCCATATTGGCAATAGCTTTGGCATTCGCTTGGGTTTGCTGCTGACTAGCATTCACAAGCTCGTACATTTTGGCTATCATGTTTTCCTGGCTTTCCGGGGCATTGTTGCTAACGTTGGTCGGCCCCCTGTTGCTGTTGTTACTCCCACTGGGACCATCGTTATTCCCAGGCTGAAATTGTCTAGGTTGATTGGGGGGCTGTCCTTGGTAGTTGTTCTGTCTGTTGTTATAAGACTGATTGTTGAAATTTTGAGTTCATTGGTTGTAAGACCTGTAAGGTCGTCTATTATTATAATGTCCTTGACCTTGAAATTTTGAGTTCCCTGTTGTTATAACTTGATTAACATATTGGATCCTTTGTCCTTGTTGATTCTGCTGCTGATTCTGTGGTCCATTCTGCAAAGTAGACATCAACCTATCGAATTTCCTATTTAACTCTCCGATCTCCTTCTTCACTTCCTTCTTCCAGTCAGCATATACACCTACCGCTGCGGCTGTACTCACAGGCTTCCTGGCAGAAAAATTTGCTTTCAATCCATTGCTGAGTTGTTCCAAGAATCGCCAGGCGTCATCTTGCTCCTGCATCATTATTGTCCCGCTGGATGATGCATTAATCATGGCCTGGTTTGTTAGGTCTACCCCGTCGAAAAATATCTTCACCAGCTGCCACCGCGGCACATCATGATGTGGGCAAGATCTTAGAAGCTCCTTTAATCTATCAAACGCATCATGGAATGCTTCGCCTGGCTTCTGTTGGAAGTCCTGAATGGCTCGCCTGATCTCCGTGGTCTTGCTAGCCGGATAGAATTCTTGCAGAAACTTGGCTTTTAGTTGCTCCCAAGTAGTAATACTATTAAGTTAGAGTGAAGTAATTCAATATTTGGCTTTGTCCTTTAAAGTAAAAGGAAACAATCTTCACCTAAAAGTATTCCTATTTGTATTTCTAGGGGTGTTCGCATTGGCTATGGCTAGAAATTCGTAAAGGTGATTATAAGGATCATCTTGTTTATAGCCCCTAAATTCAGGTAATGTGCCTAGAAGTTGCGGCCTAATTTCTACTTGATTTTCAATATTCTCAGGAAAATATATGGGCGAAGCATCATCATACTCCCTGGGTTGGAAGTGTGATGCAACTGATTGCCCCCTCGGTTAAGCAAAATATAGAGGTGGAACAAAGTTACAGTTATGATGCTCATTGTTGTAGTACTGCTGCCCCTGTTGTTGCTGTGGTTGTTGAAATCTCCTCGGAGGTCCCCGACCTTGGTTCCATTGTTGTTGTGGTTGTACTGGATGATAGGGCATCCATCCCTCGTCTTCCTCGTCATACACTGGGTCTGCTTCTTGGTACTGGTATTGTGCTGCTGAGGTTGTATTTGAGGTGGTGGTTGGGTTTGGTTTTGTGGTGGTATAGGTTGAATAACGGGTTGTGGTTTAAAAATGGGTTGCTGGTATTGTGATGGTAATGGTTGTGAAAGTTGTGATTGTGAAACCGGTATCTGCTGTCGCGGTAATGGGTTGCCATCTCGGGTCGGCGCTCCCGAAGCCATCGCAGCAGACACAGGATTTCCTAGCGGGTTGGTAATAGGTTGGCTTAAAGGTTGGAATACAGGCTGAGTGCATGATGGTACTGGTACAGGGGCTGAAACCGCACCACCACTAGCACTTGTGCTTCCTACATGAAATTCAGAAACTGGGGGTATAATTGGTGCTCCCCCCATTACCTTGCCCAAGGGCTCATTGGTAACATCCTCTATGACTACACTACTAGGACTCATATTAATAAAACGCCTACACACACGGTTATTGCGCGCGGTTCGCTCAATTTCAGAGTTAAAAAGCAAGGGTGATGTATGCCCACCCCGACAGGTACGCATGCACTAATGCAAAACGACCGTCAAGACCAAAATAAAATTACTAACTAAACTCTATTACCAAAACTAAATCCAAAAATCGGAAAACAACTCCCTATAGATCGTCTTATCCTAAGCTCACAACTCCCCGGCAACGGCGCCAAAATTTGACAACGCAGGGGTCGTTATGCGGTCAAAAATAAGAAAATAAACCTCACACACACTAGTATAGTGGTAGCAATGGTCGATCCACGGGAGTTTGGTGGTCAAGATAGGACGATAGCTTACCAACTGCAGTGTCACGCTACAGCCAGAGGGATTAACTCTACTTTTCCAAAAATCCAACAAAAACACAATTCCAAAGCAAGTTCCAAAATCCAATTCAAACATCAACTAAACTGAATCAAATCCAATCCTAAACTATGATTACTTACTGAAATCAGAAACCAAATTCAGAATCCAGAAGCAAACAATCAATCTAATAGCATTCAAAACACATCCAAACACAATTAAAGCTAAAAAGTGCAATAAAACATGAACCAAATGATTACTTGAATTATAAACCAAAACAGAAGATCCAATGTACTGAAACTCGAAAATAAATAACCCTAGACTAAAGCTACTGGTCTGAACAATCCATAAACACTAGGCTAGAAGCTAATTCAAACTAAAGAACATTAAACTAAAAGGGAAAACATAAGAAATACCAAGAATGGTTGCTGAAATTCCGAAACTTGAGTCAAAGAAGCCTTAAGTCCACCTTAGGGTTCGATATTCGCCTCCAAAATCCGACCTAAAGACCTCTATTTATACTTGAGAAATCTGTCGATCCGCGGCGCGCAAAGCCTAAAGCCTCGACACGCATATAGCCTTATCCCCGTTTTTTCGCTTTTTGAATCGCCTGATCTATGACGTGGCGCGACGCGCATGCCCTCTTTCCCACGGCGCGCATGTTCATTCGACTGATATGGACTTGATCCAAACTTCTTCTATTTTGTCAGCTTTTAGTCCCTGTTTTTAACATTTTCTTGCACACAAGCACTAGCACAAAAAGTTAGAAATACCAATATACCTATGATATAAATTCACCAAGAATAGGGCCTAACAACGACTAAAATACTTGATATTACTAGGCGTTGTCAATGGGCATAGTCATTACTTGTTATTCAAAGAAGGAATGGATATTTGGGATTGAAGGACCAAAAAGTTGAAAACCCAAGCCAAGGCCACGGGAAACAACGGGCTTCTAGCCCTCTAAAGTCTAGCGCTCGCCAGTGAATGAAAGGACGGGCCTCTTAGTTTCAAATTGAGAGTATAGCGAATAGCTAGGGTTTGCAAAGCTTGAAAACCGAAAATATGGATTTGAAATAGAGAGACGATTAGACCTAACAATTTGATACACAACCGTTTTCATTTGTATAAATCCTTGTCTTTCTATAACATGGTTTAAAACATGTCTAATTCATGTTGTATCACGTGTCATATGAATTATTTGTGTCTGGTGTCCTTACTCCTATCTAGGGACAATGAAGTCTAGTGAAATGATGAAAAATAATATATTAAAAAAATTAAAGACATGTAAAATAGTTATTTCACAAGCAATTAACCATTCCTTATTAATGGCGTAAGCCATATGAACAGGCGCAACGCTCTAGAACCACAAGGATCATCCGTATAAAGAAATCCTCATAAGAACCAGTCCTAGTGTCTGTGGCCTCTTGACAAAATGGTAAAGATGTTGCTCTTTAACCTTAAAGCTGAGGGTTCAATCCCCACTAGCAGGAATAGGTGGTTGTTTAGGTGATTAGTGTAGGAATAGCATAAATTTGTTCAGAAAAAAAAAAAAAAAATCCTAGTACTTTTTAGCCAAACTAAAAGAATGTAATTTTGTCTAAAATAAAGTAAACTTGTGTTTTATCTTTTGATAATCAATTTTGTTACGGCTACAATGACACTGGTAAATTTTAGATCCTATTATTTGAACCATATTTGAATTAGATAACGAGAGACATAGGTGAATCATCTAAACATAACAATCGACTCTTGCGGTTATAGACCGAAATATTGAGATACTGATGCTCAAGCCTCAAAGTATTCATCCAAATATCCGTAACAGGCTTGGCTAGTGCCTAGTGGGGAATATGCAAATTTAAACTCGATTAAAGTGCTATGAACTTGAAAACTTGCGATATATCAAGGTTCAATCCTTGACTTGGTTTTTGTAGTCTGGATAGACTTGTAAGCTTGCATTTCCTAAAACCATATTTCAACCAAGATTCTCATAAAAGAATTAAGAATGACGACTTTCTTGTGGTAGGGTCTTGCAAAGTGCATTAGAGAAACTCTAGAAAGAATAAAATATTGTTGTTGACGCAACCAACCATCATCACATGAGTTTAAAAGATAAAACCTCGTATGACGCAAAAGCTAGATGTTGATGATTTGGTAAGGAAGAGCAGACATATTAATTAGAATGTAGTTTAATAGTAGGTTTTGTAAGTTGTATAGATTGATGATAATATAGAAACGTAATAAACTCGAAACCGACAAAGGGTTACATGATATGATGGATTGGTTGGGTCATCCTTGATTGCTTCATTCATGAGTTGGCAACAATCATGGATATAATTTATAGTTTATAAGGCACAGCACAGAAGCAGTCAGTTGATTTCACCTTCCTCAAACTCCAAGTCGTCGTCATGTTCATCCCTTTTCATATATAGACCAAGTTGTTCCAATGCATTGGTGGCTCCAAACTTAAAACTCCCCAACCCATCTTCCTCCGACTCATGTTCAGGGCTTACCTCATCTAAGGAACTCGGGTCAGGGTCCGCAGCCCTTAACATTTCCAAGTCTTTCAGAAACCGAGACGCCTCATCGATCTCAACCGTCTTTTCCATCTACCAAAAGTAAAAAAAAAAATGTTTATATATATATTATTCATCCAAAATGTAATAGCTGCTAATGACATGTTTGTGGATGATGGCAGACCTTCAATAAAGCTTGTCGCGCGGCTTCCCTTTCGAGGTCTCTTTTCCGTTTTGCTTCTGCAGCAGCTTCCGCCTCGACTCGTCTTCGAGCATCTTCTGCTGCCTTGGCTTCTGCTTGCAGTCGAGCTTTTTCTACTCGTACATAAAACCCACATTACATCTCAATTCGCTAATTTTCAAAAATTATCTTTTTGTTCCAAGAGAATTTAAAAAAAACTTAAAACCTTTTCTTTTCTGGTATTCTAGTTGTTCCTTTTCACGGGGGTCGGCCTTTTCATCCTGGTGGAGTGTTTTTTCTTGAGCTTTTAAAATTGTATCCGCAAAACGGTTTTTTAAAATAGCCGCCCTGTACAGCTTCTCGTTTCCTGAATTTTCAAAATCAGGTCAACACCACTTTCAAACTATAATAAACCAGATTAACGCTTCTTACCATCATCATCCTTCTGGCTGTCTGATTCGATTGAGTTTGGCTTCTGCTGTTCTACAAATCATCCACCACCAAAACTTTTGAGTAAACAAAATCTTTATTCTAATTTCAACTGAATTGTCTATACCTGTCTTATCATCCAAATCAATGTTGGTATCCGTATCCTGTATAACCAGACAGCTACATAATGTGAGAACTCGTGTGTCTACTTCTACTATCAATATCATATTTTTCATAAACTGCACATGTACCTTTGCCCTTGCCCCACTCAAGGAGCTAGTAGCTTTAGCATCTTTTAACTCGTTTTCAGAAGCACTGCTACAATCAGGATCTGATAAAACAACACCAAACTCATATTTCACATCAAACAAGCCCTAACTGTAATGTCCTTTGAATATGATAACATGAGAAATTATTTTAAAACAACAGAGTGACCATGTAAATAACCAGTATAGTAAAGAAAAGCTAGAAAGTTGTCATCATCTGGAATCAAAGCCTAATTTAAAAAAGCCTAACTTTGGGAATTAAATAATCAATGACAAAAGAATGCATAACCTAATTACCACTTGAGACGCCTGAAACCGTATGTTTGTTTGTTTCTTTATCTACATCCTCATCATTCCCTGTAAATGCAATAATACATCACAATTCACAAAACATAAACCACAAGCATCAAAATCTGCTTCTATACCTTTGTATAATTGCATACTTGAGTTGCTAAGTCCTGATTCATTTAAAAGCTGCACTTGTAACAAGATATAATATCATTGAGTCATGTGGGGTTATTATAATCTTTTTTAATGGCTCAAGGATAGAAATACCTCAATAACACAAGGTTCTGCTTTTTCATGATTTTGTTTCACTCGGGCATGATCATCCAACATCTTGCGTAATTCAAACAGAGCCGCATCATTAAGATCATCAATATCAATCTCAATCTCATCCTCTCCAGCTTCATTACCATTTGAACCATGTTTCCTCAAAAACTCAATGATATTATCAGGTAAATCACCCAGATTAGTTTCCAACTCCCTGCTTAGATTATGCTTTTCATCGTTTGTCATCACCGACTTAACCGGCTCGGGCACCAGATTTTGTTGTATTGAGGTAACCTTTCTCTTCTTTGAAGGAGGCATTGGCTTAACTAAATCAATCACTTCATCAACTGGCGGTTGTTGAGAACCGTTTACAGGTAGTTTCTTCTCAATAGGCTTCCATCTTAGCTCAAAAAACTTACTAAGAATATCCGCCATGATATGCACATCATTGCCTGGAGGATTATATGTCATGGCATTGGAGAAGGTAAGCCTCACATCACCAGCAAACTGAGACGGACTTGAATAGTTACCTGACCCGAGTTTTTCTTTTATTGTCCCTAAATCCATGGGTTTCTTGATGACTTTAAAGTAATCCGGAATTTTCAATGCTACAACATCAACAGGTTTGTTGAACACCCAACCATGCTGATGAGCCATTACCTTCTTTAGCAAGTTCTCACATTGTTTCCTCAAGAGTAGACTGAAAGTTTCTTGTTCGTTTACAGATTGTAACCTTTTAAGACCTGGATTCATGCCTCGTACCTTCTGATCCATTGATTTCTTTAAGTTTCTTTGATTTCCTTGAGCTTTCTTGGAGCTTATAATATTGCTGGAAGATGACATTGTTACATGAGCCCTGTCCGTGTCCACTTTTTTCTGAAATGTCCTGACTTGATCAAGTTCAGATCGCAACCGAAGTAACCACTTGTGTTTCTCAGAAGATGCAAGTGTTGACAATGGGACGCTTTGTATAGGCACTCCAAAACCATCATGCAATGCAGAGCTCAACTTAATCCACTTCTTTCTATGGCCACTTGACTTCTCATACCCACATGTTTCCATATGATCACGTCCAGAACAACCAGACCCTTCAGATTCTTCATTGGGAGGAAATCCACCGGAATAAGCATCAGGAAACCTATCCTTCTTTGCCATGGCCTCCTATCACTTTACAACTGCTGTTTACTACAACCCACCGCAGATATTTCCCTGGAATTTCAAGACAAGCCATCAAATTCGCCCAAAACATCCATGGTTATAGCCATGTACTCACTTCACATATTCCCTTTTACTCGTCACAGAGAAACAGACAGAAGACACTCCCCCCAAACTCAAATTATGCAATTGATTAACTTCCTTATAATTTACAGCTATTCTGAATTAAACTATCGAATTCACTTATTTCGCCATCTCCAATTTGAATTAAAGCGTTTTACGGTCGAAAAAGGAACAGAGAAAGAGTATACGCAGTCGCCAAAGGGAAAACCCTGATCTCACCGCAAAAATTCTCTTCCGTTTGCAAACAAGGAAGTTTAACGCGGAGAAATATACTTCAATTCGCAAGATAGCTTATTCCGAGTGATTCAAACTCATAACCCAATAATCAACACATATGACACCAGAAATAAGAACATAACCCTAACTCGAAAATCTCTACCGGATTTGAAGCTTGTGAAGTGGTAAGAATGAAGTGGTTGAGAACCTAGAAAATCAGTGACCGGAGAACGATGGTTGAGCAGATACTTCCTGATGGCTTCGAGCGACGACTATATGATCGTACGGCATAAATGCAAGCAAAGTTGAACTGGGACTCTTTAAAGAGAGGGAGAACCAGGGACGAGTGACCGTCTCGTTTATTTTTTCCTTTGTGGGATTTTAGAGTGAGAATGCAAGATAAATCTAGACCGTTGATTTACGCCGTCTTCAGAATCAACGGCGATGATTATTTTTCAGATCCAGCATCTTGTGTAGATCCACGTGATCGAAGTGTGACATGGTTATTAGACTTTAGCTTTATTACAATTCTAGTCCCATTAAGCTTAATAGTTCACAGATTTAACCCTAGATTTTCTTTTTAAACGTGTATTGATATTTTAAGAATGGGGTATGCTAAAAAAAACCACAATGATGTAACATTCTGTGTGTGAAAGTTAAATTACACAACATACACACTCACACACATATAGAGTTTATTTAATATTATCCTTTAATAAAATGACTGCCTCTGGAATAATGTCACTGTAGCATATCAAAGTTATCAATTTTATCCGATTTGGTCCCTAAAGTATTTTTTTTTTTGCACAATTAGTCATTAAACTTGATAAATACTTGTTAAATAGGGGAAGAACCCCATATACAAAAGGTTATCCGGTCAAATAACTTACGTGGCGTTATGACGTGGAGAGATACTGTGCAATTAGGTCCACATCATCGATGTAGTGTCAAAAACCCAATTAATTGAGGCATTCGTTTGGGGTTGCCCTAATTTGGTGAAGGTCTTGCTTCATCGCTGCCTCTGGTTCGTCTCCCCCATTGCTCTCTTTTCTAACATGTCTTTTTTTTTTTATTTCCACATCAACGCTCCTTCTCCTTCTATGTTCAATCGAGAGAAAAAGAGAAAATAAGAAACGGTGGCAAACGATGGAGAGTCATAAAAAAACAAGAAGAGACGACGACATATATAACACAGTTTTCCGATCATATCAAGAGCTTGGTGGGTACAAGGAGTAAAAAAACAAAGAAAGTCGCCATAACATCAATCGTCAAATGCAAAATGTCTCCACCATTTTGCCGGCAAAAAAGACGATAACGAGCATACCTAAGGTCAAAACAATTTCCTTTTGTAGAAGAATATTTATTAAAAATTGTAGTTTTTTTTATTTTGCAGGCAGAGACATTGAATGGGTTTCTCATTTTGTCGACGGCTCATTTTCCGGCGGCTCTTCTCTAACATGCCCCGCCGGAAAGTTTCCTAAGAAGAAGTCAGAGCCTGGAAATCAAACTTTTGTAATCGTAAGTGTAAAGCCTTCCTTACCAACTCCGATTCTTAGAAAAGCAAGAAGCAAGTGAACACGAACCGGTGGTCGGGTCTGGTCACTCGGGTCAACCCTGCTGAGAGGTTAGTCGACTTCAAGTTCCTCCTCTTCGTCATGCACTTCAAGCCCTGAGCTCTTTTTCCACAACTCTGCCCGAACAGCCGAGTCAATTTTACGAAACCGCCGGTCAAGTGACAGAATAAAAACCAAGCAGCAACGACTGACGCCGGTACCGGCCAACAACCTAGGCGCTGCAGCTGTTGCCTTGTACAAGTAACTCCACAGTGGAGAGTCGGTCCGCTAGGTGCCAAAACACTTTGTGGTCAGTAACAAATTCGGTCAACTCTTACCCGAATATAGACCCACATGTAGCCCGACCTTCTCCGAAAAAGTCCACTACGTGGTTTCCGACGGTGAATTTGTCAAACAGAACATTAATCTGATTGGTCTTAATATCCATGTACCAATTTATGAAGAAGATGAAGAAGAGCATTAATATGATTGATCTTAATCTCCCTGCACCAATTGATCATGATTGTGTTTTGGTGTTAATATTTGGTTCTCATTTCGATCCCAGCTTGGATAATTTAGAGGATTCAGAGAGAAAGGGATAATAAAAAAAATTGAAGGCGCTGGGGAAAGGCTTATGTGGTATTTCCAAAATAAAAACATAATAAACCAAATTCCAGATCAGCTTGGTTACCGGCTGACCCGTTAACACATTTCAAAATGGTCTAATTGACATGTTTTATATAAGTTTAATGACTAATTGTGCAAAAAAATACTTTAGGGACCAAATTGGGTAAAATTGAGAACTTTGATGTGCTACAGTGACATTAACCATATATATATATATATATATATATATATATATATATATATATATATAAAGGTGACATATTACTTTGCAACAATACTATCTTAAAATCATTTTATGTAGTGTAACAGCCTTCTAATATTGATTTATAGTTATTTATTTATCGAATGAAGTTATATATGACATAAGCATTTCAACACATTCCCTCAT
This sequence comes from Cichorium intybus, assembly GCA_023525715.1. Classification (NCBI taxonomy): domain Eukaryota; kingdom Viridiplantae; phylum Streptophyta; class Magnoliopsida; order Asterales; family Asteraceae; genus Cichorium; species Cichorium intybus. The sequence continues at coordinate 156,679,159 of CM042011.1, read as the reverse complement.
TTTACATATAACACTTGCGTGAAAAACTAGACAAATTTCCACGTAAGTTGTTATTGAACCAATAAGCATATATCCTTTCATAGAATCATGGGTCATTGGAATCATGGATCTATGCAATCTAGGATCTTTGGTTTATAGATCTTATTATTCTCTTGATTCTTTAGTGTCTTTATCTACTAAGCATATATTGCTTAGTCATTGGAACACAACTTTGTAGGTGTGTAGGATGATTAGAATGATTGGCCTGCAACACATTCTTGTTTCATCATTATTGACTAATAAGAATCATCAAGTTGTTCTACATCATTTTCACAATTTTCCAGCTGGATGTCATATTCTTCTTTGTTGGATGACCACTCATACTACACATGTATGAAAATACTACAATTCATCATTGGTTAGGTCTTCTTCTACTTGGTTTGATGGCAACTCAAGCATAAACAACCGACAATTTATCATTGCCACTCAAGGTGATAAGTGGAAATGCTAACCGAACACGTCCGAAAATGCTTACTTTTAGCATGTTTTTATAAATATATATACAATATGTTTTTAACATGCTTAATTATCTTAAAACTTATATTCGTCATCACTTAGATATTTATATACTTGTTTAATTCCCGTGTTTTTTTGTCCTCCGTGTAACTTTTTTTGTTGCCTTTGTAACGTGGATTTTTTTTTTGCCATTCGGATTTTCCGCCGGATCCGGGTCATCTTATTCGGATATTCCTCGATTTTACGTCTTTTACACCGCCGCTTTTGCAAATGCGACCATCGACGACCGCTTCCTTCCTCTCCACTCTCACCGCTTCCTCTCTTAACCTGTCCCTTCCCATGGCGAGATCGACGCTGTCCACCACCGTCCACGAACCGCAGGTGTCGTTTGTCGATTTTACGTCTTCTACACCGCCTCCCGTTTCCTTTATCGTCTCCACCGCTTCCTCTCTTAACGTGTCCCTTCTCATGGCCAGATCGAGGCTGTCGACCACCGTCCACCAACCGTAGATGTCCCAATTTCGAAGACCAATCGACGATTTAAGGTCTTATGCCGCCACTCCTGATTCAAACATGCCATTTCAGTGTCGCAAGTTTGCTTCTTCCCGTCATCTTGCTTCGATGCCTAATCTAGTTACTCCAACTCTAGAAGACGCCTTATGTTGTCTCCTTCTTCTCACCAGACTCATTGATAAGGACATACTGTAGTAAAACCCTAATCGTCTATTGTATGTATTTGAAGCTTCACCCCTTCGTCTTCTCCTATGCAGATCCGATTTCGGGTTGTGGGGTTACAGTGCTCCGATTGCATCTATTGCCACTAGGGTTTTTCAAATAGGTCAAGAGAAATCACAACTACTTTCACAGAAATTGAATGGCATTGCTAATTTCAGGTTATGCAATGTTTTTGGGTAATTAATTTCACCTCTCTTCTTAGGTCTATATTGATATATACATTTGTTATCTGTGATGGATTTTTTGATTACTTTCAGATTTCATCGTGATTTGGGTAGCACAGTAGGAAGACGGAATTAGTGGAGATTCATGCCAGAAATTCCGATTTCCATGCGTGTCGTTTCTTTATTTATCAGTATGGAGTCGTCTATCACCTTTATATTGCATGTGGCAGCACAAGTATACCGGTTTGTTTCCTCCTGCTCTATTTATATGTTTCGTCTAGGGTACAATATGCTCCTATTGACTCTTTACTTTTGTCAGGTTTATGCACTTTTATGGGCAGTCATGCTATCTGCTCTTATATCATTTAAGGTAGAAACCAAAATTGATTATCTATGATTGTGTGGTAGAGCTAGAAAGACGATAGAATGCCTAAAAATCTAATTGTATGGTGTATTTGTTGTCATTTTGTCTCAATGGGTAGACAAAGATTTGGCACAAAGTTACAGCTCCTGTTAAGGATGTTAAAGGCAATCATGATGTACTTGGAATACACCCCTTTCGAGCTGTATTTTCTCATCTTCATTCTCATATAATCAATAAACTCCTTTAATTTTCTCATCTTTTGGTTTCTCCATTTCACAATTGTCACATCTAAAGTAATATTTTCGTATTCTTCCATAGGATAAATGCATTCCTACACCACCTCAACCTTGGAGAACGTACCATTAAAGGATATATCGAAGCTTACTCTTGTAAGTAGTATTCTTTTTTTGTAATAAATTTCATCCTCTTATGTAACAACTTCAATATTCATGAAAATCCCTTTTGTTTGTTTATTAGGCAAGGCAAGCATACAGGATCATATAAAAGACTATCTCACACTTTGGAAAACGAGGTACAGTTTCTTGATTCTTTTGTTCTGGTACAAGTGTAAAACAATAAAAAATCTATTTTTATTCTTCTAATTTCTTTTTTAATTTAGATTGTTGATTATCTTGGTAACTCTCCTGATGCTGGCTCGCCTGTTGAATGTCTTTCTACTAGATCCAGGTGATAATGCAACTTAGGTTAACTTAATAGTTTAACTTATTAAAAGACTTAATTCGTATCTGATTTGGTTTTCTTTTGTCTTTATTAAACAACCGAAAGATGTTAATCTATTTGATTCTGACATTGTACCACATGTATCGAGATTATGGCTTCAGGTAATTTAATATATTTCTTTAATTAAATTCAAACGAGGGTTATGGGTAATGGCAGTGTCAGCTTTATTGGCGACATGTCAACCCACTACATACCCTCCTTTTTAATGGCATTTGGAAGTGTTGTCAAATGGTTTGACACGCAGTCTAGAAACTGTTACTCACTGAGAGTTCAATTCTCTCCATTTCCCTGAATAAATTGTCAGTTGGTTCCTAAATGCTAAATAATCTTAAAGATTATTTATCTCTTGTATGTGTCAAGTGACAATGTTGGTAAATGCTAATACTTCATATGTTAATTGTTACAATCTTAAAGATATTTACAGTGCAATCCATTTAAGCCATTTTCATATTATTCCTTTTAAACATTTATTTTTTTGATATTTTTTCCTCCTATGTTTGATTGGTCTATTTGAATTTCCAACTCCTCCATCCCTCTTCCACAAATACACATTAAATGAGTAAATTACAAGTTTGGTTCCTGTGCTTTTTGAAAAATCACAAGTTCAGTCCAACATTTCAGATTGTACCAAGTTTGCATTTTAAGTTAAGTACATGGACCACATTCGCAATGAAACACAAAATTAAGGACAAAATTAAGACAGTTTCATAAATTGGAATGAAATTGTAACTTTGAGTAAACCATAGGGACCGAATTTGTAATTTACTTATGCAATATGTGTTTGTTTAGCTTTTTATTTATTTGTTTTTTGTTTTTTTTAATATGTGTAATATCGTTATGTTGTTGTGTACACCAGTGCAGTGAAAGCTCACCAGTTTTTCACAGAGGAAGCCTGGGATGGTTTTAAGCAAATTTTTGAAGCTACATGTCTGATGCATTTAAGGTATATAAGAAACATCTCAATAGTTGGGATGCCATGTCAAAATTATTACTGGCTTACCTGGTTATAAAAACTTTGTATAACTGGCTTACCTGGTTATAAAAACTTTTTACTGGCTTACCTGGTTATAAAAACTTTTTATAACTGGTTTACCTGGTTATAAAAACTTTTTACTGGCTTACCTGGTTATAAAAACTTTTTATAACTGTCTGATGCATTTAAGGTATATAAGAAGAATCATATTAAAAGAAACATCTCAATAGTTGGGATGCCATGTCAGAATTATTACTGGCTTACCTAGTTATAAAAACATTTTACTATTTGAAAAAGCTTTTTACCATTGGAGATAAGAGGTTTTTTGAAAAGCATAGTAATCTCTAACTGTTTTAAGCTTTTTATAACAATTTATTTTATGTACTAATTATATTTGGATATTAATTTCTTTTTTGGTACATAATCTGTTTGATTGAATATACAAAATAGATTTGAATATATTTTATAGAAATTTATAATATGAAAAAGTAATTGTCAAAATTTTCAAAATGTACAAATTTCAGATATTAAAAAACATTATCGTAACATGTTTAATTTTTTTTTAATTTATTAAAATATTAATATCAACTAACTAATGTTATTTTTCAAAAAATATGAAGTAAAACTTTGGTGGAGCCTAAGGATCTAGATTATAGATTGTATCACATGTATAACTCTGGATGGTTGTTGATGTCTAAATTCCATGAAACTTTTGCTCCCTTGTAAATGACATGTATTGCTTTCATTTCTTATTACAACAATGTACTTTTGGAAAATCTACTTACTATTGCATTATAATGTCTTAACAAGAAAAAATTAAAAGTTTCAAAATCTTTACAAAAGTATTCGCTTCCTGAATCCAAAAATGTTGTTTCCATTACTTAAGTTGGTTTTAATTTGGTGAGGGTGTTTGATGTAAATGGTTTTATAATTTTTTCTCAACATGTTATGTGCAGCAATCATATTACCGGAACAAAGTTTGGCATCAGAGAAGGCGGGATTAGCTGTCAGTAAAAAAGGGTTCACTTTAAAAGAGCTTCTTCAACAGACCTCTCATCACAATGCAAAATTTCGTAGAGGTATCATTTCTTTATTAACATCTAAGATGAAGGTTTTGGATGGACATGTTAAACGATGAAAATCGTAGTGCTTATATGCATGGCCAGTGGTAAGAATTTAGAATTACAAAAAAAAAAACCTAAAATCTCTCACCGAACTCGTGCGGAGCACGGAAGAAAACTAGTTTTTAACTAATTTATGAATTGTTTTGTAACAAATAATTAATCAAATACATTTAATGCAAAAAATACATACTTATAATGCAATATTCCATTTTAATGCAATACAAAAGGTTTCACCTTGCAACTCATATTTTCATCAATATTTAAATATTCCTTAATGTATGAACTAACTCATCAAAAACAATTAATTGAGTACAGGCAGTCCAAAAGTACAATTATATTATGCGAAATATACCACCTTAAGACAATGTTATGATATTAAAAACCCCTAATTCCATCAAAATTTAAATATTGCTAACTAATTTATGAACTAATTTGTCACAAGCAAATCAGTTGAATGCATATAGTGCAAAAATACATACATACATTATTAATGTTAAACGAGTCGTTGACCAACTCGGTGTTTAGTTTGTAATTTTTCTGAACAATTTATGTTATCGTTTATTGTATGTTCCGAATGTAACTTCTGAATGCTCTCCAGTTATGAATGAACATGCTTTGGCTTCATTACTTGTGTTTGTTATCATAATTTGAATCCGAGAATGTAAATACCGAAATCCACTCTTTGGATTTCGGACTGTGCTACAAAGTCTACTTTTAGAAGACATACAAGTTCAGAAGTCAAGATTCAGAAGACACCGAAATTCACACTTGAATTTCGGTATTGAAGATTTCGGATCAGTAGTTCAAGCAACTTCTGAAATTCACAAGATTCAGCAACCCCATGCCGAAGTTTGTACCTAAACTTCAGTTCACGTCAGAAGTTCAGATCAAGATAAGAGATCAAGATTAAATGAAGATAAAGACAAAGATAAGAAGATCGGTTTATAAAGTACAATCAGGCCTGTCAAGTAGGGATGAGCATGGATCGGTTTGGGTCGGTTTTGACCCAAAAATCGAACCCAAAACCGACTTGTCGGTTTTTAAAAATTTAAAACCGAACCCAACCCATAACCGATCGGTTTGGGTTCTCGGTTTTCGGTTATTTCCCGGTTCGGTTTCGGGTTCATGGGTTTTAAACCAAAATGCTTCAAACTTGGGCTTTTTGTCACCAATGGTTGGAGGGACTAAGCCAACTCTTTTGAAAGTTGAGGCTTCATTATATAGAAGGTGAAATACACGCAACTTTCATCCCACAGTCGATGTGGGACTCCTAATCCTAAGAATGAAAAGAATGTGAACAAGTAAGAGTAAGAGTAAAATAAAACACATGGTGCGTGGGAAGGGAGTAGAACACGTGACCTCAAGCAACAAAGGGTTTGCGTACAACCAGTTGAACTACCCGATACTCATGATTCAATTTCAAGGAATACAACTACATCTGATTACGAAAATATATAACTGTCCCTGGAAAAATAAAACCTTCCTACGCATATACCAGGAATCGAACCTGCATCCCTGAGTTGCAACTACAAAGCGCTATCCAATTGACCTACCTAATACTTGTATATTGATTCCGAAAAAATTATATATAATATATATACGTATAGCATAAATTTTAAACCTTTTATACAAATCGGTTCGGTTCGGTTTTAGTGGGTCGGTTTTAGGGGTGAAACCGAACCCAAACCGAAAATTTTCGGTTTTGGAAATATCAAACCTAAACCGTCGGTTTCTATTTCGGTTTCGGTTTTTCGGTTTCGGTTTTGTCGGTTTCTCGGTTTTAGGGTTCGGTTTTGCTCACCCCTACTGTCAAGTCATGTTCCCCAAAGTTGTATTGGCGCGTGTACTGTTTAGATAGAGAACAATCAACTTAGGCAGTCTAGTCTGACTTTGTACTATTAACCTTAGAGTAATACAGAATGAACTGGTCTGTAGTTCATTCCACCCTTAGGTCTTTGTCTAGTGGGAATTTTCCTTGCACTATAAAAGGAGAGCTCCACCAACACTTTTCTTCATGGTTTGGAGAATTGATCTGTAACTCTTTCTCTATGATATAAAATATCTTCCATTCCATCAAACTCTTGTTCTTCATCTTTATGCTTATGTTATTCCTTTCTTATATTTAATTCTTGCACTTTGATCTTCAAGTCTTACTTATTCCGCATCATAACTTGTTTGTATCTATTTATTGTTGAGTTTCGATCTACTTAAGTATTTCTCAAGTCTTCGGACTTGTCCTTCTCTTTTCCGCACCTTAAACTGTAACGTCCCAGTTTTTAAACAGATTTAAAAATAAATAATAAAACAATTCCAGTAAAATCACATTATGTTTATAAATATAACAACTCAAAATCTTTAATTATTTAAAGAAAACATTTAATACCAAATTAATCCAGCAGCGGAAGTCAACAAAACAAGTCAACTCAATGCAAATTTTCTAAAGACGTTGCATCTGTGTGTACCCGTCATGCCTGATCGTCATTTCCACCTGTAAAACCTGAAATAGTAATTTAATAGGGAAAGGTTAAGCACATTGCTTAGTGAGTTCCAACACCTACACAGCATGTCAGTTACACATACTCAACCCCTATAAAATACAAATATACATCACAGTAAAATAAACACATAATTCACTCTACCCAGTACGTCGAGTTATACTCTCCTACTCAGCATTTCGAGCCGCGCATACTCTGTTCGTCGAGTCATGCGTATCTGCTCAATAGACCTTTCAACCCTCAGAGCCGCGCATACTCTGTACGTCGAGTCATGCGTATCTGCTCAATAATCAAACTCCACCGCTCAGCACTCAGAGCCGCGCATACTCTGTACGTCGAGTCATGCGTATCTGCTCAGTGCATCTTGCGGACATCCCTATATTGCTCAGTGTGTCGAGCCAACCTATTGCTCAGTACGTCGAGCCACCCTATATTGCTCAGTTCGTCGAGCCCGTATTTTCTACACACTAGTCCTAGACACGTCTAGTACTAACCACACACCATACCCCAGCAATTACAAATTTAAAAGAAATGTATAATATTAATAAAATATACACAACTTGGTACTATCCACAAACATCTTACAAGCACACAAAAATATGGTAAAGCACATATAACGTTCACCCGATGTAGTGAGAAACTCACCTGATGGTCGACTGATAAGTCAACACGAATCCACATACAAGGTTGCCATATTTGAGAGAGTCCCTAGACATCATCTCCTCATTCCACAATTTCCCTATAAGATCGTGTACGTATAAAATGAATACATAAACTAAAATACCTCAGTATCCAAATTTAACTAGAGTCTCTTTCACTAATTGGATCATGTCTATACATGGATTAATTCAATTATTTAGTCTATAATTCATCTTAAAGGACTTATGCTCATCTTAAAAATCCATATTATATTATAATAGATTAAATTGCACCTAATATGGATTAAACTCTTATTTTAAATAAATAATCAATTAATCATTAAATTCATGAAATCAATTTACAAGTCTTCTAATCGTTTTTTTTTTAATTATTTATAAAAACTCAATTTATATGTATTTATATCAAAGACTTGTTTAAATCCAATCCATAGCCCAATATCCAAAATCCAATTAATACGATCATTTAGCCCAATATATCATTTAGCCCAATATATCATTCATTTAGGATCCATATACCAATTTGACATAAATAACAAAGTCAATAATCCTTACTTTCTTTTTTTTTTTTAGATGTGACCGTTTCTTCTGTTGGATTTTGACTCGGGGTTCGGACCTGGGCTTGCAAATGGATACCCGAACTGGACCACATGAGTGAATAAACCTGCTGAAATGACCCAAGCCTGACCCAACTGTTTGGACTTAACCCGACTCGGCGAGTCAACTCAACGAGTTGACCGAGTCGACGCACCCGGTGGTTGATCGGAAAAGTGACGGTGGGGTTTTGTAGGGAAAGTTAGCAGGAGCTCGGAACCGGTGGAGATGCTGCGAGAATCGGAGGTTTAGGTACCGGAATCGGTAGTTGCAGGTGGCGATGGTGGGTTCGGTACGAAGAAAATCGGTGCGAGATCGGGGAAAGTGATGATTGGGGTTTGCTGCGGACACTCGCCGGACCCCAGAATCGGTGTTGGTCGGTCGGGAACCGGCCATTAAAGAGCCGAACTCGGAGGTTGCAGGTCCGATCGGTGGTTCGCGGGTGGAGCTTGGAAACCGATCGCGCACAAAAGGGAGAAGTGTAGCAGGTCCGGCGATGGTGGCGACGGTTTCCGACGGTGCGAGCAAGGGGCGGAGGTGCAGCGGTGGTGCGACATGGAATGGTTGATCGGAGAAGAAGGTGGATCGAGAGAGAAGAAGAAAACGCAGACTCTTCTTTCTTCTTCTTTTTTTTTTATTCCATTCAACAATCTCTATTTACACATTTAGTCCCTAGACTTTAATGATTTATTTTCCTTTTACCCAACTTCCTATTATCCCATAAATTAAATTTCTAGAAATGACATATTTCACCCCCTAATATAATTTCTAATTTAGAATCGTTATTTCTATTGTTTTTTTTTTTTTTACATTAATATTTATTTTCCGTTAAATGAATATTTAATTTGCTACAAATAAAGAATCAGAACACGGGTGTTACAAATCTCCCCCACTTATAAGAATTTCGTCCCCGAAATTCAACACCAAGACAATAGGTAATGATTTTACTTGTTTTATATGACATCACATCACCAATAATCAACAGCATACATCAGTCTGTATATTAAAGTAATCAATAAACGACAGCATCATATACACCTTTATTCCAAAAGTCTCTTCAAGATTCTATTATCACCAGAGACAAACAGCGAATTTGAAAAAAGAAACGACACTTAGGGTAATGAGGAGTCGCATCCACTGTAGATCGTTTGAATTTATGGTAATAAGAACGTCGGTTGTCCTTTCAGTTCCAGCTGCAAGATGCTATATATATACAGGTATGTAGTATCATTCATTTCCACATTCATTTTCAGTCTCATCCTCTCCTATCACAAGTTTATTTGTATTCAAACTCGTATTTAAAGCGGAGTCATGGAAAACAGATCTTCAATGGGTGATCTATCGAACCCTGGACCTGGTTTTCAGCAAGGAGAGGGTACTTCAGACCAAACATTCTTAATAGAGTTCGGTATCTCTAACATTCTAGACATCTATCATCCATTCTTCGATTGTCTTTCTAATGTTTTGTTTGATTTTGAATTATGGTACAGTCTTCCAGATATACTACCAATAGAGCAACTCCACGGTGAGCCGGAAATTTTTCCCGAGCTGAACATTAACTCAGAAGATCCGGTGCACACATCTTTAGACGTTACACTTGATCAGACTCCATACATTCTACCAGGTTAAATTCTTTTAAATGAATGCTTCTATAAATAATCAATTTTGTTTTATCATCTGACAATTGTTATTCGTAGACCCATCCGTGGATGATCTATCTGGCTACAATCCATTCATCGACGTACCCTCAACGAGTGGTGAGATCATCCCCATGAATCAAGAATTCATGGCTAACATTCAGAATGAAAGTCAATTACAAACAACTCATAACATCAATATTGAAATGAATCCCGAACTTGGGGTTGGTTTTCAATACCAAAATCACCTTCAGGTGATTCAGAGGAACCTAGAAGGATTTCAAAATCCTGAGTTTTTAGTTGAAAACCAACAATTACCACCAATAGAAGCTACTAATTTTAATGAATCAATGTCCATCTTTGGGTCAGAAAATCAGGGTCATGTTCAAATGATCCAGAATGATAACAATACGATTGGATTCGAACCTTCTAGTTCAGAAAACATAGCAGGTGGCAATAGAAGAGGTTTCAGACACTTATTAAGTAGGGAAATAATAGCTGAACACTTTAATAAACCAATTGAGGAAGCTGCGAAGGAACTCAACATTGGAACGACACAATTAAAAAAACGCTGTAGAGAATTAGGTATCAATCATTGGCCCCAACGACAACTTACGAGTTTGCAAACCCTTATTGATCGTGCTGAGGTAAAGAACTACATTTTTGTTTTTAATTCCTTTATATCATAAAATTGTAATTACTAAATTTATTTGTGTCACAGGAATTTGGTAACGAGTTTAGCGGAGCAGCAGGATTATCGAAAGATTTAATACCCAACCTAAAAAGGGAGAAAGAAGCAATAATTGAAGGATCACAATCGGGTCTAACAGACGGCACAAAGAAACTGATACAAGCTGCTCATAAGATTGAATATAAGAAAAGAAAATTTCTGGAAAAAGGGGAAACTTCATCCAAAACTCATACACAGCAGCAATCTCTGCCATCTAATTCTGGTATGAGTGGTATTAATCCTGGTTTACTCGAGCCTGTGAGTGAGGGGAATTTTGGAGGCTCTGCAGGTAACCTAGCCTGGTTTCCTCCTTCTTATAGCTACCCCCAACTGGTTCCGAATTGGAACCCTTCCTCATCACTTCCCTACTTACACACTCCCCAAACGAGTCAATTTTTAGCCCATACTCATGGGGTTACGGGTTCCAACCCTATCGAGACCCCACACCTTGGAGCTCCTCCTCCAATAACTGAAAACATACCCCGTCCAAATCCTCAAGAAGGTACAAGTCAACCTAATGATGACAAAGAGTGGAGTGTAGAAGATCTTTTCTCGCTTCCTTCTGATTCTTCAGTTTAGGTTAGTAGCTCTGTAAACTTTTCTTAATGTATTAATATAAAATTATAGTAATGGATCATATGTATTGACGTGTTACTACTTTTACTTATTATTTTTGTTATAATTACCCACACCCTCAGCTAATTGGATTCCTCATGACCAACTCCCGATTCGAACGCGGATCCTGTGCTTTCAATAGTAGGAGCTCTACTACTACCTTCCACACCTATCCACGTCCGTTTCAGGACTTGTCCAGAAGTCTCCAATTCACTTTTCACCAACACATATATCCCAGGTTGTTTCACGAATATAGTTATATACAATTATAAAATCTTTCAAATAAGAGGATTTACCCTACGAATACAACCAAAAAAGGAACACAAAATAGGGTTAACTCAAACATTTTAGGACAATTTAGTCCCTACTGCATACACCTTAATGACATTCCTTGAACAACCTATCAACACCAACATTTGTTCACAACAACAGGCAACAAATACTCTGTACTCCAATATATGATTTTCTAGTAGGCATTCAAGCACACATATATCATATATTACAGAAACATCAACAAAGACTAAGTACTTAAACCTTTTCCCCACTGACGTCGGCTGGCGGTACACACTGCGTCTTCGGAACAATGTTCATTTAACCTCTTATTTGGAAAACAACTTTTAATTTCTTGTAAAAATATCTTTAAAGAAACTTTTGAGTCTCAAGCTTGAGATCAAAACCCACCAAGTGAGTTTGATTCTCTCAAACTATTTCTCTGATACCAACTTGTAACGTCCCAGTTTTTAAACAGATTTAAAAATAAATAATAAAACAATTCCAGTAAAATCACATTATGTTTATAAATATAACAACTCAAAATCTTTAATTATTTAAAGAAAACATTTAATACCAAATTAATCCAGCAGCGGAAGTCAACAAAACAAGTCAACTCAATGCAAATTTTCTAAAGACGTTGCATCTGTGTGTACCCGTCATGCCTGATCGTCATTTCCACCTGTAAAACCTGAAATAGTAATTTAATAGGGAAAGGTTAAGCACATTGCTTAGTGAGTTCCAACACCTACACAGCATGTCAGTTACACATACTCAACCCCTATAAAATACAAATATACATCACAGTAAAATAAACACATAATTCACTCTACCCAGTACGTCGAGTTATACTCTCCTACTCAGCATTTCGAGCCGCGCATACTCTGTTCGTCGAGTCATGCGTATCTGCTCAATAGACCTTTCAACCCTCAGAGCCGCGCATACTCTGTACGTCGAGTCATGCGTATCTGCTCAATAATCAAACTCCACCGCTCAGCACTCAGAGCCGCGCATACTCTGTACGTCGAGTCATGCGTATCTGCTCAGTGCATCTTGCGGACATCCCTATATTGCTCAGTGTGTCGAGCCAACCTATTGCTCAGTACGTCGAGCCACCCTATATTGCTCAGTTCGTCGAGCCCGTATTTTCTACACACTAGTCCTAGACACGTCTAGTACTAACCACACACCATACCCCAGCAATTACAAATTTAAAAGAAATGTATAATATTAATAAAATATACACAACTTGGTACTATCCACAAACATCTTACAAGCACACAAAAATATGGTAAAGCACATATAACGTTCACCCGATGTAGTGAGAAACTCACCTGATGGTCGACTGATAAGTCAACACGAATCCACATACAAGGTTGCCATATTTGAGAGAGTCCCTAGACATCATCTCCTCATTCCACAATTTCCCTATAAGATCGTGTACGTATAAAATGAATACATAAACTAAAATACCTCAGTATCCAAATTTAACTAGAGTCTCTTTCACTAATTGGATCATGTCTATACATGGATTAATTCAATTATTTAGTCTATAATTCATCTTAAAGGACTTATGCTCATCTTAAAAATCCATATTATATTATAATAGATTAAATTGCACCTAATATGGATTAAACTCTTATTTTAAATAAATAATCAATTAATCATTAAATTCATGAAATCAATTTACAAGTCTTCTAATCGTTTTTTTTTTTAATTATTTATAAAAACTCAATTTATATGTATTTATATCAAAGACTTGTTTAAATCCAATCCATAGCCCAATATCCAAAATCCAATTAATACGATCATTTAGCCCAATATATCATTTAGCCCAATATATCATTCATTTAGGATCCATATACCAATTTGACATAAATAACAAAGTCAATAATCCTTACTTTCTTTTTTTTTTTTAGATGTGACCGTTTCTTCTGTTGGATTTTGACTCGGGGTTCGGACCTGGGCTTGCAAATGGATACCCGAACTGGACCACATGAGTGAATAAACCTGCTGAAATGACCCAAGCCTGACCCAACTGTTTGGACTTAACCCGACTCGGCGAGTCAACTCAACGAGTTGACCGAGTCGACGCACCCGGTGGTTGATCGGAAAAGTGACGGTGGGGTTTTGTAGGGAAAGTTAGCAGGAGCTCGGAACCGGTGGAGATGCTGCGAGAATCGGAGGTTTAGGTACCGGAATCGGTAGTTGCAGGTGGCGATGGTGGGTTCGGTACGAAGAAAATCGGTGCGAGATCGGGGAAAGTGATGATTGGGGTTTGCTGCGGACACTCGCCGGACCCCAGAATCGGTGTTGGTCGGTCGGGAACCGGCCATTAAAGAGCCGAACTCGGAGGTTGCAGGTCCGATCGGTGGTTCGCGGGTGGAGCTTGGAAACCGATCGCGCACAAAAGGGAGAAGTGTAGCAGGTCCGGCGATGGTGGCGACGGTTTCCGACGGTGCGAGCAAGGGGCGGAGGTGCAGCGGTGGTGCGACATGGAATGGTTGATCGGAGAAGAAGGTGGATCGAGAGAGAAGAAGAAAACGCAGACTCTTCTTTCTTCTTCTTTTTTTTTTATTCCATTCAACAATCTCTATTTACACATTTAGTCCCTAGACTTTAATGATTTATTTTCCTTTTACCCAACTTCCTATTATCCCATAAATTAAATTTCTAGAAATGACATATTTCACCCCCTAATATAATTTCTAATTTAGAATCGTTATTTCTATTGTTTTTTTTTTTTTACATTAATATTTATTTTCCGTTAAATGAATATTTAATTTGCTACAAATAAAGAATCAGAACACGGGTGTTACATAAACATTCCGCACCTTAATACTTAGTTTTATTTCAACAATTGATATCAGAGACATTGTGGCTGTTTGTAAGGTTTATCGTGCTTAGTTTGCTTAAGCCTTGGCTTTAGTAACAACCTTTAGACCCGCTATAAACCTTTGTATGCTGCAAAGCTCAAGTTTCTAAACTCAAAAACTATTTCAAACAAGTTCACATGATTCAGCAACCCCATACCGAAGTTTGTACCTGAACTTCGGTTCCCGTCAGAAGTTCAGATCAAGATAAGAGATCAAGATTAAATGAAGATAAAGACAAATATAAGAAGATCCGTTTATAAAGTACAATCAGACCTGTCAAGTCATGTTTCCCAAAGTTGCATTGGCGCGTGTACTATTTAGATAGAGAACAATCAACTTAGGCAGTCTAGTCTTTAAGCATCTTTCACACCTTTTTTTAGGGATAACGAAAAGTTGAACTGCAAACGAAAAATTCAGAAAAAAACTAAAAAATTGAACCGAGTAAATAACCGATGGTTAGTTATTTATTTTGCAAAAACTGAGTATTTTCGGTGCAGTGTAGTTTTACGTTATATAGCGCACCAAAAACAACACCGCACCATTCATAAAAACCACATACCAAAAACCATACCGTAAAACTGCATCATATGATAATTGAAATTATTTAAGCAATATATATCACCTATGTAATATTTATTAAAAATACTTTTTTTTTCTAATACAATTGACTAAAAAGAACCAAGAGACGGACATCAATTTCAACCAAAATCTTTAGCATAAGATTTAGTTTCAAGACTTGAAAAATGTATACTTTGCAACGACAATATTATTTGAAGTCTTCACAAATATATTTTAGTCATGGTTTCAACATTTTAGTCACTAAATTGTCCCAAAACCGCTTTAAATATGTGTTCGGCCTATTATACGCCCAAACAAATATGACTATAGTCTATCGGTTTTGCGGTTTAAAACCGTAAAAAATATAAAAACCGCACTATAGTTGTTGCAGTTTATAAACCATACCAAAGAACACAGAAACCAAATTACGGTTAAAACCGCAAACCATATCAAACACAAAAATTAAACGATATAATTTTAACAATCTGAAAATCAATATATACAACTTTTTGGTGTGGTTTTAGCCAAAAGCCACATCAAACTTATCCCTAATTTTTTCCATTTCTTTTGTGACATGCCACATAAAAAGATTCGAACCAGGTAATTCGAAAAAAAATTGTAAACAAGTGAAACTAAGATGTTGCAATCTATGAGGTAAATTTGGAAAAAAAAAAAAAAGAAAGAAAGAAAACATACCTACGATAAAACCGTTGAAAAATTATAAAGTCGATAGTATTCTTGCTAGTTTCACTTTAAGATAACTTAAACCTCCGAAAGTAACTAATAAAACAAAAAAAAATTAAATCAAGTTTATGAGATTAAACGTAGAAAAATAAAACAAAAAAAACGAACCATTAAAAATTTACAAACTTTAGATTTTTTTGACATTATCCCCGATCAAAAATCATATTTAATTAAAAACATGCTTAATGCTTAAAATTAAATGTTCAAACAAACCGAGTAACAGAAAGGGGAACGATATGTACAAAAATAAACCTCGGCCGACTCCACCGGTTATCGGAAAACCATTGGCGGCCGCTAGTCTATGCAATAAACTATTCCACCGTTCTTATGGATGCGTACGGTATCTATATATGGGTTCTATCGGGTTTCCGAGATTTTTTGATGAGATAGAAGATGATGGCAAGGAATCACGGCAGCAAACAGATTTCCACAAAATCCACAATCCTGTTGTTGTTCGTCAGTGTTCTTGTTGGTGGCGCATTGATATTGGATTATTTATGGGCTTCTTCTTCCGCTGTACATACCTCAGTTCATTATAACTGGATTCGCGAGAAAAATGATCTTGTAACCCTACCTAATTTCTCCAACGTGACTGATAAGGTCAGATCATTCCCCACATTCCATATTTTGATTTTGTTTAATTCATATAATAGATGCTGCTCTCAATATGAACTTCCAATTGTTGTGTACATTTTCCGTTGAGATTTTTGTTATGTTGGTCATAAAGATCTATTTAAGACTTTTGGCTTTAATGTTAGTTTTTTCAAATTCCAACTTGACAATGACTTGTTACAACATTAACAACCAAAACTTGTGTTTAATATGTGATCACTTGGTGGAAAATTAATCCTAGTTATTCTTTTCCCTCCAGCCTACATTGATACTAGTTTAATCTTGAGACTAATTAAAGTTGACCCACAAAAGCCAAAGTTTATATTATCGAACTGGCATTGCATTTTCTTCATATGATTGTATGGTTAGTAGCAGTATTATATTAGAGCAATGATATTTTATCTAATTCTGACGAAGTTATATTATTTATTAGATTGCAGATTTTAAAGATGGTAAGGATAAAATCCCTGAGAGGTTACTATCAGGAACTTTTGCTGATTTACCCGCACCAGAAACCAAATGGGAAGAGATGACACCTGCACCTGTGCCACGTCTTGATGGTGCTTCAATACAAATAAATGAACTCTTCTACGTGTTTTCTGGATATAGAACCCTTGACCATGTACGTAGTACATCAATATTTTTGTATATCACATATTTGTACATAATCAGTTACTTATAATCTTTAGCAAAACCCATGTTTTGGTTCTTTTCTTTTCCACTTAACAAAATTAAGAATTATGTAAAATATTGTTGTAGGTACATTCCCATGTTGATGTTTACAATTTCACAAGCAAGAAATGGGGAGAAAGCTTTGAAACACCAAAAGAAATGGCGAATTCTCATTTAGGAATGGCAAGTGATGGAAGAAGATACATATATGTTGTATCAGGGCAACAAGGTCCTCAGTGTCGAACTCCTCCTGTTGCTCAAACATTTGTGCTGGACACTCAAACAAGAAATTGGGAATCATTTCCCCCATTACCAGAACCTAGGTTTGTTTCTTTATTTATTACCATGGTTTATGAAGTTGACTTGTTTGACCAAATTTTATTTTCAGGTATGCTCCCGCAACTCAAGTTTGGAGGGGTAGACTACATGTGATGGGGGGTGGAAAAGAGAACCGACATACCCCAAGTACGGATCATTGGAGTATTGCAGTCAAGAATGGGAAAGCTTTAGAGAAAACATGGAGGAATGAAGTGCCAATACCTCGTGGTGGCCCACACAGGTAGTTGACTCGGTTTTTTTACGGAAAGAAGTATTTGGCCGTTTATATTATTTTATTTAATGTTGATAGAGCTTGTGTTGCTATTGGTGATGGGCTGTACGTTATTGGTGGTCAAGAGGGTGACTTTATGCCGAAACCGGGGTCGCCCATCTTCAAATGCTCACGCAGGCATGAGGTGGGTAGATTTTTAAACCTTCATTGACTCTATTGTATATGAGCTTTAATAGTTGTTGAAAACTTCAGGTGGTTTATGGTGATGTGTACATGTTGGATGATAAGATGAAGTGGCACACATTGCCACCTATGCCAAAGCCCGATTCACACATAGAAGCTTCGTGGGTGATTCTTAACAATTCCATTGTGATTGCGGGAGGCACAACCGAGAAAAATCCCGTAACAAAACGGATGATTTTGGTTGGAGAGCTCTTCCAATTTGATGTTAACTCCAAGGTAAAACCATTAGTTTATTTTATTTTGTTTTAAAAATCAAATAAATCTCTTATAACATACAAATTAAACAGAAATGGCATGTGATCGGGAGGCTTCCTTACCGTGTGAAAACCACACAAGCGGCTTACTGGAACGGATGGTTGTATATCACATCTGGCCAACGAGATAAAGGACCGGATAATCCACAACCAAAGAAAGTCGTGCCCGACTTATGGCGCACAAAATTGAGTTTGTAAAAGAGTATTTTTTTGTTTTTTGTTTTTTTTTTTGCTCTTTATAGTTTTCCCTAGTTAGCATTCGATCAGGTGTGACATTTGATTCCCATTTTGATTAAAGCTTAATCAGCATTTTTGGTCCAAAAACCATGGTGGATTGATGAATACCTGTTGGCTAGGTAAAAGGTTGTACAAGGCTAAAAAAATGCCAATTTCCGTATGGCATATCATGTACTTAACAACATAATTGTAAAGAGAGGTTCTATATCCTCCTAATAAATCTTCCTAACTTTCTTCCTAATCATTAGATCATTACAAGTGTCAAAAACAATGGATGAGATTAAGAAAGAGGATTAGTGGAATCCATATGTCCTTATATAGATGGTTAGGAAGATGAATTAGGAGGATTTAATAGGAATAAATAGAATATTCCAATTGTAAAAGGCAAAATTACATTGTACCCCAATAACGTTTCACCTTCTATTTTAAATGGTCCCTCAACTTTTTTTCTTATCCTTTAAGGGAACAAAGTATACATTGACCGGCCATTTTGGACACCCCCACCTATTATATCAGGTTATATGAGTAAAGTTGATGTTTCTTGTGCCCCGGTCGTCAGATTGGATGAATAGAAAGAAAGAATCGTGGGTTATGACCATTTTCGATTTTCCGGCGACTTTCCGTACTTCGTTGGAGTTGACTATCCGTTTCTGTTTTAAGGCATCGACTTTCTTAGGACACAAGAACAATACCATTTCCTTCCCTGCACTGTTACTCCGGCGAAGAATATCCTTAATTCTCCATCTTCTCGATCGAGATCCAGTGGAACTGCTCTTCTTACACTCAGCAAGAGTTGGCGATCGGACGTCGGCCTTCCGCCATGACATACTGAATATTCCGGAAGGCATATCTTCCCGTTCCTCCGCTTATGATGATGAAGAAGATAGAGCATTTTCGTCGTCACCGACAAAAAACTTCTCTAACAATATGACAGAAGAATTATCATAAACAACTTCCTCGGCTGCACGATCCACATAATCCTTGGTGACGAGATCTCTGTTGAAGATCGGAAAAAGTATCCGGCCGGATAGAGAAAGCTCTTTAGGTAAATAGTTATCGCTGGTGAAATCCAAGGAGAACACAAAATCCTCTTCATCGCCATCGCTAAATTTCTGAAATCCAGCAGCCTATCAATGATGCTTTTCGTGAGCTTATGTAGATGTGAAGTGAACTTTTTGGAGAAGATAATGCGGCATAATAATGATAATTATAAACTTATGTGCGAAAAAGTTAATTACTTCTTGAAGTCATGTGCAAATATTACGATGAATGATCCAAGTTATGTGTATTAACCTTATAATAATGATAACTATAAACTTATCCGTTTCGATTTTCCGGCAATTTTTGTTTTTCCGGCGACTTTCCAAAACCCACGATTCTTTCTTTCTGTTCATCCAATCTGACGACAGGGGCACAAGAAACATCAACTTTATTCATACAACCGGATATAATAGGTGGGGGTGTCCAAAATGGCCGGTCATTCTATACTTTGTTCCCTTAAAACGGCAAGAAAAAAAGTTAAGGGACCATTTAAAACAGAAGTTGAAACGTTAATGGGTTACAGTGTAATTTTGCCAATTGTAAAAGACTATATGCAATTCTCTCTCTTTTTTTTTTTTTTTTTGGTTCATTGTAGTTTTCACTAGTTAGCGATAGATCATATAACATATAACACGTCTTCTGTCACCAAAGAAAAAAAAAGGTTAATAAGGGCATGTATGCGTCATTCATTAACTTTGATCCATGCCACAACCATATTATATTCATCATCAAAGATTTAAAATAGTTTGCATAATAAGAAAGAAGTTTAACGGTGTCAATGTACAAATGACGCATGTATAGAGCAATAGACAACATGTGAATGTTACCATACTACCCCTGTTGTCGTCAAGAGCCAAAGAAGCGAGATTCATGCATCAATGGAGCTATACCATATCGAAAGTTAAAAGAAAATAGAAAATTAGAATTGTTTAACATCCAAAGTTGAATTATTGGTAAGAAATAAACAGGAAGCTAATGGACATAAAAATAGATAGATTTTAATCAAGCAGTGAGTTGTGCGGCTTCATCTCTCATTTTGCCCTTGCTAATCTTAGTGCCAGCTTCATGTTGTTGGTCAGCCTTCTTTTGTGCTCTAATCATGGCACGCCTGGCACGTGGACGCAGTTCACGAACTTGTCTAGGTGGCATCACATATGGCTCAAGTGGTTTGTCCCCAAATGGGTGCTCGCTGCCCGAAAATATTCTCAGCTTTCGATCTCTGTCCTGTGTTTGTAACGAAAAGGAATGGAATGAGTGATTACATTCCATGCATGACAATAGTAGCACATTGACTCACATCACGCAGTTTATTTCTTGGGAGCATGCGAAGGACAGCTTTCCGGATGACTTCTGTTGGATCTTTTGCCATTTGGTCCTTCAAACTCCTTTCTTTTAGGTGCCCGATATACCTGTATTATTATTATTATTATATGCCAATTATAATTTATAACTCATATTTTCTTATCACTTATTGCTATATGCTTCAGTGCATCATCATATTTGCTTACAACAAAGATATAGCAACCTACTTTCATTTATTTCTGCATTACAGTATCCTGCTTTCATTTCTTTCTATTATTATTTTTTTTTTTTATGAAAAAGGTTAGTGAATTATAGCGTCTCCTGTCAGCTCTTTTCATATTAGAGCACCTTTTGTGTTTTCTAAAATTAAACCCCTTCATTAGATAATATTTCATTTTACTTCCCACATTATATCTAAGATTCAATAAAATTTATTTTTGAATAATTAAAGAGAAATATGGAGTCCAGATTTTTAATTTCCCGTATTGTGTTATACTTGATGTTATCATCAAGTAATATTTATTTTTAAAAATATGATGTGCGCTTAGAAATGAGAAAATTAGACAAGACATTTCACATAGAAATTAGTTGATTGGAGAAGGTTTATGATAATAGGTTTTTGTTAAAGAAAAACAAAAAAGCTTTAAAAAATCCAAATAGCTTTGAATCTGGATTTGGGTAGATTGTTGTAATACTAATAAGAAGAAATGAAAGTAGGAAAGAAATGAATGCTATAGAATTTTTAAATTATATATATTTTAAGATGGGAAGTAATGAAGAAGATATGATAGTTACCCAGTGTGCCAACGGTAAAATTTGTCAGTAAGTTTTCTCCCAGTGACACAGATGTCTTTAGCATTGAGGACAATACACATGTCCCCATCATCACGGTTAGGGGCATATGTAGGCTTATCTTTACCTTGAACCACTGTAGATATTTGTGATGCTAATCTCCCTAAAACCTGCATAAATGTTGTTTACCCACTATTATTTCTTAATAACATGGATTCGTCTATTAACCCAATCAAAAACAACTTTTAACAATTTTTAAATACCTACCTGGCCTTTGGCATCAAAGACTCTCCATCTCAGTCCTTCCAAATTGATGCGTCTTATACCAGCAACTGCTTTCTGCAACAATTTTTAGTTTATAACTTACTGAAAACTTTCTTTAAATAAATAAATAAAAAATATGATTAGCTTTATGATAAACCCAATTGTTATAGTTTCACAGTGCTTACGAAGAACCATGCATGGCTAATATTATTGATTTTTCTTTCCAACAGCTTATCGGAATCATGTTGTGTACAGAATCAGCACAAATCGCATGTTTAAACTAAGCTTAGCAACCAAGAAAAGCTTAAGAAGTGAGACTCTGATTATCCTCAAAAACTCATTTCTCATGGATTGGGAAATTATTTTTCAGCTATTACATGATTTAATTGCCATATGATCAGAGATTTTGTACAGCTTCAAACCTTGAGTTCTATGAACTAACGACATTCCATTCCAATTCTATCAGAGCAATGATTTAACATGTTTATTGTGTAAATATGCAAAACCAACAGCAATCAATGCTACAGATGGATGTATCCCAATGCTAGTCTACAGAAAGTTAACTTTAACATACTATTAACTATTAAGCTGAATGAAGCAATATCATAGCTAGAAAGGGAAGACCAGATACGTAGGTGTACAGTGAACTGGCAATCAACAATTTCAAGGCCTAAGCATAAAGTTGTAGAAGCAAGTATTCATGTATCGGACATCGCACAACTTATACTCAAACTAGATGAAATTTATCAAAATAATATAGTTACATAGGGAAAGGGGACAAGTATACCTTGAGGTTGCCACTGAAAGACTGAGCTGCAACCGACATGTTCTAATACAAAATCTGATCCACGTGAAAACCAAATTAAAAAGCTCATTGAACTCGATGAATAAAACAGCTAAAACATACCCCAAATACAAATTCCTGACGAAAAAGATCCAACTTTTTAGAAGAAAACTCGAAAGATGTTATTGAGCTTGTGCAATTAGAAAATGAATGATCAAACTATTTCAAAAAAATTTAAGTCTGATGAATCGATTTCAAAAAACAGGTAGAAGCATTCATCTGGGGAAGAGAGGAGCAAGAAACTTACCGCCGTTGATCCGAGGAGAGACTGGAAGAGAGGCGTCGCAGGCGGATAACCGGAGGAACGGTGCCGGAGAAGCGGTAGACGTCAGAGAGGCGGGGAGGAGAAAGCTTGGCCAGCGGCTTGGAGAGGGAAGAGAGTAGAGTCGATGGCAGCTGGAATCGAGAACGTGACACAGGGGCTTAGCCGCTAAGGCGCTAAGGGCGTTTCTTCTTTCTACTGGAATCGCTAATCGCCTAATCTCACAGACTCACAGTCCTTAGTCCATATGCAGCCCAAGTTTCAAGCCCAACTTGCAACAATTAATCAACCCAAATTTCACTAGTCAATTGGTTTTTTTAGCGGGTTTAATTGTTTGGTTCGATCCGGCCGGTTTAATCCAGTTCGAAAATAGACCCCTTTTCTTGAGATGGTAGTGGGTTTTGCTGAGTAATTTTATATACTAACGAAACAAAAAAAGACACAGATTTTAAATCCATTTGGCAAACAAGTGAACAACTCATTTAATAAAATTGATATTTGACTATTCGAGAAATATTACAACTACTTATATATGTAGACTCAAAAAGTTAGGTTTTCAAATCTATTAGAATTTATATTTTACGATTGGGGACTGGGGAGATGCCATTTCTTTCACAAGACAAGGATTAAGATGAGTATTGGTTGACTTCATGGATATCCTTGGTTAAAATTCTTTGCTTTAACATAAATTGAAATGGAACCAACCTCAAGATTTGATTTTCAGGATGGTTTAGTTTAAAAAAAGGGAAACCTAATTATATAATGCTTCACACAGCTTCAATATCAAAGGCTCCCAACAATTTTGTAAAAAAATTGAATATAATAGCATATAGAGATAATGACTTGATAGGTTAATGAACTTTTAAAATTGTTTATATTTGACAACTGAACTTATTTTTATGTTTGATTTACCCATGAACATTTTTAAATTGTTCCCATTTAGTGACTTATGTTTTTTTTTTTCACATATGATCATTAAACTTATTTTTTTGTGCGCATATGACCACATAACTTAATGGTCATTTGTGGACAAAAATAAAACAAAGTGATTAAATGTGAATAATTTTAAAAAGTTAATGGGTAAATCAAACACAAAAATAAGTTCAGTCACCAAATATGGACAAAACAAATTTTAATGTTAACTAAGTATATATAATCGGCTATTTCCCAGAATTTTGTTCTTTTGATTTGCTTGCATAAGGATAGTCCTTTATAACAATAACAATAGAAAAATATTGAACATCTTATTGAGAAACAGATTTTATTGCAAATGTAGTTTAAATTCTTAAAAAATCAATTTCTCTTTGCCTTAAGAGTGTTTAGGTCAAGGACAAACTTTGTGCAAAATTTAGCACTACTCCATACAAATTGAATAACTTGGGGACATCTTTATATTTAACCAAAAAAAGTTGGTCAAAGCAGTTTATTCCTACTTTGAAAATGTCCACAATCTAAAAAAAATCCCAAACAAATAATACACATACAAGCCCCAAACGTACATTTATGCCTACTTTTCTATATTTGTTTCTTTTTACACGAACTTTATTACCTTTTTATATAGGAAAATTCTATTTCTTCCTAATTTATCCTCCTAATTCATCCTTCTAACCTACTAAATTATGACATGTGGAATCCATTATTTCTCTCTCTCTCTTAATTTCTTCCTTTGATTTTGACACTTGTCTTGATCATGTGATTAGGAAGAAAATTAGGAAGATTTTTTAGGAAGAAATAGAACCTCTCTTTTATATATATAAATTACTTTCCGCGTCTACTTTTTCACTTGTCCATGTGATATGTTTTTTTTTTACTTATCCATGTGATATGTTTCTAACATGCGTTGTTTAGTTTAAACTGTTGCCAATTCATAAATTGGATTACATTACCAAAAAAAAACAACCATATAATAGCAAACACACAAAAAGAAACAAATATAGAAAACAACATCAATTTTCCCATTTGTCTACCCAATCATGCTGAAACTAAAACGAAAGACCCCAACCCAGATTAATTGATGGAAGATTAGGAGTTGGGAGAAAGACTTTTAAGAAAAAAAACTATAACTTTACCAATGTAAAAGCCTAACAAACTAAAGATCCCAACAAGTTTATAAGAAACCAGAAAATATATAGGAAAAAAAAAGCTACAACTATTTCTGTACAAACACCACCACAAGTGACAAGACAAGGTGGTTGTTAATGTTATTATCCAAAAGCCTCCTTCAACTTGAAAGTTTGCATGACATAAATCTCATCATATGCCTTTTCTTGTTTAACATCAATGTATCCTCCAGTTTTCAAAAGCTGCATCATTTTTTTCAAATACCAAAACACCTCAATATTAACAACCATTTCAACTACATTTGTAGACGCTAACAATAGATTCTCTTACCAGTATCTCAGAAAAAAACCTTGCACTTTCTCTCTTTGTTTTCTGCTTCAAAATGTGAGACAACTTTACAACTTCATCTTGCCTCTGCCTCTGTGTGAAGTTAGTGTGCAGGTAACCCCCCACACTTCTGTACAACAAACACAAAGGGTAAGAGGATTTTATGTAAAAGAATCACAAAATATGACCATTAAACTTACCTTGTTATAGCCGACCAATTTTCTGCAACATTAAAAACACATGATTTAATCAGATCTTTAAAAAAAAGAAAACAAGCTACAGAAGGTAAGTGGAAAAAGTTACATACCATGCCCTTGGTTTTGTAGTGTTGACGAGCTTGGTCCCTGTAATTGTATTACCTCTTTGAGTTTAAAACTATCGATTTCTACATCATTGGTTGGAAAGAGGTGTTTTTCTCCGGTTTCACATGAACTTGTGGGTCCCTCTTGGTTGGCCTTGGATGCTGATTGGGTCACCGGGGTTGATGGAGCAATTGCTTCATTTTCTTCAGAATCTTTATGCATACCACTGGATCCTACCCCTACCCCTACCCCTACCCCATCATCAACTTCTAAACCTGCTTCCATTGTCCCTTCCACTTGTTGTACCTGCAACAACTCAATTTTGGAAATGGTAGACCTAATATCCGATGGAAAACCTGCATTGACTGGGGGGTTGACCAATGGTTACTAAATAAACATTCAACTTGACTAAATAAGAAACAAAACTTACTTGGAATTATAGGCTCCATGAAACAATCAAAAGACTGAGTACTGGTCAAAGCCTTCCTTCTTTTACGTAGGAGGTCACTTGCATCCGTGACCCACTCTTTATACACACTGCCAAATTATAAGTAATTACTATTTATTAACATTTCAAATTTATTATACTTATACTTGTGTTTCATCCAAACACTTTAATTTTATTTCCATGCAAGCACAAAAGGATGACATCACTCACACGTTACGAATCACAAGTGTATCGTCATAAACACATGTGCGCTTCCTCGATGCCCTAACGCGTTCTCTGACAGCCGGGGTAAGTACACCCATATTATCCGATTTATGTTTTCCTGCATTTAATGAAACAAAATTTCATAAATACAAAACTCATCAAAAAAATATTCACATGTATATGTACCTTTTGACCGAGGTGTCACATCAACAGTAACTGACAGTTGTCGTTTTTCGGGAGTAGGTTTCACTGTTATGTTATCATCAACCAACGTTGTTTCTAGAACCATTGGTGTACACTCTTCATCATGATGCTTATTGTTTATGTTTTCTCTATCTTCAAATATCATGTTATCATATGAAGAGTTTGTGTTCTTCCATTCTGGATCTTCTTCAATAAAGGGTATTTTAGGAAGAGTTACTTCTTCATCAAGCTCCATGGGAACCAAGCACTCGTCCATGGAGAATCTATCACGAAGATTCTCTGGACTTGTTTCCGAGTGATGTCCTGTTTCGTCATTTTCCCATTCATCTGTTTAAAGAAAAAGAATCATACTATTAGGTTAAATATCACAAAAAAATACAAGACATAAATTTTTAAAATAGTTACCAGGAAGGACAATCTCCAAATGGGATTTCACGTGCTGCCTGTGACATCCGAGAAACAAATAAAAATGTAAAAAATATATATAAATAAAAAGATCGACCATATTATATATATATATATTTAAGCATGTAATTAACTCACTCGCTACTGCTTTCATCTTCCACAACTTGAAGATCAAACGCATCTAATTCGAAATTTTCTGGCAAACTGATTGAAGAGAATTCTTCACGCATAGCCTCCATGAAAGTATTGTATTTCTTTCCGCTAGAAGATTCCGGAACATTCATGCCTAGAATGTTGGTTTTAGATCTTTGACTTGAAGATTCTGGCAAGCACATGCCCCCAACGTTAATGTTGACTTTTTTCCTCCCTTCACAATAAACTTTCATTTCATACAGACTATGATTGCAGTCAACAAGCAGATACTCGACTTTCTTGGAATATAACCTTGTCACTCCTAGCAGAAGAAAGCCTAATATTCTATATGTTACAATTGGAAGTTGGTCTACCAATATTTTATCTGAGTCAAACACAAAAAGAAGCTTGTCACAAATATTAATATACATGAATAAATGTATGGACCAGTTTTAAAAGTAACAAAATACCAAGAAGAAGATTTAAGGATAATGAATAAACTCTTTTTTACAAAAGTGAAAAGCAGGAAAACTCTTTTTAAGGGTAAAAGGTCAAGCATATAATGCAATTCTAAAACATATTTCTAAGATGTGAAACACATAAGAATTTGTAAAGTGACAACAGAATCGCTTTTCCCCTTTATGTACGTGAGAAATTTATCATATGTGGTGTTGACTTTGAAAGCTAACAGTTGAAGCAGACATAATTTGTGTTATCATCAATCAAAAATAACTATCACAAGTAAGTAACAAAAATAAGAGTAGGGCAACGAATAATCCTCTTCTTCTAGCCGCTAACCAGAAGAAAAACCCTAGGTTTCAAACATACAACTTTTTGAGCACAAAATTAATTTAAGGATTAAAATAATCATATTTACACAACTTTTTGAAAACCGAATGCGTGTTGCACTATCAATCGAACACAATATATACATGAAACGGCACAATCATATGTATGGTCTTGGTTCTTGAAATATTTAGTCATTCACGCCTCTCCGTTCAGATGAACAACAACATTTGCCGACTTAAATACACACGAACCAGAAAGCAAAATTAGTAAAATAAATTAACCCCAATATAGTTTCTACAAAACAATGAAGAAATTTTGATTTTGTTCTTCTTTTTTTTTTTTTTTTTTTTTTACTAAAATTCCTGCAACTTCAACGAAAGAGAAAGTGACGCAGAAAATGAAATGGAGAACTAACCAACAGAAGAACTGATGTTCGTCTGTTCAACAAGTTGTTTCCTGATACGGTGTGGGAAATGGGCAGCGATCCAAACATGCCCCAAATCCCCCTTCTTATTTCCCATTAACATCTGTTTGTATATCGTCCCCATTTAACTTAATTAAACTTGATAAAAACCTTCTATTGTACAGTCATGCGTATACATATATGAAATGGAATATGTAGTTTGATTATCACCCCGTGCGTCTGAAATGGAAATGGTGTGTGCACTTCTCTGCAAGTGAGCGGCGACAGGGGGAATGTGGTGAGGTTAGAAATGGCGAGGGAAGAAGAAAACGGTCGAGGCTTTGAGCGTCTCTGACAAGTTTCCAATTTAAAAATGAGGAAATCGACCTTTTTAAACACATTTTAGTGAAAAATACTCATTAATTTCTCATGGCCCATCAATGTATTTATGTGTTTCTTAATTCTTAGTTGTATACTTGTATTTTTCTATAAATGAATGTCAATTTTTTTATTAAAGTTATATTATTTTAACATCAACTTCATTACAAATTTTTTTTTAATCAATATAGACCATTTTACATAAATAATATCCAATAAAAAGGTCAATATTTTGAGAAAATATACAAATACAATCATCTTTAAAACTCTAAGGTTACCTTGAAAGCATAATTTAAGTGATTATAATCATTAAAGAACCCTAATTTACACAAATTCACCAAATTAAAGTATAGTGGATGACGATTTACCTTGAATCCAACCTTGAGTGTTGTTAATATTCAGCAAACGCACTTGAAACCATTAGCTTAAAAGTAAGACACACACTAATCGCACATTTACAATAGATACACAAACTCCAGGATGTTTGGGATAAAAAAACATTAATCTCGTTTAAGACATATCAGTCAACCCTCATTCTTTAAGTATAAAAATCACATTTTGGATCTAATAAACGTGATTTGGTTTATGGATATTGAGTTGAGAATAAGTGGCTATCAACTATAGGTGAGTATAAGGATGGATGAGACACTCATAATGAAGGGTATGGCATGGGTTGTGGGTTGGAGCACATTGTTCTTTAGTAGCAGTAACGTTTGAGAAAAGTAGAAATAAGGTCAACGAGAGATACGGTGTTGGTTGTGGTATTGAAGGGTTTTTGGTGTTGGTTTAGACATATTAGATTAAAAATGTTTTAAAGGGAGTGATGGTTGGGGTGACGGAAGAGGATGACGTAGTCAGTGGTTAAATCAAGGCAACAATTGTTGATCTATATAGCCAATAAAAGTGCATTTGATTGAACGCGTGGCGAGTTTTGTGGTCTTCTGGCATTGAGGTTATGGTATCAAGCATACATAAACATACGTATGTCTAAATATATGGGTTTGTAGATATAGATAATGGAGGGGGAAAAAGAAATTTGCTTGATGTGATGGGTAGGATGTAGTATCGATAGTTGTAGTGTGTGTAAGGATTTTGATACATAACAAGTGTGGGAGTACAGGTTCAATAGACCTAGATTAAAAATATTTTGAGGGAGGATATGCGGTGGGTGAATGTTGATTAAGAAAGTATTAGGCATTGGGTGAGAATAAGGTAAGTCCAATGTGTAGGAAGTCAGTATTGTTAAAGGTGACGTGACAAAATAGGATGATGACGTTGGTGGTTAGGTTGAGGCAATAATACCGATGATATCAGTTTTGGCAGCGGAGAAAGGTGTATTTAGTTAAAAGTGGGTCGTACTTGTATGGCCTTTTTGGTATTAAGGTTAGGATACCAAGCATACTCGAACACACGTAAGTGGTCATAAGTGGGTTTACACTTGCTTGTTTGGTAGGTAGGATGTTGTGTAAATAGGTCGAGTTCTAAAGTATCCGATCTAAAACAAGGTTGGGGTAAGGCATGAATAGAGAGGGAAAGTATACTCTTGTTATGCCAACAGTTCATTCTTTCCACTTTCCCATTAGGATGGTCCTTTGGGACATGAAAATCAAAGAAATTTAAAAGGTTTCAAAATGACACATTATCAAAATCTACCACTAAATCGCATTGGAAACTTTTAATTTTGCATCAAAATTCTGTTTTAGATTAATTGGTGAATTTTAAAGTTTTAGATTTTGCTTTTAATGGATAAAAACAAATAAATTACTTGTAACTATCTAGCAGTAATAAAAGAATACTTATATTTTGTCTCGTCGTATGAATCTACCTAATGTGGCTAGGGTCCACACAACACCATAGATATGTTGCTCGATGTGATCAACCCGACACCACAACTTATGACTGACCTTTTGTAACATATTATACACACACACACAAACACAAAAACGGAAAAGTACAATAAGAGTTAAAATGACAACTTATGACTGACCTTTTGTAACAACTCAAAATGGAGCTAATCGGAAAGTAAGTAATAAATGGATGATTAATAATTAATTATTCATATTATACAATGTTGCGGAACTCGCTATTCGGTACTCGTTCGGCCAACCGAGGAGTAGCAAGTACTCGGATTATAGAGAGTACTCGGGGAGTACTCAGATTTGATAAATTATACATAATTATTTTTAAGGAAATTATATATACGTCAAAAATTATAAGTTGATTGAATTTCATAACATATTTAGTGGAAAAAATCAATAAAAATATACAAGTTCAAATATTAAACTATTTCTAAAACAATATTCATTATTTAATATTAGAGTAATCATTTAACCATTAGTCGTTTTTTGTTTCTCTATCAAATTTACATTAAATTTAACAAAATTATAATTAAACAATTAAATAAATAACTAAAAATATGATATATGTTAAAATTTTAATTAACAATTATAATTATTTATTTTTTCTAAAAAAGTGAAAATTTCCGAGTTTGACTGATTTGACCCAGTTGGACCGAGTTGCTCCGAGTTTGACCAATTTTTACCGAGTTTGACCGAGTAACACCGAGTTTGACCGATTTCCGAGTTGTTTGGCTGAGTTGGCCTAACTCGCCTCAGTAAGAGCCGATTCCGAGTACTCGGCCGAATACTCGTCCGAGTTGGTCGAGTTTTACAACACTGATATTATATAACTCATACAAATTGCAAAGTATGATGTGAACTTTTTCAATTGTATGTACTTTTAGTGCACCAACTATATCACTAAATTACATTCAGCACCTGGCTGAGGCGTGTTGTTCTGTTACCAGAGGTTGCATGTTCGAACCCTCTCCCTCTTGTTGTTGGTGCATTAAATTACCATTATTATTATTTACATTTTAAACCGAATTTTATGGTATGTCCGACTTTTTTTTGTATTATTTAATTTTTACAACTTGGTACCAATCAAAATATAGTTGGTGTCAATACAAGTCCATCACTTTTATATTTTTATAATTTGAACCAATTTTTAATTTTCTATGGAAATAAGTTTTATAAACTCATTTTTTTCCTACAATTTTCCACTTTTATTTGATTTTACAAGTTTAGTCCATTATTTTTTATAACATTTTAAACTTTTTTTCTATGTATATCTTACATGTTTTTTTTTTGAAAAATAATATAAAATCTTTTATATTTTATTATACATTTGTTTTTTAAAAATATATTTTCACAAAATTGGTTTTCTTTTTACTCTTTTTTGAGTTTTTTTTTTCTGTATAACAAAAAAATTGTTTTTAAATAATTTTAAACCTTAGTTCTATTTAGAAAAGTATCTTTTGGCAATCTATTTCATATTATATCCAATTGTTTTTGTTTTTTTATAAAATAACTTTAGTTTTATAATTTTTTCATCTATGTTGTTTTAAATTTTTTTTTACGTTTTTTAAATTTGTTTAAAGAATTTGTTCAAACATTTTTTATAGAATTTTCCTAACTTTCTTTTACAATGTAGATGTTTTTTAAACTTAATACTTTTTATAAATTTTTGAACAATTCATTTACATTTTTTTCAACTTTATTTTCTACCAATTCACTTCTAAAAAATTGACTTTCTACATAATATATTTTTTATAACTTTTTGTGTCATTATTTTTATGCATAATTTTAAGACTCTTTATTTTTATATATCTGTTTTTAGGTGTGATTTTTATGATTTTTCAATTTTTACAAATTTTATTATAAAATATGTCTCATCAATTGTACATACATAAATATTCCGCAGCAACGTGCGTGCATTATACCCACAAATGCATAATAAGGTACAAAAAAGCACACTTTGTATATAGCCTTCAACAATTAAAAAGTAAGTAATGGTTTAAAGTTTAAACCCTCAAACAAAAAGAAAGTAGCTTCTCCGTACTAATGTCTAGTGTGAAGTGAGGTCCATCAATGATGCAATTGGCCAGTAGCTACAATCAACATTCATCGGCTTCAATAATCTATTACTATAATCATTCTGCCAAAATAAAACAAGCATACCGGATCATCATGTGACTATTATTAATTTCAACTACAAAATTAAGCACACGCATTCTTTTTCTTCACTTTCCATTTAAGAAGGTTGTAAAAATCTTGATCCGAAAGCCAACCTCACCCCACTCTCTTTAACAACTTCATACCTCCTTTTAATCCTCACCTCCAAACTATACCCAAAATACCGAGGAAACTTAACCAGTTCAGTTTTCGGATACTCCATTGTCAAAAAGTATTCCCATTTCGGTAACAAATCATCTTCCACACTAAAACTATAAATCTAGAAGCCATGGTTGGGATGAGATTTTCGGTTAGACTAATACCGCATAATTGAGGTCTTTTTGTGATAATTATGGGTCAAGAAGAAACCTGACCACTGGTTTGATATTTCCTTCTAAACTGTAGTACGCGAAATCCGGATTACTTCCTTGATAACTTCAAGCTCCGTTCCAAGTTCTTCAAGGTAGACCACATGTGGAGGGAGATTTGGTGTTTCAGTGTTATTAGTTACTTGTGAAGTTTCTAGAAGATCAGCAGGCGGTTTTTGTGCAATTTCATCTTTGACTAGCGGGATAGGAAAGTATTCTAGGACTTCAACAAAATTGTCCCCGTGTTCTTCAACGAGGCATGGAATGAGAGCATCTCTGATTTCAGGAGTTGTTACCTCTCTTCCTGTTAGTCGAGCATACTATGATTAGCGGAGGGCTTTTTTGGAATTTAAAATATTAGGGGCTGTTTCTTTTTTCTCCTATTAAGTCCGGGTAAAATGTTTGAATGGGTAATGATATCTCTGTTGTATACACAATGTTTGCTTCATTTCAAGAGAACCAAGACTAAATGACTATTTTACCCTTACATTCCAAACATCAAATTTAATGTGAGACGAGAGGAGTTAGGAGGAAAAAAAAAAAAAAAAAAAGGCAAATAGGTAAAAGGTTAGTGACTTAATACATTAAGCCAGGATTTTTGACCTTAACCCATTAAGTCATTCTCTCTATATTAAGTCAAAAAGAAGCAACCATGTATAGGTGCCCTGATTAGATGCTTAATCCGTTCAATAAATAAGAAACAGCACATGCTGTACACTTCACTATCCAAATTAACCGATTTAAGTCATGAATGCTTCAATATATTCGTGTAGAAGGAAAAGGATTTCTAGTGAACCGAGTCGTTTGCTTAGAGAAGAAGTTGGACATTTAAGACCTGAAAAGCGGAATTTCAAACATACAGGGACCTCCATGGTTCTTATCATAACCTTCTTCAAGGAATCGTTAATCCTATACATTTCAAATTGATATAAACCTAAAACAGCTTTGTGTAATTAGAAAATATCGCACTTTTATTGCGTATATTAACATAAACAACAGATATATGACAATTCAAACTTCCTGAAACTGATGGTTAAAGTAAAAATAGATATTGAGCTACTTTCTTAACAAAACCCTACACTAATGAACAATGGAAATAACTGAAACTATGAATCTATAACTGCAAATGCAGAATCAACGGAAAATGAAAGAAATTACCGGGAGGAGACGGATGACGAGGCGGCACCGAAGAGACGAACGGTGTCCGACGGTCCAAAGAGGCTGAAAGCCTTCATATGGACGGCTGTTGGTTTACTGTTTTATTAGTGAAAGTTGAAGCTGTGATGACTGATGAACTATATATGATTATGGAGTACAGTTCGGACTTTGGAGGAAGAAGATATGATAATTTAAGAGGAGAATTGAGTATTGAGCACATGTCCAAGTGTAGTTACTTCATGTAAACTAGGTTGAGCCCGTGCGTTGGATTAAAACTTCGTAAGTGGGTTAGACGGCTTTTATTTCATATTGGTTATCTTGTCTATTCTTTAAAGACTTTTGAGTTTTCTTTTAAATATTTTAAGGTTGTCATCGTTCTTTGTATATAAAACTAATAAAATTTAAGAAGAAATAAGTAAAAACCTGCTCAAAGTTGACGGCCCGTTGTTGGATGGGGTTCATATGCCGGAAAAAAAATCACAAAACTTCCAAAATATCAACAAATTAACGATAACTGAATATAAAAGGTCCAATTTTGAGAAAAGTTAAACAATGACTAACCTGTACAGCTAAGCCCTTGTTATTGTTCTTCGACCCTTTGGGAAATTGAACGATCCATGGTTTGGTTGTCCGATGTAAGAGGGAAATTGAACAATTAAAGTACAATGCTATAATTGGATAGCTTTTTAAAAGTACAATGTCCTAATATGAAAATATTTGAAAGTACAATGCTATAATAGAAAAAGGTCACGAACTTACAAGTATAAGGGTATCTTCACTTGGGACAGGTAAGCCTTTTAAGGCCATATCTGTTGAAATATAACCTTCACCTCCAACCCAATACTTTGATGGATTATCAACAGTATAGAACACCTGCAAAAAGACATCAATACCCTCATTCTTACTTTGATTTTGTAGTTTAGAAAAAGGCAGTACCTTTAAGTTAGGGTTGATAACTGCAAGCATGTCAAGTAACTTTTTAAGAAGAATGTCATCAAGGGATACATTTGCATAAACCAAAGATACCTAAAAGCTGCAAAACTAAATATAAATTATAGACCTGTTAAAGATGCTATATCAATTTAAAGGAATGCGTTTTGTGGTAGAAGATACACCTTCTTTAAATATACAACTTGACATACCATAACAATATCTTGAGGATCGACCTGTCAGAAAAGAAAAGATAACAGGTGTCGGTATAATATTTTGAAGAATTTGAGAAAATGTATGAGGACCCTTCTTGTAATTTAGTTTCAGTATTATTATCAGTACAATTGCCACATTCCTATTGTTGTATCCAAGGGCATACCCTGATACAAAACTCTTGACCTAAAAGACACAAAACAGTTTATTGCTGATCCAATACCCGACCCATCTTCCATGACTTTGAGAATCACAAAAGGATGGTCCCGTATGCATTTCATTCTTTCCGGAAGGGAAAAAAAGAAGTACTCCCCATCATAGTGAACCTCTCCTTTCTCATTTTTCCACTTTTTCCACTTTTGACCCTCCCACTTGTAATCCCTGCAGTCCCGTCTCTATCGATCTTTTTCAAAATTCCCACAATGCCCGCGGCCGCCAGCCTGGCGGCTCTTCTTGTCACCACGTCACATATTTTCACCACCAGTTTTCGAACTTTTAATGGACCATTGTATATCTGATAATAATAAAAAAGAAAAAATTAAACAAACTCATTTAAAAAGATAGTTTTATAGAAACTTATAAAGAAAAAACTTACATCCAAGGAATCTTCTAGAATCTTGGCAACTTCACTCAAGTTTGGGGTGTCATCTTCATGCATGGCCGCCATTAATGGTGTACTTTTATTACACATAATAGACAATGTACTTTATTTTTTTAATACTATTATCTTTAAAAAAATATGTAAGTACGTTGCTATTATGGGTAAAAATTGCATGTACATTGCTTTTTGTATAAAGAAAATGCAAGGTGTGTTACATATTGTTATTATTAGTAAAATAAGTGTAATTACGTTGCTATCATGGATAAAAAACAAAATACATTGCCTATAATTGTAAAAAAAGAAAAGTAAATTGCTATTTTTTTGCAATTTGTCGATGGTTGAATATTTTAAATTATAATTATTTCATGGCATATCGAATCTTGCTGATAGCTTAGAAGAAACGGGTCCAAAAATATCAGATTCTAGTGACATCTTGTGAATTACTCTTCTTACAATGTGACCTAAATACATCCCCGATATCATTTTCTCAAAACCCTACATTAGTAACACAACTTATATTAGTTATTAAATAAAAATCTCGAAACAACAAAAACAATTATCTAAAAAAATTAATAAATTAACCTGGTCATTTGGGTTCTGGCTTTCAGCATCAAGATCAATATCGTATGATGTTCTAGGTAAATGTGAGGACCAAAAATTACCCCATTCCATGTTTATAACCTAATAATTGAAATTAAGTTACATAGGTGAACCGAACTATTGAAGTGTTTTTTTTTAATTATTTTAAATAATTTAAAGACCAAAGATACCATGCCTCCTGTGAGCAAAACCAAATTGAAATATTTGTTCGATTAAGATGGGGAAAAGGAAAGGAAACAACAGAGAAGTCTCGAAGAAATAATTGTCATGGGCATTTCATCGAACAGCTTTCATGCAGTGAACATGTTATCATCTCCAAGCCCACAGATTTATCAATAGACAGTATAAAATCGGATTTCAGTCCAGTGAAATAGGAACAATAAAGCTTAAATTGTTGTGAAGATTAAATTGAGAGTTTTGGACTTACCATTTAAGATTTCAGGGGTTCGGGCGAACGGTTGTCTAAGCGAGCAAGTTGGAAATTTCGAGATGCGATGATGGAGAACCGGAGACGCGACGGTGGCCGTCGACAGGAACGAACCAGCGGAGATGGAATTTCAGAAGAGCAGATTATAGAGTTCCCGCTGTTTGAGATTTCCCATCTCCAATTTACACGTCACATAACAGTTTGAAAAAAATAAAGAACCGAACAATCAAGAAAGAGTTGTTGGGATTAGAAAATTTTTCTATTCAGCACTAGAACAGAATTATAATAGGAGGAGCAACTCTCACACTCGACTATTATAAAAAATCAACCCTCTAACTAACGCTTACACTCTAAGTGTTATGCTCACTAACTCTATGTGTTTGTGATGTTTAGGATGCCTAAGAACTGAAACTTAAGCCTCTATTTATAGCTAAACTAGCCACTAAATCTATAGTATATGAACATATTAAATTCTTGGAAAAGAATATCAAATTTGCCACCTTAAGCTTTGTCAACAATGGTGGCTTCAAGAATGGAGGGCTTCTAGATGGAGGCTGGAAATCAACAAATCTCCCCCTCCAGCCTCTTTTGAAGAATCCTTAACCCAACTATGTCAGCACATAGTTTGTGTTTGTCTTGTGTCACCACCTTGGTCAACATATCTGCAGGATTGTCTTTTGTATTGATCTTTGATAACTTCAGTTCTCCTATTTCGATTGCTTCTCTAAGCCAATGATAACGAATATCGATATGCTTAGTGCGAGAATGGTACATCGAATTCTTGCTTAGGTCCATAGCACTCTGACTGTCGCAATGAATGATGTATTCTGCTTGGGGAAACCCCATTTCTTGAAGAAACCGTTTTAACCATATAAGTTCCTTCCCATCTTCAACGGCAGCAATGTACTCGGCTTCTGTTGTTGACAGTGCTACACACTTCTGTAACTTGGATTGCCATGAGATAGCTCCCCCTGCCAAAGTGAAAACATAACTTGATGTAGATTTCCTATTATCAATATCTCCTGCCATATCGGCATCTGTATAACCTTTCACGATTGGCTTTGCTCCCCCGTAGCATAAACATAATTTTGAACTACCCTTCAGGTATCGCAGTATCCACTTGACTGCTTCCCAATGTTCCTTTCCTGGATTTGTTAGATATCTACTCACAACACCAACAGCATGAGCAATATCTGGTCTTGTACACACCATCGCATACATAAGACTTCCTACGGCTGAGGAATAAGGGACTTTCTTCATCTCTTCTTTCTCTTTATCAGAAGAAGGATAATTTTTCTTACTTAACTTGAAGTGATTTGCCAACGGAGTGCCAACAGGCTTGGCGTTTTCCATGTTGAACCTTTTAATCACACGTTCAACATACTCCTCCTGTGACAATAACAATTTTCTTGATTCTCTATCACGGATAATTTTCATGCCCAATATTTGTTGAGCTGGGCCTAAGTCTTTCATATCAAAGAACTTAGACAAATCCTTCTTCAAGTTGTTGATCATGGTTGCATATTGACCCACTATTAGCATATTATCCACATAGAGTAAAAGGATGACAAATTTCCCATCTGGAAACTTCTTCAAGTACACGCAGTGGTCTGCAACAGTTCTTTTGTTTTCGTGACTTACCATGAACGAGTCAAACTTCTTGTACCACTGTCTTGGGGCTTGCTTAAGACCATAAAGGCTCTTCTTCAACTTGCAGACGAGATGCTCTTTCTTTGGGACTTTAAACCCATCGGGCTGATCCATGTATATTTCTTCATCTAAATCACCATGGAGAAAAGCTGTTTTTACATCCATCTGCTCAAGTTCAAGATCTAAACTGGCAACCAATCCGAGTACGACTCGAATTGACATCATCTTCACAACCGGTGAAAAAATCTCATCAAAGTCAATTCCTTCCTTTTGTTGGAATCCTTTGACAACGAGTCTTGCCTTGTACTTCACAATGTTTCCTTTTCCATCTTTTTTCAACTTGAAAACCCACTTGTTTTTCAAGGCTTTCTTTCCTTTGGGAAGTTTCACCAACTCATATGTTTGATTTTTGTGCAAAGAATTCATTTCGTCTTCCATGGCCTTTTGCCAATTGGCTTTGTTAATATGAGATTGAGCTTCCTGAAAGCTCTCTGGCTCCCCCTCGCTGGTAAGAAGGATGTAGTTCGAAGTTGGGTATCTTGAGGAAGGAACACGAACTAGATCAGATCGTCGAACTTGAGTTTCTTCATTAGAAACATCTGGCAATGACTCTGAATTATCAAGAGGTGGAAGCTCCCCCTGCTCAACACCTCCTTGATCTGCATCATCAACTTCATTATTCTGTTCATCGGTCGGAACATCATCTTTTGTTTCAGATATCATCTCTGGAACTTTGAAGCTTTGTTGCTCGTTAATCGATGCCTTGAAATCATAATACTGGTCTTCATAGAAAACAACATCTCTGCTTTGAATAACCTTCTTTAGTTCTGGGTCCCATAGCCTGTACCCGAACTCTTCATCTCCATATCCAATAAAGATGCATGGAGTGGATTTGAGGTCCAACTTCTTCCGCAATTGACTTGACACATGTGCAAACGCCTTGCACCCAAATACTCTCAAGTGAGAATATGTTATGTCTTTACCCGTCCATATCTTTTCTAGAACTTCAAAATTCAATGGAACTGAATGTGACCTATTTATAAGGTAACAAGCTGTCAATACAGCTTCACCCCAGAATGGCTTTGGTAGTTTAGCCGCACTGATCATACATCGGACCTTCTCAACAATGGTACGATTCATTCGTTCTGTTACACCGTTATGCTGTGGGGTACGTGGGACAGTCTTTTCATGCCTGATACCATATTTTGTGCAATATGTGGAGAACTCACGAGAATAGTACTCACCTCCATTATCTGATCTGAGACATTTCAATTGCTTGCCAGTTTGTCTTTCCACCATTACATGAAAAGCTTTAAAACGATCAAATACTTGATCCTTCGACCTGAAACAATAAACTCATACTTTTCGTGATGCATCGTCGATGAATGTCACAAAATACTTGTTTCCACCAAGGGATTCTGTAACACCCCAGCTTTTACAACATTTTTTTTTTCAAACTTATAATACAAATATTTAATTATACAAACCATTTAAATTTTTACAAACGGGGTATCACAAATACATACCATAGCCATAGTTCAAACCTGTTTATTTTACATTTTTGTACAATAGAAGCTACGGTCCCACCCGACTCTTCTAACGTCCTCCCTGTTTACCTGAGTACATAGCATTTCAAAAAAAACATATACGTGAGACATAATGTCTCGTGAGCGTTATGGGTTTAGACCCAAAAACATTTTACCAATAATATCATTATTCTTTAATTGTTCAATATTTCTTTTCCTGTAAGCGCACCCACAGGTATTTCATTATTTCTTTTCAATGGTACATTCCTACGAGCGCACCCGTAGGTTTTATACGGGACGCACCCGTATAGCTACTTCCCCAATAGCATGAAACGAATTCATCTACCAAGGTAAGACAACTACTTCGCGACGGGAGGTACCATCCCAGTAGTGTCTTTTTGTCACCCCTACCGCAGCAGGCCGTGGTCTTTATCCGGATACTTCTCAACTTGTCAACAGGGCTCAATCACCTTATTACTTTCTTGTATTTCATTTACCATTTCTGTACACACTTACTATTCCTTTATTCCATTTTCAGTTTCACAAAACATTTTGGTTCCATTGAACCATTTCCCTTTTCATTAAATCATTTTCAGTTTCGTTAAATCATTTCAATTTCCATAAAACCATTTTGACGCCCAAAACATTCTTTAATAAAATTCACTTCGCTATGTACCCGAAAATCCACATAACACTCACGTCGGTCACCTAGGAGTTAGTTATCTTCTTGGACTCCTTTCTTTTTATCCTGAGCAACCTTGTTTGAACCACCACCTATTATATACGAATTATACATTTATACTCAGTTCATACATTTACAATAGCTAACTTTACAGTTTAGAAGTACCATAGTATGCAACTACAATTCATTAGTTAGGCTACAATCTCTATTAATTAACTTCCTTCAATTTATAACTTCCCCGGAATACACGTATTTTGCTACAGTATCCTCGGGAGGTCGTATTTCTGTTCCGACAATTTTCCACATGTTTTCACACCATTTTAGGCCTATGGTATGAATTATAGACCAAACGGACAAGTCTAGAGCCAAGTTCAAAACTCAAAATTGGACAGATTGCTGCCCAACAAAGAGCACGACTCGTGCTCTTTTTCTTCACTGGGAAGCACGACTCGTGCTTATGGTCTTTGACCATTTCTGACTTCTACAGTGTGGCACGACTCGTGCCAATCCATATACAAAAAGGCACGACTCGTGTCTGCGCTGCAGAGACGGGTTTTTGCCCGATTTTTGTGCTGCAGCCCCCTGTTTTGGTCCATTAAGTCCTTAATACTTATCCTAATCAATTTATATCATTCTATGACTAAAACCTTTAGTTTACATCAGGTTTTAATCCATAGAAACAACTCAATTACACAAATTCTTAGTTTTAGGGTTCTTGAGGAAATTTCTCAATTCCTTTGCTTCTAATTGGTTTTCAAAGATGGAATTGAGTTCCAATGATATGTAGAATCATTATTTAGAAGTTAGAAACTGAAATCAATCCCACCCCACTACTGAATTTCGTTTTCATCCCCTCAAGATAACTAAAAATGGTTTAGATAACTTGCAAGAATGAAACTCTAACCTTAGACGACTTAGGAATCAAAATCTTCAAACTTAGTTCTTCAATTCCCATGTTAATTTCTCCAGAATCTTCTAGGACCCGAGCTCCCTTTCTCCTGCTGTAGGTGTTTCACGATTTCAGTAGAGAGAGCTAGAGGCTTCTCTCTATTTATACCTCCATAGTTTCCCTCTTAACCCCTCTAGTTCCAATACTTACACTAGGACACAAAATCTGATTTTTATTACAATAAGCTTATATACTTTACATTATTACCCACAATACAAAAATATTTACATTGAGATCCAAAAGATGACAAAAGACTGATTTGCCCTTTCTCATAACTTTAATATTATACGTAATTATTTTATTACAGATTTTTGGCGGGTTCTTACAACCTCCCCCCTTAAGAGGATTCCGTCCTCGGAATCTTCTCATAGTTCGTGAAATTGGGATATCTTCTCTTCATGTCTTCCAAAGTCTCCCAAGTCAAATCTGAACCCGACGGGTGCTTCCATTTGACCAAAACTAGATCAATTTCCTTGTTCCTCAACTTTTTGGTTCTCACTTCCAACATCGCTTCTGGTTCTTCTATCAGCTTATTCGGGGCCTCTACTTTTAAGTCTTCCAACGGGATAACAAGTTCACTCTTCCCAAAATACTTTTTCAAATAGCACACATGGAACGTATCATGTATACCACTCAGTTCACGCGGTAACTCTAGCTTGAAAGCTTGTTCGCCAATTTTCTTTAAGATCTTGAAGGGTCCAATGTATCTTGGACTCAGTTTACCCCTCTTTCCAAATCTTACTACACCTTTCCACGGTGATACTTTGAGCATCACCAGATCACCT
The DNA here is from genome assembly GCA_023525715.1 of Cichorium intybus. Taxonomy (NCBI): domain Eukaryota; kingdom Viridiplantae; phylum Streptophyta; class Magnoliopsida; order Asterales; family Asteraceae; genus Cichorium; species Cichorium intybus. Next base: position 156,636,760 of record CM042011.1, on the reverse strand, counting down.
TCCTTTAAATCATAAGGTCTCTTCTTCAAGTCTGCATAGCTCTTCTGCCTATCTTGAGCAGCTTTCATATTAGCTTGAATTATTTTGATCTTTTCGTTTGTTATCCTTACAATTTCTGGCCCAGTTATTTTAGTTTCCCCTGCTTCCAACCAACACAAAGGGGTTCTACACTTCCTGCCATATAGAGCTTCGAATGGTGGCATCCCGATACTGGAATGATAACTGTTGTTATAAGAAAATTCCACCAATGGCAAGTGCTCGTCCCAATTTCCACCAAAATCCAGAGCACACGATCGTAGCATATCTTCTATGGTTTGGATGGTTAGTTCACTTTGCCCGTCTGTCTGGGGATGATAAGCTGTACTCATTTTAATTTTTGTCCCCATTCGTTCTTGTAGTGCTTCCCACAATTTTGAGGTAAATCGTGGGTCTCTGTCAGACACAATAAACAAGGGAGCTCCATGAAGTCTTATAACTTCATCCTTGTATATCTGCGCCAATGTCTCCAATTGTGTATTTTCATTAATTGCCAAAAACATAGCACTTTTGGTCAAACGGTCAACAATGACCCATATACTATTATGACCCTTTCTAGTTCTTGGCAACCCAACTATGAAATCCATGGTTATGTCTTCCCATTTCCCCGCTGGAATTTGCAGTGGTTTAGTATTTCCATATGGAGCTTGGTGTTCCGCTTTCACCTGTGCACAGGTTGCACATTTAGAGATATATTTGACAATTCTTTTCTTCATCCCCGGCCACCAGTACTGTTCTTTGAGGTCTCGATAAGTTTTCGTGCTTCCTGGATGGATGGAATATTTTGACTTATGGGATTCTTCTAGTATCAACTTTCGGATTCCACCTGCTTTTGGTACCCACACGCGATTTCTGACTGTCTTCAGTCCCTGGGTATTTTCCCCAAACACCAAATCTTTTCCCAGTTTTTCCTTCTTTAAGTCACCACTTTCCAACACTTGTTTCTGCGCGTCTTTGATGCTTTCTATTAGACTTGATTTCAATTCGATCTTCATCAACCTCTCTTGACTTTTCTTTTCATGAAACTTCCTGCTTAAAGCATCTGCTACCACATTCGCTTTCCCAGGGTGGTAAGCGATTTCACAGTCATAATCATTTATTAGCTCCAACCACCTACTTTGTCTCATGTTGAGATCTTTTTGTGAGAATACATATTGCAGGCTCTTATGATCTGTGTACAAGGTGCACTTGGTTCCATATAGGTAATGCCTCCAGATTTTTAATGCAAACACAATTGCCGCCAATTCCAAATCGTGCGTTGCATACCGAGTTTCGGGTTCTTTTAATTGACGAGAAGCGTATGCTATCACTTTCCCCCGCTGCATTAGTACGCAACCCAATCCTCTATTAGAGGCATCACTATACACCACGAAATCTTCAGTTCCCTCTGGTAGGGTAAGAACCGGCGCATTACATAGTTTTTCTTTCAATATCTCAAATGCTTTTTCTTGTTCCGCTCCCCATTCAAATTTTACCCCTTTTCTTGTTAGCTTCGTAAGAGGTACTACAATTCGTGAAAAATCTTGGATGAACCGTCGGTAGTACCCGGCGAGTCCAAGAAAACTTCTCACTTCTGTCGGGGTCTTTGGTATTTCCCATTTCATCACTGCTCCCACTTTTGCTGGATCTACTTTAATGCCTTGGATTGAGACGACGTGTCCAATGAATTGCACTTCCCTCAGCCAGAATTCGCACTTTGAAAATTTCGCATATAGTTTCTCTTTCTTTAAAACTTCCAGTACCGTTCTCAGATGATTCTTGTGGTCTTCCGCATTCTTTGAGTAGATAAGAATGTCATCAATAAAGACAATAACAAACTTATCAAGGAACGGCTTGCACACCCTATTCATCAAATCCATGAAGATTGTCGGGGCATTCGTCAAACCAAAAGGCATGACTAGGAATTCATAATGCCCATAGCGAGTGCGGAAAGCAGTCTTCTCAATATCTTCGTTTCTTACGCGCACCTGATGATAACCAGAGCGAAGATCAATCTTGGAGAAATAATCGGCGCCTTGCAACTGATCAAACATATCATCTATTCGTGGTAGCGGGTAACGGTTCTTAATGGTAATTTTGTTGAGCTCACGATAATCAATACACATCCGCATGGTACCATCATTCTTTTTGACGAACAGCACCGGTGCACCCCAAGGCGACACACTGGGGCGTATGAAGCCTTTATCGAGTAATTCCTGTAATTGTGACATCAACTCCCGCATTTCAGTCGGGGCCAAACGGTATGGAGCACGGGCGATAGGAGAAGCTCCAGGTACAAGATCGATTCGGAATTCAACTTGTCTCTCTGGTGGCAACCCGGGTAAATCATCTGGAAACACTTCAGGGTATTCTTTCACCACGTCAATGTCATTTACTGTTTTCTTTGCTTTATCTTCTGTCATTACATACGCCACATAGGATAAACATCCTTTCACCAAACATCTTCTAACTTTCGCTGCACTAATCAAACTTGACATCCTCTTGGGTTTTTCACCATAAACATACACCTTGCTACCATCCAGAATTTTCACTGACACTATCTTCTTTCCACATGCAATTTTCGCATCTTTGGCCCCAAGCCAATCCATACCAATAACAACATCAAAAGTCTTCACTCCAATCGGAAGAAGATTCAACGAAAATTTCTGGTCATCTATACTGAGTTCGCAACCACGGTACACATGTTTTATCTCCACCTTCTTACCACTTGCCAATTCGACCTCACATAGACAATCTAATGGTTCTATCGGTACATTGAATTTTAGACCAAACTCACGGGACACAAACAAACACGTAGCACCGGAATCAAATAATACGTAAGCAGGCATCTGGTTAATTAATAGAGTACCTGAGACCACGTCTTGTGTCTCTTTTGCTTCTTCCCGGGTGAGTTGGAAGGCGCGAGTCTTCACCTTTTGGGGCTCCGTCTTTTTCTGCGCAGTTGATACCATTGTTTCGCCACCCTTCTTCGGACAGTTGAAACTATAGTGGCCCTTTTCGTGACATGAGAAACACTCGACTTCACTAAGCTTCGGATAGGTACACTCCCTAGCCTTGTGCCCCGTTCTTCCGCAGTTAAAACAAGCCGTACTTCCCATCTTACATTCGCCCGTATGCTCTTTCCCACATTTCTCACACGTCTTTCGGCTGCCCTGCTTGGTTGACATCACTACCGACTTTCCCTTCTTATTCCAGCTACTACTCCCGCCACTGAATTTACGTTTATCCCCAGTAACTTGCCTCTCCATTGTTCTTCGTTTCCACACATCTTCAACATTTCTTGCTGCCTCAAACGCCGCATCTATTGTTACCGCCCGTTTTACTTCCAATTCATACTCCTATGGTAGGCCTTTCACATTACGGTTGATTCGTGCCCGCTCCGTAGTGTAAATGTTTCCCACAAACGGTAGCATATCGCTGAATTTTTTAGTATACTCGGCCACAGTCAAACTACCCTTCTTTAGTGTAAGAAATTCGTCTTCAAGTTTTTCTATGTCCCGAAGGGGACAATATTTATTCTTCAGGCGAGTAGTGAATTCGGTCCACGACCATTTATAAATTACATCCTTTCCAACCAGTTCGTAAAGGGTATTCCACCAAACTAACGCATCGTCTTTTAACATTCGTGAGGCATAATAAACTTTATCTTTCTCATGACACTTGCTGACCTCCAATACTTGCTCCGTCTCCCGTATCCACCTCATCGTGACTTTAGGCTCGTAGCTACCATAGTATTCCGTTGGTTTACATGCTAGAAAAGTTTTGAAAGAACATCTCTTATTGTCTTCTGTCCCCACACTATCCTCCTCTGTAACCGAATCTCCATTAGTGGGTCTCCAAGAAGCATCATCTGCTGAAGGATTAGGATGTGGGTCCCCCAACCGTGTATTCAACATTTGGCGCATATCTTCCCTCATCTCCGTCTTCAGGTTACTAATAAGATTTTGTATGGCCTCCAAAGTCACAGGTGGAGGTTGCGGTATTGGATTTGGGTTAGGACCCATGTTAACCGCATCATCGACAGGGTTATCTTCATGGGACGGGGTATGACTTGCTGCCCGTCCTTCACTCGACAGATTCTGATTTCCACTCTCCATTTACTATATAAAACAAATAGAATTCGCGTTTGTTACTTCACATATATGTGTATATTTATCAATATACTCAAAAGCGGTAGCATATGATCTCCCTATGGAACTTGCGTTCCCAAGAATCTCTCTACCCAATTTCCACAACCAAATTCCTCAGGGTCCCCCGTGACTTCACCATTTCCAAAGCATATCCTGTGGTTACAATAATACGGGCCCAATATTATTTTAACCACCTATATACTTTGGCTCTAGTGTCATCACAAGACCCCCTGATTCATCGGTTTCTGTGGATTGCAATACTACAAATTACCGACTCTACCCCGTTAGTTAGTACCCAGTACTACTACTTTAATTACTATTAATCCACTAGTTTAAGCCTGGGATGGTTACCCAACCGAATTCGCTTAAACCATGGCTCTGATACCAAATTGTAACACCCCAGCTTTTACAACATTTTTTTTTCAAACTTATAATACAAATATTTAATTATACAAACCATTTAAATTTTTACAAACGGGGTATCACAAATACATACCATAGCCATAGTTCAAACCTGTTTATTTTACATTTTTGTACAATAGAAGCTACGGTCCCACCCGACTCTTCTAACGTCCTCCCTGTTTACCTGAGTACATAGCATTTCAAAAAAAACATATACGTGAGACATAATGTCTCGTGAGCGTTATGGGTTTAGACCCAAAAACATTTTACCAATAATATCATTATTCTTTAATTGTTCAATATTTCCTTTCCTGTGAGCGCACCCACAGGTATTTCTTATTTCTTTTCAATGGTACATTCCTACGAGCGCACCCGTAGGTTTTATACGGGACGCACCCGTATAGCTACTTCCCCAATAGCATGAAACGAATTCATCTACCAAGGTAAGACAACTACTTCGCGACGGGAGGTACCATCCCAGTAGTGTCTTTTTGCCACCCCTACCGCAGCAGGCCGTGGTCTTTATCCGGATACTTCTCAACTTGTCAACAGGGCTCAATCACCTTATTACTTTCTTGTATTTCATTTACCATTTCTGTACACACTTACTATTCCTTTATTCCATTTTCAGTTTCACAAAATATTTTGGTTCCATTGAACCATTTCCCTTTTCATTAAATCATTTTCAGTTTCGTTAAATCATTTCAATTTCCATAAAACCATTTTGACGCCCAAAACATTCTTTAATAAAATTCACTTCGCTATGTACCCGAAAATCCACATAACACTCACGTCGGTCACCTAGGAGTTAGTTATCTTCTTGGACTCCTTTCTTTTTATCCTGAGCAACCTTGTTTGAACCACCACCTATTATATACGAATTATACATTTATACTCAGTTCATACATTTACAATAGCTAACTTTACAGTTTAGAAGTACCATAGTATGCAACTACAATTCATTAGTTAGGCTACAATCTCTATTAATTAACTTCCTTCAATTTATAACTTCCCCGGAATACACGTATTTTGCTACAGTATCCTCGGGAGGTCGTATTTCTGTTCCGACAATTTTCCACATGTTTTCACACCATTTTAGGCCTATGGTATGAATTATAGACCAAACGGACAAGTCTAGAGCCAAGTTCAAAACTCAAAATTGGACAGATTGCTGCCCAACAAAGAGCACGACTCGTGCTCTTTTTCTTCACTGGGAAGCACGACTCGTGCTTATGGTCTTTGACCATTTCTGACTTCTACAGTGTGGCACGACTCGTGCCAATCCATATACAAAAAGGCACGACTCGTGTCTGCGCTGCAGAGACGGGTTTTTGCCCGATTTTTGTGCTGCAGCCCCCTGTTTTGGTCCATTAAGTCCTTAATACTTATCCTAATCAATTTATATCATTCTATGACTAAAACCTTCAGTTTACATCAGGTTTTAATCCATAGAAACAACTCAATTACACAAATTCTTAGTTTTAGGGTTCTTGAGGAAATTTCTCAATTCCTTTGCTTCTAATTGGTTTTCAAAGATGGAATTGAGTTCCAATGATATGTAGAATCATTATTTAGAAGTTAGAAACTGAAATCAATCCCACCCCACTACTGAATTTCATTTTCATCCCCTCAAGATAACTAAAAATGGTTTAGATACGTCGGAGTGGACAAGGCTCAACAACTCAGAGCGCTTATTTCTTGTGGAGCTAAAGGAAACTCTGTGTTGTTTCCCAAATAAGCAGTATTCACAAGGATCCAGGGCAACATCTTTTTCCATGGAAATGAACTTCTTCTTTTCAAGAGTTGTTAACCCTTTCACAGTCATGTGGCCTAGTCTTCTATGCCACAGATTTGGTGATGTCTCTTCTTCTACTGCATTGAGACTTGGTTGAATCAACTTTGCATATGACTTATAAATAGTACCACAAAGCTTTCCCCTTGCAATGACCATAATGCCTTTTAACAACTTCCAGTTGCCATTTCCGAAGTGGTTGTCATAGCCCTGAAGGTCAAGAGCTCCAATTGAGATAATATTTATTCTTAGCTCCGGAACATGTCGAACATCTTTCAACACCAATGCACACCCTACATTGGTCTTTATATGTACATCACCGATACCAACAATGTTAGAGGAACTGGTGTTTCCCATCTTCACGGTACCATGGTTTACGGATTTATATGTTGCAAATAAATCCCGGTCCGGAGTGGAATGATATGATGCAGCGGTATCAATCACCCACTCGTCATCACGAGCGCCTACGTGTAGGCATGTATCCTCCTCGCATGTAACAAGGGCAATGTCTTGTGAAATGTTGACCATGGTCTCACCATCCTTCTTGCTTGAACTAGTACTCGTTTCAGCCTGTTCTCGTAGAAACTTTCGACAATCGCTCTTTTTGTGGCCATAATGATTGCAGTAGCTGTAGTGGCCTTCAAACCATGTACTTGAAGACTTCCCCCTTTCTTTTGATCTTCCTCTAACTTGAGATCTTCCTCTACTTTGACCACGTCTGCCTCTACCTCTACCTCGACCTCTTCCTCTGCCACCAGTTCTACCTCCGCCTCTTTCTTTGTTTTCTGTTACGAGGGCAAATGACTGGTCTGTACCAGCTTCTTTTCTTCTGGCTTCCTCGTTCATGAGAGCGTCAGTGACCATCTCCATTGTCACTTTGCCACCGGGGGCAGAATTGCTGAGAGTAACAACAAGTGTTTCCCAATGATCAGGTAGAGAACTTAGCAACAATATTGCTTGCTCCTCATCTTTGAGAACCCATTCAGTGGAACTGAGCTGATTTACGAGATCTTGGAACTGACTCGTATGCTCGGTTATGGATGTACCACTTCGTAACTTGTGGTTTACCAGGCGCCTCATTAGTAGGGTCTTGTTGCGTGCAGTCTTAGCTTGATACATACTTTCAAGCTTTTCCCAGAGTTTGTATGCGTCTGTTTCTTGAGAAACATGATGAAAAACACTGTGGTCAATCCATTGTCGAATTTGTGCCACAATTTTCTTATTCATTCTCGTCCAGACGTCGACTATTGTCTTTTCAGGTTTTACGCCCTTGGTTTCTAAAGGTTCTGCTAGATCCTTTAGATTCAACAAATCTTCCATCCTCGGCTTCCACATATTATAATTTGTGGGCGTAAGTCGGACCATTATACCCGAACTTGTAGATTCCATGAGAAAGACTTTGTATTTTGCGTTTTGTGAAATTTTGGGATGGAATTAGGCAAAACCGAGATCACGGTTATTTCCGAAAGGGTCGAAATAGGTGAGATATATTTTTTCAGACTAAAATGAACTTCTGAAAAAATTATGGGCCAATTTGAAATGTTTAAGAAGTATAGGGGCCAATCTGTAATTTGTGGAATTACAGGGACCAAAATGGAAGGTTTTGAAACATAGGGACCTTTCTGAAACTTTTCAGAAGTATAAGGACCAAAATTGTAACTTTCAGAAAAAAACTGGGACCAAAACGGAGTTTTATAGAATTAAAGGGACCTGTTTGCAACTTTTTGGAATTTCAGGGGGCCAAAATTCAGTTTTCTGAAACTTGCTACAGTGTCGCTACAGTATCGTCTTCTCCGATCGTCTTCTCCGGCGAGTTTTCCGGCGAACTGATTTTTCCGGGCACTATTCCGGCAAACATTTGACCGGACTTTTGGAGGTCTTCCGGTGGTCGAAAAATTCCGAAAAATATATATTCGGAATCGTGGAAACGAGACCTTTCCAACGGTGTGCTCAAAAATCGATTTTGAGACAACAAAAATTTGACCAAAAAACGACCCGGTACCCAAACGAGGCTCTGATACCAGTTGTTGGGATTAGAAAATTATTCTATTCAACACTAGAACAGAATTACAATAGGAGGAGCAACTCTCACACTCGACTATTACAAAAAACCAACCCTCTAACTAACACTTACACTCTAAGTGTTATGCTCACTAACTCTATGTGTTTGTGATGTTTAGGATGCCTAAAAACTGAAACTTAAGCCTCTATTTATAGCTAAACTAGCCACTAAATCTATAGTATATGAACATATTGAATTCTTGGAAGAGAAGATCAAATTTGCCACCTTAAGCTTTGTCAACAATGGTGGCTTCAAGTATGGAGGGCTTCTAGATGGAGGCTGGAAATCAACAAGAAGAAATACTCCATTATGGGATGTGGAAGCTTCTTCATCGCTCACTCAATTAAACATTGCACACTTGGTGTGGTGGTGCGACTTAGATGTCAACCTTTATCTCTTTCTTCTCGATATAGGATCTGTGGGTGGAATTGGGAACAAAGGAATGGAGGTATAAAAGAAGCAGAAGAGAATCTGTAAAGGGCACGAGTTGTTAGAGAAGGGGAGGTGTCGTGAACAGAGGAAAGGGTGGAAGGGAAGCTGGTGCAACGTCATTGGTGGAAAAAACTCACCCCCTTAAAATCGCAAAAACCCCCTTACCCCCAAAACCTACTAGAAATCTGCTTCTATTTCGTCTATATAGTAATTGCAATGTATAAAACTGATATGGACTAAAAGGTAAAGACGTGAAAGTACAAGGGGCGAAACTGCTAACCTGCAAATATCAAAAGAAATTGCGAGAACATGGGTTTAGTAGAACCCTAAAATTGCTGATACGAAGTGTAGACGGTGAAGATCTCAGAAGAAGAACCGTCAAATCCAGCTCATGGCGGTTTCGATCAAGCGTGCAATCATATCCTGTCGCAACATCTATCCTTTGCTACGAACATCCCGCGGGATTTCTCACTTTGCCGCCTCTCCGTATTTACTGAAAACTGCCAGCGATCCTCGTCCGGACCTTCCCAGCTCGCCAGCGATTAGTTTTCTATTCGAATCTCGCAGATCCTTTGCTAAAGCACGGAAGAAATGTAATTCTCTATCTTTCCTTTCTAATCCATTTTGAATCGGAAAATACATACCCACAGATACAGACACTAACGCGCATTTGAATGGAAGCCGGAGTAAGTACATTACTTTTTCTAACAAATACGAGTTTATGGCTAAATTTGCACTGTTTAATGAAATGATCGTTTCACCGTATGAACGCAGTATTCTCATTCAGTTTGCCCTTCCTATTGAACACGTACCTCGCCGCATCTTGTTTTCTAGCAACGTTTTGTATTAAACTTAAATTATACTTATTTACTGGTTACATCACGCCTAAGAACTGATCAAGCAATTGTATGTCTCACCAGTCATATTTATGCGTACAATTGAACTCGCATGTTCTTAGAGTTGCCTTATATCTACAGTCTAGTGCATGAAAATCCGGCATTAGCCCAACAGAACCATTACTAAACAAAGGTTTCAGGGGATGATGACGACGACGGTGAACTTGGTGTTGCTAATGGTGATGCTGCGAGCAGAATTGAAATTGTGAATATTGGGCCAGTTATTAAGTCAACTGCTGTCTCTGAGATGGAGGCAGCCATTGATGCAGTATCACATGAGCTCAGCAAATTGCGCACAGGAAGGGCATCAGCAGGTGCTTAGATTATCGTTTTGGTTGTTCCTTAGGTTCCTTGTTTTTGCTAAAAACTTGTTTCTGATTACTTTACTTTGATTTATTTTTTCAATTACTCTGTAGGAATGCTCGACCATATCATAGTAGAAACCGGGGGTGTGAAGATGCCTTTGAATCGGATGGCTGTTGTTTCAGTTTTAGACCCCAAAACCCTGTCAGTAACTCCATATAATCCAAATGTAATAGTTTCTCCCCCTGCTTTTATTACCTAATCTGCATTTGCAGGTTATAGTCCTATAGTATTTGCTAACATCCAACAATTTTTGCCATGACATATGAAAGATAACTTAGATCCCTTGAATTATTCAGGCCCTGAAAGAACTAGAGAAAGCCATTGTTTCTTCACCATTAGGTTTGAACCCTAAGCCAGATGGCGAACGTTTGATTACAGCTGTTCCTCCGTAAGACGCTACTCCCAACTCTAAATTTACTCAATTTGCTACTAATATATAATTTTTTCATCTTTTGCAATAAGCAGCATGACCAAAGAGCATATGCAGGTGAGATTATTTTCCGTATGATGTTAATGTTTAAAAACAATTTTGAAATTTATACATGATGAACTTTTATGTTTCACTCCAGGCTGTGTGCAAAGTGGTAGCAAAGTCTGCTGAAGATGCCAAACAAAGAATTAGAAGAGCTCGACAAAAGGTATAGGAAAATGCTTGGTACCCTTGTGTGCTTGATATTTTAATACGATTTTATTTGTTTTAACAGGCTTTTGATTCGATAAAAAAATCCATGCCTAAAAAAGAAGGGAAGGACAAAGAAAAGAGTAAAGCAAAAACGGTTTCAGGGTTTTCAGCAGATGATGCAAAACGATTGGAAAAAGAAGTAACACGAAATAAAATCATGTGCTCTGATTAAAATTGTACAGTTCCTGTGATTATTTTGTTTGATTCTTGTTCGTGTTTTCAGGTTGAAGAGTTGACTAAAAAGTTTACCAAGTCAGCTGAAGATATATGCAAAGCTAAGGAAAAGGAAATCAATTCAAGCTGAGGACAATCTTTGGGACATCTAATCTTTGATATTACATTTGTGGAAGGGATGGAAACATAAATGCAAACAATAGTTTTGGAATGTCTTGATCTGTGCTACATTATTGGATATTTGGTGTGTGGAAAGCTTTGAGAATTGAGAGTCTTGTTACCTTATATAACAAGTATGTGTTTCATCCTAGAACAAGGTTGGTTCTGGAAGGTTTGAAGCAGCTATTTGTTAAGATATAAGAGTAAAATACCATTTACTTGTTAAGTTTCTAGTATTTAGTTATGTATGAAGAGTAAGGCTCTATTTAAATTGCCTTTTGACTTGCGATGAATGTTTGAGAAGTATTATAAAAAAAAAGGAGTGGAAGAGTGATAAACGAAAAAAAAAAAAAACAAAAAAAAACAAAAAAAAAAAACAAAGGAAACGGGTAAAAGGCAAACAATTTGTTGTATTATATATCAAAGGGTTTCCGGCCCAACCAAATGTTGCTTTACCTTCTTGAGATACTTTAAGTCTTGTAAGGGACATACGTCGGATTAGGTGTAGTTTAGGAGTAGATTAGATTTGTAGTTCTAAAAAAAGTGTTTGAATTATATAAAAGTGGAATAAAAGGGTACATGAAAAAACTCTTTAATCAAAACCAATGCTTTGGATGTAAGAGGTTTGTTCTTAGTTAAAAAACTAAACCAAAAACTCGTGTGGTTAACTGTTACTTAAAAAAATCATGCCAAAGGCTTCTAGTCTAAAATCATCAAATCTTATTTAGGAAAATGCCTTGAGATGGTCCTCTTAAAGATACTTCATACTTAACATATTCAATACAAAATAATAAAGAGTTTTTCATTTTTCAACTTTACAAAGAAATTGAATTTTGTTTTTGAAAAAAGTGATAATTATTGTTTTTTATATATTTATTTTCTAAATTTTTCTAAAATATAGACACACATCTCATTTACATCCTCTACACCTACAACCACCCTTAACACACATCCCACCCCACCCACCCTACCCCAACTGTCACTCCAACCCCCACTCTCCTAACCCCTACCCTACCCCTAACCGCAAAGGCACCCACACATACACAACACCTATTCAGACCCACCATACCCCTCCCTACACCCACACCAAAACACCCACCCATCACATCAAACTCCACCCCCACCCCCACCCTCATGCACCACACCCCCGACAACCACTCTACCCCTAACCACCCCAAACACCCACTCCCACCTCAAAACCCATCCATCCATCCATCCCTACCCCCATACACACCCCACCCCATCCACCCATACGGAACACCCACCCTACCCACACCCGATACATATCCCACACCCACACACCCCACCCACACCCACCTTACCCTCCCCAAAGCACCCACCACCCCCACTACAAACCCCACACGGTATTCCTTTTTGAAAGTTGTTTTTTATTTGGTTTTTTTCATTAATCATGTTTATAAATTAAAATATATGTATATTTGTTAAAAAGTAATAGAAAATAACATGAATAAAAATGTTTGGTCTGATGACATGCTTCAAGCTAGAGCTTCGATTGCTGATATGTTGTAGGAAAAGTATACACAACGCCTCTAGAGACCTTTGCGATCTTGATACCGTTATATCCAACGGTTTCTAAAATTTTCATTGAAAACTGAAAAAGAAAACTCTACTCCTCTTGCTAAAAACGTTTTCTAGAAACCGAAAACAATTTTTCACAACCAAGCACATCCTTAACTTCCCATTCAAATGTCTAAAGACCATGGGATCTTGTAAAGGATTGTTTATATCAAAAAGAAGCTTCACTTCACTAAGAAGATGAGTAGTGGCTAGATTGGAATCAACCATAGAATACGATGATATTGATAATAGTTTCATAATAGATTTACCATCATTCCATCACTAGAAGCAATGAACTCAAGTCCAAGAATATAATGAATTGACCCAAGTCTTTGATCTTGAATTGATCATAGGGGAAGCATGCTTAAGTAGGTAGGTAGCTGAATTTAAGATTCCTGGTGTTACTCACATTCCTCTAAAACGCGACAACATGGCTAGCTATCTATCAGTAGCAAACCTAGAAAATAAAACTTGGGTATGCTGCGTATTGGATGAGTCTATTCAATTGCATACCCATATGGGTCGGTAATTAGTTTATATTGATCGTAATTAGTTTAGGTTGTTGTGGAACTGATTTTGTGAATCACTTAGTTTGAGTTTATATTTATTAGTTACAGATTGTGTTTGCTAAACATCTTCAGCATTTATCAAGTTGAAAGTGAGGTTGTTAAGTCTTGTTAGTTAGGTCGGTTACTAGTGGCTACATATATTGTTCCTGTGCATAATATAGTGATCGAGAAATTAAATTCAAACGTTGTCTCCATTTCAACTATATTTCTTTCTGATTATTTTTATTTATAAGAGGAGACACATGAAAGTATAAACACGACAGCTTAATCATTGTACAAGTTTTTACGTTTAAATCATACATCGACACACATCTGGACTTACAAATTTATTTTGGTAATAAGTTGAAATTTAATGAAATTCTACCCAAGAATTAAGGTTAAGCGGGCTTCATAGGTGGCCCAATGAGCTTCTATAAAAACAATATTCTGATAATGGGCCTATAAAAGCCTATGAAGATCAACCCATTAAGAATCGGACTCGCACAGAGTTGGAGTGGACTGCACGTAATTAGTTTATGACTTTATGCTCCACTCACGACCCGAGAAAAACAATTAAACATACTCTAGCCGATTATCAGAATACCAGGAGAGTTTACCCACAGAGACTCAGACACCAACAACAATGGCTTCACCAACCACAGATGATAAACAGAGTTAGGGTTCTTGTAATTGCATTTCATCCTGATTTTGTACTTCTGTACGCATTTGTAACTATAATTGAGAAAACTGTTAACTGTGTTTTTTCATTTTATAACAGGACCTGCTAAGAGAGTTGCCGTTGTTGGGGCTGGTGTCAGGTATCTTAAATAATACTGAAAGTAGAAAATTATCTTGCTCATTTACTATATTAAGTAATTCTGCTGACTGAATTGCGAGTGTAATAATTTGTTTGAGAAATCAAAAGCGTTAGTGAAATTCGCATCGTGGAGGCAAAATGTGTGGTGACGGAATGACATCGTAACATGAGCTAACAAGTTTACTTCTCTTTCAGTGGGCTTGCTGCTGCCTATAAGTTAAAGGTACATGGATTGAATGTGACTGTATTTGAAGCTGATGGGAGAGCCGGAGGGAAACTAAGAAGCATTTCACAAGATGGTTTAATTTGGGATGAGGGTGCCAATACTATGGTATCTCTTAGTATAAATTATAACATCAATCCGATTATGCCAATATAAGTAACATTATTAGCAATTCTGGTGTTGCTTACCTTACGTTTGACCTCATACAGACTGAAAGTGAGGCAGATGTCAGTAGTTTGCTTGATGATCTTGGGCTTCGAGATAAACAACAGTTTGTAAGTGACCGTGTTTGATATATAGCAGACATACTATTTACATCATACATTGAGGTGATATGTGTATACTGTATATTCCCTACTGCAGCCAATTTCACAGCACAAGCGCTATATTGTAAGAAATGGAAAACCTGTACTGGTATGAATATCTCTAGACCTATTTCTTATTATTCTCCTTTATACTTGTCAAATTCATTTCTTTTTTTTTCTATGACCATGAGTCCATGACTGGAAAACTCCTGATTGCAGATACCTTCTAACCCAATTGCACTAATCCAAAGCAGTTTTCTTTCCACTCAATCAAAGGTGCGTTTGTAGCCGATAGATGCTTGAATCTTGAAGCAAAAAGCATCCTACATTCTCATATTATCTTGTTAATAATTTATGATTACCAAATTGCATACCATTATCGGGTTTGTTATAAAAAGTGCAGTTCCAGATTCTTCTGGAGCCAATTTTGTGGAAGAAGAATACGTCTGACCCACAAGAAAGGTAATATGATAGCCTTGTTCCATTTCATCATCCACTTCTAATGTGCCTTTTAAGTTGTTAAACATTTCCTTGTGCAGTGTTGGAGGATTCTTTCAGCGTCATTTTGGGAAGGAGGTATTTGTATACATAATTTTTTAAGTTTTCATTTTTGCTTTATATGTTTAAAAAAATTCCACATGCTTTGTATTTCACTTATTCATTAACGTTCATGTACTTATGTAAGGTTGTTGACTATCTCATTGACCCTGTTATTGCCGGAACAAATGCTGCAGATCCTGAATCACTTTCTGTGAGTTATTGCTCTACATTTTGAGGAAAAACACATAATTGATATTGAAACAAATATTTTAATGGTGCAACTCAAGTATATCCTTTTTCTTGTTTAATGTGTTTCTTGAATTAAATTACTTCAGATGCGCCATGCATTTCCCGAGTTATGGGATTTAGAGAGAAAGTAAGTATGTTTGTGAAAAGAGTTACATTTTTTCTTCCAAGACTATCATTATTTAAATAATCACAGTTATGTGTATAATTAGGTTTGGTTCAATTATTTCTGGAGCAGTTCAATCTATGTTAACTTCCAAAAGTGGGAAAAAGAGTCCTTCAAACAGCAAGTGCAGGCGTGGTTCCTTTTCATTTTTTGGTGGAATGCAGGTGAGGTGGAATCTGTCAGTGAAAAAATTGAGATGGGTATTTTCGTAATTTCCTTATTCTTATGCAGACACTCACAAATGCACTATGTAAAGAGGTTGGACAAGATGAACTTAACCTCCAATCAAAGGTGCTTGAAATGTCGTATAGCTGTGATGATGTGTCAAAAATTGGGAACTGGTCAATTTATTGTGGTCAAGATGAAAATCAGCAACCTTTTGATGCTGTAATCATGACTGTGAGTTCATATTTTTACTGATGGTTAGTAAGTTTTAGGTGCAATCAATATATTATAAGTGACAAACAACATGTTGTCAAATTAGGCCCCACTTGGGAATGTAAAAGAAATGAAGATTACAAAAAGAGGAAATCCTTTTCTGCTAAATTTTATCCCAGAGGTATGTTTGGTAAAAGAAATGAAATTTTAAAAGAAAAAAAAAGTGTTTATAGTTTTTAAAAAATCCAGGTGAGTTATATGCCAGTTGCGGTTATAATTTCCGCATTCAAAAAGGAGAATGTGAAACGGCCTCTTGAAGGATTTGGAGTTCTGGTTCCTGCCAAGGAACAGGAAAATGGGTTGAAGACACTAGGTAAATACTTTTGATTATAAATGAAAATATTTATCGTATAAATAATTTATTGAAAAAACACTGGTATGGTATGCAGGCACTCTTTTCTCTTCGATGATGTTTCCAGATCGTGCCCCTGAAGACTTGTACCTTTATACCACCTTTATTGGAGGGAGTCGAAATCAACAACTGGCCAAAGCTTCAAGGTGGGCTTGATTTAACTTAAACTTTAATACAAGTGTTTAAGTATTTGTTAAAATTTAAATAAAAATAATGTTGTGTGTACTAATAAATAATAATAGGGATGAGCTGAAGCAGATAGTAACATCCGACCTCAGACAGTTGCTTGGAGTAGAGGGGGACCCAAATTTTTTGACGTAAGGACATCACACAACCGCGTCTTATTTTAAATATATATATATTTTTTAATTAAATTACATTTTGGTCCCTGAGTATTGCTGATTTTTGCAATTTTGGAATTGCAGACACTATTACTGGAGCAAGGCGTTTCCATTGTATGGGCGAAACTATGGTTCAGTTATAGAAGCCATTCAGAAGATGGAAAACGAGCTACCTGGATACTTTTATGCAGGTAACTTTTTTTTTTTTTTTTTTTTATAAAATATAAAAAATTAGGAGTTTAAGAGTAAAAAGAAAGTGGGTTTAATGAATGTATCAGGTAACCACAAAGGAGGGATATCTGTTGGGAAAGCAATATCATCTGGATGCAAGGCAGCTGAATCTGTAATTTCATATCTTGATCACAAGTTGAAGGATGAATGTTGATAGATTGGTGTTTATAGTGGAATGATGATTGAAAAATGTGAGCATTCGACTAATTTTCTAATTGTCTTAGGTTAAGATTGGATAGGTATGGAGAATGATGCATTAATAGAATGTACAATGCGGCTTTTACGTTAACTAGTTATAAGATATACACCCTTTGAAGCGTGTCCGTTTATTTATTCAGTTATGGCAAACACTATCTAACAAGTCTAATAAAAATGTTTTTAAGAAAAAAAAAAAAAAACATGCTTTGATTATTAATCAAATGTATTTACTATTTAATAGATCCAAGATATAAGAACTACTTGTGAATGTATTATTTTTAAATATATAAATGATATTCGATAAGTTTATATCTAGTTTAGAGCCTAGAAAATAATCAGATATTTTAAAGTTAAGATAATTAGATAATGAGTTTTTATGAGGTAGGAGGGTGTAATGATGTTAGGCGGAACGAAAAATCACATAATAACGATAAGAGACATAATCTATCTATACATTATAATAAAGAAAGCCTATTACTGCCACATGGCTCTTTTCTAAACCAGCTCTACAACATGTGTCAATTTGTGGAAATGCTTCTCCTTATTTTTCCCGCTCAATCTTTTGCTCCTACTAAAAAACGGAAAAGGCATAAAATTAGCCCACGTTAAAGCCGATAAATTAGCCAACATCCCTTAAATCTCGATCCACTCCCTGATCAATTCAGTTTTCGGATTTTGAATTCAGCTTCCCCTAAATCACGTAAAGCTATTATGTTGTCTTCGCCGCTTCCCGCATATATTGCCTCTACTTCATCTTCGACATTCTTCTCTGTCAAGCTTCGATACAAACCCTAATCTTCTTTGTTTTATACGATCAATTTGTCCACTCTGTTTCTCTTTCTATTTGTTTGATGTTTGTGTGTGACTTCATACCTCTATTGGATGCCGTTGTTTAATCAAGCTTCTAGGTTTTAGGATTTCTTTTCCGCTCATACTTCAAGCATTAGGTACCGTCCAACCTTAAATAAGATATTATTCTTCTCCATCTAAACTTTTATTTTGTTTATTGCTTAAATTGTTTGAGTTGATGAATTGTATTTTCAGTGTCAATACGTATTTATTTCGTTTCTTTTTTATGTTTATCGGCTTATGTAATTGTTTGCGTTATGTATTAAGTTAGGGCATTCTAATTTCATGCGTCTCTGAACATTGCCTTTGATTTTTCTTTTTCTGTATTTAATATGATATTCAGACGCCCTCTTCATACTTGGTCTGATTTTTGGGGTTTCTCGGAAGGAGATGGCGAAAATGCAGAAAACAAAAGAAAAATTGTTTTATTTATAATACAGGTCCAAACAAAGGGATACTTAGTCAATTATCAATGCTTGAATGTCACACCCCCAAACCGTAATGACGGAAACGTTCGAGGGTGGATAACTTCATGAACAATATCATAACAAAGTTGAACAATAGTGAATTCCAAGCACACAACCATCATTTAATCAATTGCAAATGTTACAAAGTTTACTTGTTTCATGTTTCAAATACAATTGAAATTATATCAAAAATAGACAAAAACGATGTCGTAACGTCCCTTCTTGTAGCGCTTGATTTAGCCTATCAGTTTCCTGAGAATACAAGTAGTTGAAAAAGTGTCAACAATTAAGTTGGTGAGTTCATAAGATTTTGAGTAAGATATGTCCTTTGTTTGTAAGCAATAGTGTTGAAAACCAAGAAAATCCAATATTTTCTCATAAAATGTCCAAGTCTTTAAATCCCAAAGACTAAAATGTAATATGTAAACTGTAGTGTGAAATTCCATAGAAATGTATTTTTCCACGTAAACAATTTATAAAAATAATAAGTTGATTATTTTCCCATGTGAGATACCCTATAACCATACTGTGACTAGTTGGCCTGCTGCGACGTTCTTCAGGCGTCGGAATATTAGACATTTGGACACCTCAGACCTGCCGGTCAAGCTGTAGCTAGCAGCTCAGGTGCGGGGTTGTCAAGCCCCGTATAGATCTATACTCAAATATCGCGCTCTCTTACCGAGACTCTGGTTATAAAAGTTCAGGACTTATAGTAGGTGCTTATAAAAGTACTGTGAAGATTCATCTCACAAAAATGTATGTATTCCAATCAACTTGTTTACGTAAAATTTGTATATAGAAACTCTTGAAATCGTCCATTATCATTTTTCCCATGATAATATAGTATTGTTTAATAATTATATAATTTTATATAATTATTTTTGTCATGTTCAAACGTCATAATAACCTTGTGTTCATAAACTATTCCAATAATAGTCTATTTTTAGTATTCCGTCGTAATAACCTTATTTTTACGAATGATAGCGAAATAACTTATTCAAAAGATTATAAATATCATCTTTTGAGGCGATTCTCACAAAAATGGTGTAATAACTTGATTATAACCATTTTTGCTAGAAAATAGTGCCTTTATTTATAAAAACGTAGTTTTTACTAGTTTTCGTTTTTATAACGTTTTTATCCAAGATCTAGTATCTTTGTATACTTTATTTGTAGTTTTGTAATTTTTACACAACTTAATATGTCAAAGTGTTCATAATACATGGATCTAATCATAATTCATGCCAAATTCATATTTATAACATTTTTGTCCAAGATCTAACATTTTTACACACTTTATTTATAGTTTGGAAACTTTTACACTATATCATTATGAATATCTTACAAAGAGTTGTCCATATTTCATGTCAAAAACATTTTCACACAAATGTTAACCTTATAAACTTGTGTAAATCAACATATATAACATTTAATCACATATAAACTTGACTAAAACAACATTTATAGTAAAAGAACTTGTATTCTCCCCCAAAAAGGTTTGAAAAGATGAAAATGAGGGGTATGAACTCACCTTGAGTGGTAGATCTTAAGGTTTCTTGGTAGAAGATTGAAGAGTTTGGTTCTAGGACCCGGAGGACTCTTAGACAAAGCTATTATCTAATGGATTTTCGTGAGTATGTGTGTGTAAAAGAGTAAATGAAGGTATTTAGAACTTAAATCACTAGATGATCATAACTTACCAAGAAGGCTTGCAAGATCCTTGAAGATGATGAATATTGGAGCTCAAAGACCCTTGGACAAAGCTAATATCCAATGGATTTTGATGGATGTTAGTGTGTGTAAATGGTGTAAAACTTGTGTTATGTTGTTTAGAATCAAAAGATGGATGAAGCTTACCACTTTATCTTGTGAAAAGAACTTGGAAATGAAGCTTGAAGATGATGATGGTGGTGGTGGTTTGAGCCGAGAGCAAGAGGGGGAGAGGAGAAAAGAGAGAGTGGGTTTGATGTAAGTGAATTGGCTAGTTTACCTTGAAAGATTTAGTTCTTGATTTTTCCCATTATAAAATTCTATAGCCTTTAAGTGTCTAGATTTGTGAATAGTGACCCAAAGATTGGGTCTTGATGTCTTGGTCCATGCTCCAGCCGATGGGGGGTAGGGGGTGGGGTGAGGTGGTTTTTATAAAATAGCAACATACTTTATAAAAATAAGTGATTTTTATAAAATAGTAAGACGTTTTAGTGAAATTTTATGCGTTTTTGGCGAAACGAAGTTCTAAATAATTATTTTGTATAAAAACATTGCCAAACATTTATTTTGATTGAATTATAACTCGTTGGGTGTCGGAATACGCGTTTAAGCGCAGTATTCTTCCGATTTCGCGATTTTTGGCGTTTTGCCGGAAATTGCATTTAGCTTTGAAATTAAACACTAGATATTATTACGTTACTTATCATATGAATTGTTATTTCATATTTGGTGTTTAAGGCACCACATTTTATATTTTGAGTCCAAACCCTGTGTACATTTATCCGTTCACAGCGGTTTAATGGTTGTAACTTTCACATACGGACTCCGTTTTCGACGTTCTATATATCCACAGTTTCGTATTTACGAGTAGATCGTTTTATTAACATTATTATTCTCAAAATAATAATTGTACGATTATCGAATTTTCACGCTACAATAGTTTGCTGTCCGTATTTTCGACTTTTTAATCGATAATTGTTTGATTTAGCATACGTAATACTATAATATTAATAATTCATCGCAAAAGTTATGGAAAATAGCTTTTCAATATATAGATTAACGTACGCTTCGTTTGACTACGGTTGACTTTTGTTGACCAAAATTTACAATTGTCACATCATCTACCCGTTAGAAAGAATTTCGTCCCGAAATTTAGCTATTGAGTAGATCCTCAAGGGTTTGGGAAGAGATGTGGATACTTCTGCTTCATCCGGTCTTCACGCTCCCAAGTAAATTCAGGTCCACGCTTGGCATTCCAACGGACCTTAACTATCGGTATGCGGCTCTGTTTCGTTCTCTTGATCTCTCTGTCCATGATCTCTACAGGTTCTTCCACGAAATGGAGGTTCTCGTTCACCTCGATCTCGTCGAGTGGAATGACAAGAGTCTCATCGGACAGGCATTTCTTTAAGTTGGATACGTGAAAGGTGGGATGGACATTGCTGAGCTCCTGTGGTAGTTGAAGTTTGTAGGCTACTGGGCCGATCCTAGCAAGGATCTCGAAGGGCCCAATGTATCTGGGGTTCAGCTTCCCACGCTTTCCAAAGCGTATCATTCCTTTCCATGGCGAGACCTTCAACAACACTCGGTCACCAACCTGGAATTCCAAAGGTTTGCGTCGCTTATCTGCATAGCTCTTTTGTCGGTCACGAGATGCTTTCAATCGTTCGCGGATCTGAACGATTTTCTCCGTTGTCTCTCGTATGATCTCCGGACCGGTGAGAGTACTGTTAGGTACTTGGCCTCTGGCTAGTTGAGTATCACCCACTTCAGCCCAGCACAGAGGGGATCTGCACTTGCGTCCATATATAGCTTCAAATGGAGCAACTTTGATGCTAGTGTGGTAGCTGTTGTTGTATGAAAACTCAATGAGCGGTAAGTGGGTGTCCCACGCCTTACCAAAGTTTATCACACAAGCTCTCAACATGTCTTCCAGCGTTTGAATGGTTCTTTCACTTTGCCCGTCCGTCTGTGGATGGTACGCTGTACTCATGTCAAGTCTGGTTCCCAAGGCTTTTTGCAATGATTGCCAAAATCGTGAAGTGAATCGACTATCTCTATCTGAGATAATCGAAATTGGCGCACCATGCAATCGTACTATTTCTTTGATGTACGTCCTTGTAAGTTTTTCCATCTTGTCGGTCTCTTTGATTGGCAGGAAGTGAGCGGATTTGGTTAACCTATCGACGATTACCCAAATGGTGTCTAACCCACCAGTTGTCTTTGGTAATTTGGTTATAAAGTCCATGGTTATCTGCTCCCACTTCCACTCGGGTATTTCTGGTTGTTGTAGTAGACCCGAGGGCTTTTAATATTCTACTTTAACTTTGGCGCAAGTCAGGCACTTGCCCACGTAAGTAGCAATTTCTGCCTTCATGTTTGGCCACCAATACAGTTTCTTGAGGTCCAGGTACATCTTGTCGGATCCAGGGTGAATGGAGTATCTAGTCTTGTGAGCCTCATTCATGATAATGTCTCTGTATCCGCCGAACTTCGGGGTCCAAATTCGGTTCATGAGGTAACGAGCTCCGTCTTCCTTAACTTCGAGGTTTTTATCCATCCCTCGCAAGGCTTAATTCGCGACATTCTCAGGTTTTAAGGCTTCTAGTTGCGCCTCCTTGATCTGAGTGGACAAATGGGAATGGATTGTTATTGACAGAGACTTTACTCGGCCACCCGAGTACTCTTTCCGACTAAGGGCATCTGCCACCACGTTGGCCTTTCCTGGATGATAACGAATTTCGCATTCGTAATCACTTAGTAGCTCTACCCATCGTCGTTGTCTCATATTGAGTTCTTTTTGTTTGAGGATATGCTGGAGACTCTTATGGTCGGTGAATACCGTACACTCTGTGCCATACAGGTAGTGTCTCCAGATCTTCAATGCGAACACTACTGCTCCCAACTCGAGGTCATGTGTAGTGTAGTTGGCCTCGTGAGTTTTAAGTTGTCTTGAAGCGTAGGCAATGACTTTTCCTCTCTGCATGAGTACACAGCCCAGACCCTGGTTCGATGCATCGCAATAGACCACAAAGTCTTCTGTTCCTTCTGGAAGGGACAGAATAGGAGCGCTGCACAAAGCTTTCTTTAAGGTCTGGAAGGCGGCGTCTTGTTTATCTTCCCACTTGAATGTCACACCCTTCTGTGTCAGGGTAGTAAGTAGCTTCGCAATTTTGGAGAAATTCTGTATGAATCTTCGGTAATAGCCAGCAAGGCCCAAAAACTGGCGGATTTCTGTCGGAGTTCTTGGTGCTTCCCAGTTTTCGATGGCTTTGATTTTGGAGGGATCCACATGTATCCCTTCTTTGCTGACTACGTGGCCTACAAAGTCCACTTTTCAAAGCCAAAATTCGCATTTCGAAAATTTCGCATACAACTTCTCTGCTCTTAATGTCTCCAAAACTTGTCGTAAGTGTTGACTATGTTCCGCCTTACTTCGTGAATAGATAAGTATGTCGTCGATGAACACTATCACGAATTTATCTAGGTAAGGTCGGCATACACGGTTCATCAGATCCATGAACACTGCGGACGCATTAGTCAATCCGAAGGGCATCATAACGAATTCATAATGGCCGTAGCGAGTTCTGAATGCCGTTTTAGGAACATCTTCTTCTTGAACCTTGAGTTGGTGATATCCCGACCTTAGATCGATTTTTGAGAAATAACTCGATCCTTGGAGTTGATCGAACATGTCGTCAATTCGGGGTAGCGGGTATCGGTTCTTGATGGTGAGCCTGTTCAACTCCCGATAGTCAATGCACATACGGAATGATCCATCCTTCTTCTTCACGAACAAGACCGGCGCTCCCCAAGGTGAGAAGCTCGGCCTGATGAACCCTTTACTTAGCAGTTCATTTAGTTGGCTGGATAATTCTTGCATTTCTGCCGGGGCTAATCGGTATGGCGCTTTTGCTACCGGGGTGGCTCCTGGGACCAAGTCGATTCTGAACTCGACTTGTCGTGCGGGTGGTACTCCTGGAAGGTTTTCTGGGAATACGTCGAGAAAGTCACAGACTTCGGGGATCTCTTTGATGCTCTTTACTTATTTCTTCTCGTCAACAACGTGGGCTAGGAAGGCATGGTATCTTTTCTGTAGGTATTTTCGAGCTTTGATGCAAGACACGATTCAGAGGCTGGTACTGGGTTTATCGCCGTAGACAACAAGGGTCTTGTCATCCGGCAGATGAAGTCGGATTCCTCGTTCGTAACATATGATGTCGGTATGATGAGGGATTAGCCAATCCATACCAACAATCACGTCAAAGCTTCCTATTTTAACAGGCATTAAATCGATTTGGAAGGAGTGATCGTCCAGGGTAAGTGTACAGCCTATGTACATGTCGTTTGTGCTTTCTGTTTTACCATTAGCCATTTCTACTGTAAATGTTTCATTGAGTGGTTGAGGTTTTTGTTTTAGTAAGTATTTAAACTCGTGGCTTACGAAACTCCTCTCCGCACCGCTATCGAATAGTATACAAGCATATGAATTATTGACGAGGAACGTACCGGTAACCACGGTAGGATCCTCTACCGCTTCCGCGCGTCCCATAGCTAGGACTCTTCCATTTCTCCCAACGTTCTTTGTCTTCGGGCAATCACGCTTAAAATGCCCCGTCTCACCACAACCATAGCAAGCTTGACTCACCCCAGCATTAGAGGCTTGGGTGGCTTGTGGAACTGGTGCCCTGCAGAAACGGGCGGTATGACCCTTCTTGTTACAGTTTGAGCAGTGCATTTATCTACAGGCTCCAGTATGGTGGAAATTACACTTGTTACACATGGGTAGTGTCCCATTATATTGCTGGGTTGCTGTTGGGGTAGTCGGGACAGTGGCTGCATGGACTGCCACAATCTGTTGTCTCTTGGCACCTTCTTGGTTAGGCTGATTCCTCCCCTTGTTCCAGGGTTTTCTTTTGTGGTCATTCTCTCTTGGTTGATCAGCTTTAGAGGTCATGGTGCCCTGGCGAACCCCATGGTCGACTAATCGTTGGGCCAGTCGCTTAGCACTGTCGAAAGTGGCGGGGCTTGCCGCTTCTACATTCCCCTGAATCAGAGGAGATAGCCCCCAGATATAACGTTCCACTTTCACAGATTCTGGTGTGACCATAGTAGGGCAGAGGGTTGCCAGGTCATTGAATCGGTTCGTGTAGGAGGTCAGATCTGAACCTTTCATGGTAAGGTTCCACAGCTCTTGTTCTAGCTTTTGGATCTCTCCTCTGGGACAGTACTCTTTCATCAGCATGGTCTTCAGTTCCTCCCAACTCATTGAATTGGCCACAGGAAGTGTCAGAGCCTTAACATGGCCCTTCCACCAGGACATGGCCGTCTCAGCAAAGGTACAAGCGGCGAATTTGACTTTAAATTCCTCGGGGCAGGCAGAGATATCAAAGATTGATTCTGTTTTCTCAATCCATCTCGTGAGAGCAAGGACACCACCGGTACCATGGAAAGTCACTGGTTTGCAATTTGCGAAGTCCTTGTAAGTACATACTCGCGATTGGTTTGATGTTTCTCCATTTGTGCAGTCGTTGGTGCCATTTCTGCTCTCGTTGCCATTCGTCCCATTCGAGTTTATCTGAGCGATAGCAGCTGCTACTGCAGCAGTAACAGCGGCCTGGAAGGTAGCTGAGTCCATCATGGGTGGCTCGGGAGTTGCGATCGGTGCGCGTCTAGCGTTTCTTCGACGGGGTGGCATATTTCTGCCACAAGGATTCAAGATTTGACGTTGGTTAGTTCTTGGTAAGGGTTATCAAGGTACGGTGTTTCTATTATACGTTTATGTCGACTATGTAGTGATAGGGGTATAATAGGTGCATAAAGAGTCTAGATGTATGGTTCTATAGTATCACAAAATACTCGTATAGTATTTTTGTTTTATGTTTTGTTCTAGTGTTTTTCTTTATACATGGTTCTTGGTAAGTCTTTGGAAGTTGTTATAAGTAAGGTGATTTCTAAGGGGTATGAGAGGTATGTAAGAGAAAATTCTAAGTGTACGACTTCGTAGTATTCATAAAATACTCCTGTAGTATTTTAACTCTATGTTTAGTTATTTGGTTATTGGTAAGTGTTCGGACTTGTTGTTTGCTACGACTATTCCTAAGTATACGTTAATCATATCTTGGACCAATACAGTTGATCAGGCTCTATTTATCCAAGATATAATTACCAAAACACTTAGGCATATCCGTAGTGTTCAACTCATCTTACCACTTTTGTATGTTTTCGTTATGGTATCATTCTAGTTTGTATGTATGTACTTATACTTTTATACAAATTATCATTGAAATTTTAAAAGTATACTTGTACGAAAAATGTTTTTGAGAGTTTTAGTCCCATTGTATTTATAGTTGTATATCTTTAAATGGATTGATATACTTAGTTCACTATAAACAATTCTCTGATACCAATCTGTCACACCCCCAAACCGTAATGGCGGAAACGTTCGAGGGTGGATGGCTTCATGAACAATATCATAACAAAGTTGAACAATAGTGAATTCCAAGCACACAACCATCATTTAATCAATTGCAAATGTTACAAAGTTTACTTGTTTCATGTTTCAAATACAATTGAAATGATATAAAAAATAGACAAAAACGACGTCGTAACGTCTCTTCTTGTAGCGCTTGATTTAGCTTATCAGTTTCCTGAGAATACAAGTAGTTGAAAAAGTGTCAACAATTAAGTTGGTGAGTTCATAATATTTTGCGTAAGATATGTCCTTTGTTTGTAAGCAATAGTGTTGAAAACCAAGAAAATCCAATATTTTCTCATAAAATGTCCAAGTCTTTAAATCCCAAAGACTAAAATGTAATATGTAAACTGTAGTGTGAAATTCCATAAAAATGTATTTTTCCACGTAAACAATTTATAAAAATAATAAGTTGATTATTTTTCAATGTGAGATACCCTATAACCATACTGTGACTAGTTGGCCTGCTGCGACGTTCTTCAGGCGTCGGAATGTTAGACATTTGGACACCTCAGACCTGCCGGTCAAGCTGTAGCTAGCAGCTCAGGTGCGGGGTTGTCAAGCCCCGTATAGATCTATACTCAAATATCGCGCTCTCTTACCGAGACTCTGGTTATAAAAGTTCAGGACTTATAGTAGGTGCTTATAAAAGTACTGTGAAGATTCATCTCACAAAAATGTATGTATTCCAATCAACTTGTTTACGTAAAATTTGTATATAGAAACTCTTGAAATCGTCCATTATCATTTTTCCCATGATAATATAGTATTGTTTAATAATTATATAATTTTATATAATTATTTTTGTCATGTTCAAACGTCATAATAACCTTGTGTTCATAAACTATTCCAATAATAGTCTATTTTTAGTATTCCGTCGTAATAACCTTATTTTTACGAATGATAGCGAAATAACTTATTCAAAAGATTATAAATATCATCTTTTGAGGTGATTCTCACAAAAATGGTGTAATATCTTGATTATAACCATTTTTGCTAGAAAATAGTGCCTTTATTTATAAAAACGTAGTTTTTACTAGTTTTCGTTTTTATAACGTTTTTATCCAAGATCTAGTATCTTTGTATACTTTATTTGTAGTTTTGTAATTTTTACACAACTTAATATGTCAAAGTGTTCATAATACATGGATCTAATCATAATTCATGCCAAATTCATATTTATAACATTTTTGTCCAAGATCTAACATTTTTACACACTTTATTTATAGTTTGGAAACTTTTACACTATATCATTATGAATATCTTACAAAGAGTTGTCCATATTTCATGTCAAAAACATTTTCACACAAATGTTAACCTTATAAACTTGTGTAAATCAACATATATAACATTTAATAACATATAAACTTGACTAAAACAACATTTATAGTAAAAGAACTTGTATTCTCCCCCAAAAAGGTTTGAAAAGATGAAAATGAGGGGTATGAACTCACCTTGAGTGGTAGATCTTAAGGTTTCTTGGTAGAAGATTGAAGAGTTTGGTTCTAGGACCCGGAGGACTCTTAGACAAAGCTATTATCTAATGGATTTTCGTGAGTATGTGTGTGTAAAAAAGTAAATGAAGGTATTTAGAACTTAAATCACTAGATGATCATAACTTACCAAGAAGGCTTGCAAGATCCTTGAAGATGATGAATATTGGAGCTCAAAGACCCTTGGACAAAGCTAATATCCAATGGATTTTGATGGATGTTAGTGTGTGTAAATGGTGTAAAACTTGTGTTATGTTGTTTAGAATCAAAAGATGGATGAAGCTTACCACTTTATCTTGTGAAAAGAACTTGGAAATGAAGCTTGAAGATGATGATGGTGGTGGTGGTTTGAGCCGAGAGCAAGAGGGGGAGAGGAGAAAAGAGAGAGTGGGTTTGATGTAAGTGAATTGGCTAGTTTACCTTGAAAGATTTAGTTCTTGATTTTTCCCATTATAAAATTCTATAGCCTTTAAGTGTCTAGATTTGTGAATAGTGACCCAAAGATTGGGTCTTGATGTCTTGGTCCATGCTCCAGCCGATGGGGGGTAGGGGGTGGGGTGAGGTGGTTTTTATAAAATAGCAACATACTTTATAAAAATAAGTGATTTTTATAAAATAGTAAGACGTTTTAGTGAAATTTTATGCGTTTTTGGCGAAACGAAGTTCTAAATAATTATTTTGTATAAAAACATTGCCAAACATTTATTTTGATTGAATTATAACTCGTTGGGTGTCGGAATACGCGTTTAAGCGCAGTATTCTTCCGATTTCGCGATTTTTGGCGTTTTGCCGGAAATTGCATTTAGCTTTGAAATTAAACACTAGATATTATTACGTTACTTATCATATGAATTGTTATTTCATATTTGGTGTTTAAGGCACCACATTTTGTATTTTGAGTCCAAACCCTGTGTACATTTATCCGTTCACAGCGGTTTAATGGTTGTAACTTTCACATACGGACTCCGTTTTCGACGTTCTATATATCCACAGTTTCGTATTTACGAGTAGATCGTTTTATTAACATTATTATTCTCAAAATAATAATTGTACGATTATCGAATTTTCACGCTACAATAGTTTGCTGTCCGTATTTTCGACTTTTTAATCGATAATTGTTTGATTTAGCATACGTAATACTATAATATTAATAATTCATCGCAAAAGTTATGGAAAATAGCTTTTCAATATATAGATTAACGTACGCTTCGTTTGACTACGGTTGACTTTTGTTGACCAAAATTTACAATTGTCACATCATCTACCCGTTAGAAAGAATTTCGTCCCGAAATTTAGCTATTGAGTAGATCCTCAAGGGTTTGGGAAGAGATGTGGATACTTCTGCTTCATCCGGTCTTCACGCTCCCAAGTAAATTCAGGTCCACGCTTGGCATTCCAACGGACCTTAACTATCGGTATGCGGCTCTGTTTCGTTCTCTTGATCTCTCTGTCCATGATCTCTACAGGTTCTTCCACGAAATGGAGGTTCTCGTTCACCTCGATCTCGTCGAGTGGAATGACAAGAGTCTCATCGGACAGGCATTTCTTTAAGTTGGATACGTGAAAGGTGGGATGGACATTGCTGAGCTCCTGTGGTAGTTGAAGTTTGTAGGCTACTGGGCCGATCCTAGCAAGGATCTCGAAGGGCCCAATGTATCTGGGGTTCAGCTTCCCACGCTTTCCAAAGCGTATCATTCCTTTCCATGGCGAGACCTTCAACAACACTCGGTCACCAACCTGGAATTAACATTATTATTCTCAAAATAATAATTGTACGATTATCGAATTTTCACGCTACAATAGTTTGCTGTCCGTATTTTCTACTTTTTAATCGATAATTGTTTGATTTAGCATACGTAATACTATAATATTAATAATTCATTGCAAAAGTTATGGAAAATAGCTTTTCAATATATAGATTAACGTACGCTTCGTTTGACTACAATTGACTTTTGTTGACCAAAATTTACAATTGTCACATTGAAAGACTAACGGTAGGAAGGAAACATTAATTGTTTCAGATATGATTGTTGCTTATATTAAATTATATATGTTTTTTTAAATCTTATTTTTTTATCAATCTTTAGGTGCTAGATAATCAAGAGGAAATTGTTGCAGAAAGCATAAGACACGCAAAATAAGCTCTTGCTTAAGGGAATTCTTTGTGTAAGTTTTTAGCCTATTTATTTAAGAGATGGGAATTTAGGTGCACTGACAATTTTATCCTTGTATTCTACTCGCAGACAATCTTGGAAATGCTTGAATGACATGTTTTTTTGTGACAGGGGCGTGGATCACAGCAAATTACATATGTTGGAAATATATATCTATATCTATACTCTCTAATAAAATAGTATTGAATCCCTTTTAACTCTTCTTATATTTATTTAGTCGATCAATGAGGAAGCAAATTGTTCCAGGAATCATTTACATTCAGTATTTATTTGAGAAAAAAATATTTTTATGAATTAAGAAATTCCTGTGTGCAGCTGCCGTAAGACACCCCATGAACACGGCCCGTAGCCACCACTTTCACCTGTAACCGCCACCACAAACAAAGGAAGCGATCGCCGATCGTCATGATTTTCATCGATCACGATGTCACGATATAAGTTAAATTCTAAGTAATAGTTGAATTAATGTTTCGCATTGATTTCATAAACCACGATGATTTTGTCTCTTCCAATTATTTAATATTTATAAAAAGTAATTTAGGTGTAACTGAATACTTTTTCGAATATGTCTCCTAAAGTTGCGATTGATGCGCTGACCTCTACCAATCCGATCAAGAACAAATCCACGAGGAGCACTGCCTGATTTTGATGACTGAACAAATCGCCTCTCGGAGCTCACGCATCTCGGATACGGTAATCTTAGGAAACAATTACCGGAGGCGCCATTAGCCAAATACCAATCCGGTTTTTCTTTTTCTAGTTTGTGTGAGTTAGTGTGAGTAGAGAAGGCAGGATGGAGCTCTTGGATGGGCTGTTAAAAGTTTAGTTTAGCTTTGCAACGAACAAGCACGCCAAGTGTTCGACAAAATGCTTCAAAGAGATGGAAATTGTGTTCAAGGTCTTTTGACAGCAGGATTTAGACACTATTTGGGGTGTTTGGTCATCAGCTTGTGAAGGTTTTCTCGGTCTGATTTTTAGGAGTTTTCGGTCACTTTGTTTTTTGGTTTTTTTTCGGGGATTTCCGGATTTTCGGTATGGCTTTTGCTTGGCAAAGAGTAGGCCGACAGTCCAAGGAGGATCAATTGGCAAGAGTTGTTTCAGAATCTGTTTACGTGACGAATTTTCCAGACGGGTTCACGGCCAGGGACTTGTGGAAGTCTTGTGAGCAATATGGTAATCCGGCAGATGTGTACATTCCCAAAGAGAAATCCAAATCGGGTAAACGTTTCTCTTTCGTTCGATTCCTAAATGCAGATAATTTGGCTTTAATTGCATCAAATTTGTGTACCATTTGGCATGGCAAATTAAGATTACATGCAAATATATCGAAATTCCCTAGAGGTTCTAAACCTTCTGAACAAAGAAAGAAGGCAGAAACGGTGCACAAGACAAATGCTATTACGTCGTCTGGAAGGTTTGATCTTTTGTCTTATACGGCTGTGAGTGGGAATGGGGGTTCATATGCTGCTGTGGTGAGTGGAGGTAAGGCGAATAATGTAAAAGTTCGTGATGAACCCGCCTTAATTCTTGATGACTCATGCTTTAATGATAAAGAGGTCTCACTCACTTTGGTGGGTAAAGTTAAGGAATTTGGTGCCCTTGTTAACTTAAAAGATGTAATTGTTAAGGAGGGATTTAAAGATGTTGTGTTAAGGTACCTCGGGGGCTTTTGGGTTACAATGGAATTTGTCTCCACAAAAGCTAAAGAAAATTTTCAAAGTCACAAAGGAGTGGGATCATGGTTTGCGGTTATCCTACCATGGCAAAAGACTTTCCAAGTAGAAGACCGTGTGGTGTGGATTGATATAGAGGGGGTACCTTCGCTGGCATTTTCTCCAAAAAGCTTTGAGTTGATTGCTAAACGTTGGGGAAAGCTATTATATGCGGAAGATTCAAATGACAACAATCTATACCGCAAAAGACTTTGTATAATGACCTTAAAGCAAGAAATAATTATGGAGACTTTTAAAGTGATCGTGCAAGGTAAGATGACTGTGGTTCGAGCAAGGGAAGTGATAGGGTGGAACCCATGCTATATAGAAGAAGATGAAGAAAGTGATGACGAGTCGTCCAAACATTCATTTGATGATAATACCATATCTGCAGATGAATTAGAGAGAGAGGAAGATATTTTGGAAAGTATGGAAAAGGAATTTGCTGGAAGGAAGAAAGTACCAAATGTTTCGTTTTTTGAAGATGGCAATGATGATAATTATAGGCAAGATGGAGATAGTCATATGGGGCCGAATAAGTTGGAAGGGTTGGAGGGTAAAGTGGAAGAAGCTAATAAGGATTATCATTTGGAAGAGGGGGAGGTGGATCGACATGGCATAACAAAACAAAGTTCTGAGGATCCTTTTCTTTTTTATGAATTACTGAATAGAAAGGATGTAGATGTGAAGGAGACGGTTGTGCCGGAATCTAATTCCAGTGTCACACCTATGTGCCCTCCGGGTTATACCCCTCTAGCAAATGATGGTGACAACAGTGAAGGGGAGAAGTCGGTTCACATGGAGAAAAAATTCAATACTGTTAAAAATTTGGATGCAGTTAGTCATGTGGACGGTGGAAACAATGATAGCTCTCAAACAATAACCAAATCTTTAATTAGAGGTGGTGATATTATGGAGCCCCATGCTTCGGCCCCAAGTGGTAACTGTGGTCAGAAAATGGAAGATATAGATATTATTGGTCATATGATGGGATACAAGACTACTAAAGTTAATGATGAGATGCTTGATCACCATGGGAGTAAAGAGTATTTTCAATGAATTTTACATCATTAAATATTCAAGGATTGGGCCACAATCAGGCAAAAAACAGATGGGTTTTTGAGTTATGTTCTAAGTTCAAGATTAACTTCTTGGCACTTCAGGAGACAAAGTTAGAAGTTGTTGATGATGTTTTAGTTCGGCAGTTGTGGGGTAATTCTCGGTACCAATTTGCTTGTAGCGGTTCTGTGGGTGCCTCAGGTGGAATTCTTTGTGTTTGGAATCCGGAAATTTTTTTGAAAAAGCAAATGGCAGCTTCAGATTATTTTGTTATTCTTGAGGGTTTCTGGAAGCCTACTAACACTAATCTTATGGTTATCTCGGTTTATGCACCACAAGAGTTAAGTGAGAAAAAAATGCTTTGGGATTATCTTTCGCAAATTATCCTAAAGTGGAGAGGTGAGGTAATTGTAATGGGTGATTTTAATGAAGTGCGGGTAGAGGCGGAAAGATTTGGTTCGACTTTCCATCCTAGTGGGCCGCATTTTTTCAATAATTTTATAGCCATGACTGGTCTCGTAGATATTCCTTTGGGTGGTTACTCGTTTACGTGGACTCATTCTACGTCTGGTAAAATGAGTAAGTTGGATAGGTTTCTTGTTTCTGAAGGCTTTTTGGATTTATGCCCGCATATTTCGGGGCTGATTTTAGAGAAACATCTTTCTGATCATCGCCCGATTTTGCTCCGTGAATCGGTGTTGGATTACGGGTCTACTCCTTTCCGGTTTTATAATTCTTGGTTACACAATGGGGATCTTGAGAAGATTGTGAGTGATTCGTGGGCCAATGATGGGGTTACAGATAAGAGCGCCATGGTACGCCTTAAAAATAAATTAAAAGCCCTTAAAAATCGTTTGAAAGACTGGGCCAAAGAGATGCGAAGTCAGAAAATTGGAGATAAGATGTTGCTTAACGAAAAATTGAGGGATTTAGATAAGCGGGTCGATGACGGGGAGGGAGATGTTTTAAAAGAAAGGGGGGAAATTCTGAGTAAAATCCTTGATCTTGATAAGCAGGAAGCAGCAGACTTAGCTCAAAAAGCTAAAGTCAAATGGGCTATTGAAGGAGACGAGAATTCGAAGTTTTTTCATGGTATTATCAATAAATCTCGGCGACAACTTGCTATTAGAGGGGTCTTCTCTAATGGGGATTGGTTGGATAGGCCTAATCAAGTTAAGAAAGAGTTTCTTACCCATTTCGCTACTAGATTTTCTAAGCCAGATGCTTTTAGATTACAGTGTGATATGGAATTTCCTAGACGTTTGTCAGAAGATCAATCAGAGTTTGTTCAAGGGGAGGTGACGTCTGAAGAAGTTAAACAGGCTGTGTGGGATTGTGGGGCAGAAAAATCTCCGGGTCCAGATGGCTTCACTTTTGAATTTATCAAAAGGTTTTGGGAGTTATTAAAGGATTTGGTGGGTGAGGCGGTTCAGGAATTCTTCAGGACTGGAATCTTTCCAGTTGGTTGTAATTCATCTTTTATCGCTTTGATTCCAAAGGTGGCGGATGCTAAGTTTGTGAAGGATTTTAGGCCGATTAGTCTAATTGGCGCCCAATATAAAATTATTACAAAAATTTTGGCTAATCGGTTAAAACTGGTGATTGGGGATTTGATTAGTGAAGAGCAATCTGCGTTTGTGCATGGGCGTCAAATTCTAGATGGTCCGTTAATTTTAAATGAAGTGCTTTCTTGGTGTAAAATTAAGAAAAAAAAGGCTATGGTTTTTAAAGTTGATTTCGAGAAGGCTTATGACTCGGTTAGATGGGACTTCTTGGAAGATATCTTGGGGCGCTTCGGTTTTGGAACGAAATGGTGTAGATGGATACGTGGCTGTTTGAAGACGGCTCGAGGCTCTGTGTTGGTAAATGGGAGTCCTACAGAAGAGTTTCAGTTCTATAAGGGTTTGCGCCAAGGAGACCCGCTCTCGCCTTTCTTATTCATTTTGGTTATGGAGACACTTCATCTGTCGTTTTTGAGGACTATCGTTCGCGGAGTTTTCACGCCCTTGACAGTGGGCAGTGGGTGTACGATTTCTCACTTGTTTTATGCAGATGATGCGGTGTTCATTGGAGACTGGAAAGAGGGAAATTTTACCAATATTGTGTCTATTTTGCGGTGCTTTCATCTCGCTTCAGGGCTGAAGATTAACATCCAAAAGTCGAAAATGTTAGGTGTTGGTGTTACGTTTACAGAAGTTGAGAGAGTGGCGGCCTTGGTGGGATGTGCGGCAATTAAAACTCCGTTTACGTACCTGGGGGTTCTGGTTGGAGGTTCTATGTCTAGAGCGAGTGCGTGGGAAGAGGTTGAGAAGAAAGTTAATGATAGGCTTTCTAAATGGAAATTGAAAACTCTTTCAGTTGGTGGAAGATTGACTCTTTTAAAGACAGTGCTTGGGTCCATCCCTAATTACTATTTGTCTCTTTTTAAAGCTCCGGTTGGGGTGATAAAAAGATTGGAAAATCTGAGGAGTCGATTTTTTCGAGGAGTGGAGGGTACGAAGACAAAAAACGCGTGGATTGGGTGGAATAAGGTGTGTGCGGATAAGGAAAAGGGGGGTCTTGGAGTTGGAAGCTATTTTGCTTTAAATAGGGCTTTACTTTTTAAATGGATTTGGAGATTTAAGAATAATCCAAGGGTGATGTGGGTGAAGGTGGTTAAGGCGATTCATGGAGAGGATGGTCTTCTAGGAAATTGCGATGTTTCTAAAATAGCTTCAGTGTGGCGGGATGTCGTTATTTCGACTAGAGATTTGACAAAGATTGGAATTGATCTGATGGGCTTTTGTAAAAAGAGGATTGGGGATGGTATGGATACTTTATTTTGGAAAGATAATTGGTTAGGAGAAACGTACTTCATGCGTAGGTTTCACAGATTATACAACTTGGAGGAGAATAAAAATGCCACAGTGGCTTCTAAATGCACGGGTTGGTGGGGTGATTCTTTTAGACGCTCGCCGATGGGAGGTATGGAGGAAGAGCAAAAGGGGGAGTTGGATAGAATTATGAAAGACGTTTATATTTCAAATAATCGAGACATTTGGCTTTGGGATTTGGTGACAGATGGTTCTTTCTCGGTTAGTTCCACTAGACGATGTATTGATGACGTGATCAATGGTGGTACGGGAGTGCCTACAAGGTGGATCAAGATGATTCCTATAAAAATCAATGTGTTTGCTTGGAAGATGATGTTGAATGGCTTACCTACGAGATGGAACATGTCTACAAGAGGCATAGACTTGGAGTCTATCTTATGTCCGGTTTGTGGAGTTAAAGCTGAAGAGATTGGTCATCTTTTTTTCGAGTGTAGTTTTGCTCAAGAGATTTTTACTAAAATTGGAAAATGGTGGGATTTAGTTTTACCAAACGATTGGTCTTTAGCGAATTGGAGGACTTGGCTTCAAGATTTGAGATTACAAAAGCTTACTAAAGAAGTTCTGGAAGGAGTGCTTTATGTGGCGTGGTGGTACATCTGGAGATTTCGGAACGATACAATCTTTGGAAAAACACTTCCGAAAAAGAGTGTTATATTTGATGATATTGTTGCTCAATCGTTCCTTTGGTGTGATAGTCGGTCCAAGAAAAAAATAGATTGGAACTTGTGGCATTTAAATCCTTCATTAATTGTGATGTAATTGTTTTTTTTCTGTGCTAGTTTTTGCTAGTTGCTCTTAATAAAATTTAGCTGTTCAAAAAAAAAAATTGTTCCAGGAATCTAGAGGCTGCAACTTCAGGATCAAGATGTGTAGGATTAAAGGTATTTTCACCGTTGTGGTACAACGGATATATATCACTCTGTATTTTCCATATTTTCTCATTTTTCCTATCTTAGTTCAAGATAATAATTAATAAGCATTACTTTATCAGGTGGTCACTGTTAATTTTTGGTCTCTTACACCTCCCTGATCGTATCCCTCTAATGTTGGCTAAATGTTTGATGTAAGTCCTAAACTGGAATAGCACTTGTATTCTGCATTTATACCTAGATAAATTCTCAATACGTCACCATACAAGCACCATCGCACCCACACAAATTTACCGCACCACTGCCAATACCGATGTCACATGCAAATGCAATATCTTAGTATACTTTTTTTTATGGTTTGGATTATTTGAACTTCATATATGTATGTAACAAACAAGGGACCATTATGGATAACACAATGGAGTTATTTTGGGTTAAACGATCTTACAAAGAGGAAAACCAAAATTTTGACATATGGTTCTTGACCTGGTGACCTTATAGTTCGATTCGTCTTGTATATTAAGAATTATTTCAGTCATCTTGTATATTTATATTATATCACTTCATTATACCACACAAATCGCTAACAAGGTCACCAAGATTGGAGATTTGGAGTGGTCCGCCAATATTTAAAGGCGAGGTAGAGATTTCATTGTGAAAATGGTTTTTGCTGGTAGATTTTGTAGCCCAAAGCATAGGAGTACAAAGTCAAAACTGTAGTTGGTTAGCGACCTATATGTGGTGAGTTAACTTTATTAATTTTTTTTATGATTGATACTAACCAACATATGCAATTTTCAGCAAAACCTGGCTTGTAACACATCATTCACAATGGTCATTTGATGATGGTTTGTGTCTGTATATGTGTGATGGGTTTGTATCTATCAAATATGGATTCTTAGTTTTGGAGAAGTTTTAGGAGCCTACCAAAAACTAAGTGATGGTCGGTGTCTGTATATATGTATCTGATTGTCACAGGGACATCAAGCTATATAGTCTAAAGAAGTCATACTAACGAGGTATATATCACTTTGATGCTTATCTACTTAAATTCTTTGATGGTTTTTACATGTATTGATACCTCAATTAGAATTTTGTAGTAGGAATTATCTGTTTTTTGAACCATCCAAATTTTCTATCTTTATATTCAATGCTTCAATCTCTCGTGATTCTATGCTTTAATATCTCAATTGTAAGTTTGTATTTTTAAATCGTTTTCTTTAATCTCCTATTTGAAAATTTTACGAATAACTTAACAGTGACACGTATTTTTAAAGAGAACAAGTATCCCCTTAATTTTTATGGCTTTGAGGTGGTGTGAATTCTATACAACCTTAATTTATTTATCGAGTTTTAGCTTCGGTTTGGTAGGATGGAATTAAGGCCTAAATTTCTTACAACCTTGATTTATCTATCAAAATTTACCTTTATTTTAATTTGGCTTAATTCCATTAAAGCCACTACATTTTGGGTTTTTATATGGTTTTGTCATTAAATGAGTTTTTTATTCTGGTTTAGCTACTCATTGGTTAGGTTGGTTTATGAATAAAAAAGGGTTTCTGGTTAGTGTTTGCAAAAAAATAAAAAATAAAAAATTTCTGATTAGTGTTTGCAGAAAAACACCGAAAGATTATGTTTCTAGGATTTTAATAAATATTCAAAGTTTTACACATAAGTTGATAAACGTGTAAAATGTAACCGACGGACGGATTCTTTCTTGTGAGGTGGTATAAGGACATGGACTTCAAAGCTATAACTCCTTACCTAAATGCATTTTACATTTTGTGGTTAAACATGCACATTCTTCAATACTGTATATAAACAATGTAAGTTATTTTATATTAGAGGAAATTAAAGATGTTACATTTTTTTTTAGCATCCTACTTTCGGACCTCATTGTAATATAACATCCTACTTTTAGACCAAATTGTAATATAGCATCCAAATTTCGGACGTAAATTAATGTTTTTGAAAAAATGGATAAAAGCTTTTACTTAATGTAATACGAGTAATTGTGTAAATCAATTTTTTTTTCTTATTTTAGCGCCCATTTAATGCCAAAATCCACAGAACCTACGGATATATGAATACGATAAACACTTATTCCTTTTGTGAAAAAATAGTCACCGTTTATGTAAAATATATATATTTTTTTTCAATTATAACACCACATCTTACTGTTTATGTTTATATTTATATATAAAAGTAGCGACCATTTATCCCAAATAACTAAAAACCTAAATGAGATGCCAAGACGTACAAAACTATTCGTCGTGAACAATACCGAAGTGCATATCCATTTGACATTCAAAATCAAGAGAGATTATTATTATTCAAAGTACATCGTCATATTATGCAAAAATACATTACATGTAATATAAAACCAAAAAAAAAAAATCAAATTTAAGTTTCCTGTTATACATGCAATTTTAAGTTGACAACCCGTGATAATCACGGGTTATCACGGGTTACAATACATGCAATTTTAAGTTGACAACCCGTGATTATCACGGGTTATAACCTAGTTACTCTATATATTAAAACAAAACAGGTTTCTAGAAGCATTGTGGGGTGGGTGTTAGGGGAGTGGTTTTTTAGTCATTCAACTCCCGCCATGCCAAACCCTCTCCTCTCGACAGCTATCCCACTCCTTACGTTCTTACCCATTCAGCAAAGCTCTAAACGATTCAGCAATTGAACATTTCCCTCTTTACCCTCACAACTACACTCTCTCTTTCTTCTTCTTCTTCTCGAACCTCTGCCTCCGCCTTTAAGCCTCTTAGTGTTAGGAATCGGACAGGGTACACGCAGCGGAAACACTATCACACACACATAAAAGCAGAAAATAAAGCAATAACGAACACAAAGATTTTACGTGGTTCGGATTCGGTGTAAATCCTACATCCACGGTCTACAACTAGGTTTTATATTTATCAGAGAATATATGGAAATTACAAGATGTATTTCTCTCTGTGTTGTACATTTACATCCATAGCACCACACCTCTATATATATGCATATAAAGATGAGTTAGTGCCTTCAATTATGGAGATCAAGACTCAATTGACATTGCCAGCCAACAAAGGAGATTTACCAACTCCACTTAAACTCACATTGCTTTTCCACCTAACACTTAGTTCATCGGATAACGTTTCATCACTCAACGCCTTCTCCACTGGTATATCTTCCTTCTTTGCAGTTCCTATCCACTTTCCTGCTTCCATCGGTTTTAATTTGGTTATAAACAAAAACCCTCTGTTGATTTTTCGGATACTGAAGTGAACCGGTTTAATTTACAGGGTTAGTGTCCGTAAACCCTATACTCGGGAAGCAAGCGGGACGGTCGACTTCAATTGTGTGTGAAGCCGGTGCCGAGCAGAAGCCTGATTCTAACCGAGGAAGTTATTGGGGTCGAGAAATTGATTGTAGAGGCTTATTCCGTCATTCACTAGGCGGTGCAAGTTGGAACACTTCACCGGAACACTGGAGCTAGGCGGAAGTCCCGCCTTGCAAGAAGAAAGAAAGCCGTTGAAATTCATCATGCCTGGTATGCACCTGAACCTACCGCTGCAACCACTGTTTGATGCCATCGTCATTTGGCATCTATGCTATTGTAGATTATGTATTTGCAGGAAATTTTGAGCATAATTCGTTTTCATTGTTCAGTGATTTCTTTTTGAACATATGTTCAAGGGTAGATTGGTCTTGTTGCATAACGAAAGTTTCAGGCTCAAAATGAATCACTTACATTAGGATACTAAAGAAAGAATAAAGTAGCAAGTTGTACAATCCACGGATATAATTCGAGACTTTCAGAAAGATCGTTTCCTTGAGGTTCAACAATTATTATTTTAAAGGCAAATCGGTCATTTTGCGTACAATAAAACTTTACACTTGGGAAACATATCACCTACTTTGGAGGTAACAAGATGTAAATCCTCTTTTTTCTTTCCATTTTTACCCTTGGCATTCACCACAAACAACTTAAAAATAAAAAATAACAGCTAAGCTATAAAGAAACAAAACCATACCTCTTTTGCTAGCAAGGGCAATTGTGTAATATGGATGGAAGTCATCATATAACATGTAGAACTGATCAAGGTATTTTCCTTGCATTTTCATCCTAGCTTTGAGCAATTTGAATTCAACACCTTATATATGATTAAAGAAAACTTAGATTAACAACACAACCTAAAAGTACAAGTGTTTAGAAAGTTGATTGCCCAAAATAAAATTAAAAATAATGTATTTATATGTACCTTCTTCATCATAAAGCACTTGATTAATAATAATATTATGTGTATCTATCTCGAATTTACTAACTTCCTGCACCAATCTCTCTGTCTTATATAACGAGAGAAATTCCGGGATGCATACGCATACTAAAGTTGTCAACTCCTATCACAAACAGAAAAAAGTCAAACAATTTGATTTTGTAAATTACAGAAAAGGTTAAATGCAAGAAAAAACAACGTACTCCATTTATTTGTTTATTATAGCATCATACTTTCATTTCCCGACCCACTTAAAAGGCTGGGCCACCCACCGACCTGACCTGACCCGTGCGTAGCTCGGGTCCAAACTAGTTTAATATGATTCTAATTTTTAGTAAAAGTTATCAAGTTTACTTGCCAGGTATTCGTTTTTTTTAAGCGTTGGTGGATTACATTTTTTTCTTGGTAACGCTCTACATGTAAGTTGTTTTTTTTCAAAGCTAAGATGCACGCACTTAACACTAATACTATCTCAGCCCCATAACAATAGGATAAGGGAGGTAGAAGGTTGACAACATGAGTTGCTTCCGTATGCGACCTCCGCCATGAAAAATGCCTGACCACAAAGATCTTATGCATATGAAAATGTTAATAATAGATGAGACAGAAATAGGTCGAGAGAAACATATTAAGGCGTGGCTAATGCGTGGTAAACTGTGCGTGGTTATTGCGTGTTAAATTTACGTGGTTAAAGTGTGGTTACAGTTTAGCCACAAAGGGTTTTCCCACAACTCATTTTT
Source organism: Cichorium intybus (assembly GCA_023525715.1). Classification (NCBI taxonomy): domain Eukaryota; kingdom Viridiplantae; phylum Streptophyta; class Magnoliopsida; order Asterales; family Asteraceae; genus Cichorium; species Cichorium intybus. Next base: position 156,594,951 of record CM042011.1, on the reverse strand, counting down.
CGTGGTTATTGCATGGTTATTCACCTTTTGCCACACAACAACCACGCAAATTTGCGTGGTTAAACCTCCTGTTTTCTAATAGTGTATAAAATATATTACGAATTGGCAGGTTGCTTAAAGCTAGTAAGCAAGCACTTGCCCCATAACTTGCCATTACCTATATCATATATGTCCCCATAACTTGCCATTACCTATATCATATATGTCAAAAAGAAAAGAAAAACAAATAAACTAGTACTTCAGTAAGCCATGCCATTACCTATATCATATATGTCAAAGCTAGTAAGCAAACACTTGCCCCATAACTCGCCCACGACCAGCGCATGCAATCAATGCTGCCGATCATCCCGGGTAAGCCATGCCTTCCTTGGTGAGCCGTATATAGTTGATGCATGTCGTTTGTCATTGACTTACGTAAATATAGGGCACCATAAACCGAGATGATGGCATTTGAAAACTTGTAAAGTGACTCCCATGCCGTTCTTTCGGACATTTGTAGGTACTCATCCCACAAGTCGGCTCCTAATGTAACGACCCAAACTAATAATATAAATAAAGCGTGTGTAATTTAAAGTTTTATGTGTATTTATGTGAGAAAGTATGTTTGCAAGGGTAGTTTAGTCATTTTACCATGAGAAGGGTAATTTGGTCATTTGACCATATACTAGAATTATTATAAAAGTATAATTCTAGTTTGGACCAAAAATGTAAGAATTTAAGCTTCATGTGGCCAAATTTAATATATGTGTCAAAAGTCCAAGGAATGAAAGTTCAGGGACTAAAACTGTAAATATGGAAAATATAAAAATGAAAAAAATATCTCATTAATCCTCATAAATTCAGAATTTATTAGTTGGGGTAGTTTATGACAACTTTGAGAACTTAATAAGTGAAGTGTTTTAATTTTGGAATAAAAGAAATTAAACTTCAAAAGATGAGGGACCAATCTTGCAAACTATTGAAGAGGATATGTTAAAGCTGAATTTCTCCACATTTCAGCTCCATATCACGGTCTTGAGCAGGAGATGGCAACAAGATGACGATTTTATGAGTATTATGAAGATGCAAGTGTGATTTTGAAGAAGTTGTGAAGCAAAGAAGGAATTCTAGCAAAATAAGGTAAGAACTTCTCAAATTCTTGCTTGCAAACCCGTTTTTGGGTTGGTGGTGGGTTAGAATCTGATTTTCAGAAGTTGGGGAGGTCTTACCTATGATTCAAAGCTAATAATTCATGTGTTTATGTGTCATAGAGTTCATTTCCAACCTATTGATGGTATGGAAACATGATTATTTGAAGTTTGATTCTATGAACCCTAGAAATTAGGGTTTTGTTCAACCTATGAATTCAATGAAATTGATGGGTTATAATTGATGTTTTGGATGAAAGGAACCACATATAATTGTTCTTAATGATTCCAATTGGTATGTGGGAATTAGAAGGGTGGAATGGAATCAAGGAAATAAGAACTTAATTTTCGTCATCATGTGTGCAGTCATGAAAACAAATGCAGTACACCTTCGTTAACCGTTGGATCATCATGAAATTTGGATCGTAGCTTCCTAACACATAGTTCTTAAATCTGAACGGTGGAGATCTTCATTGGTGTAGTGTACTGAATTCTGCAGTGGTTTTAATTCGCTGAACTGTAGGTAATGTTTACCATTGAGCTATGTTTTTGTTTCTACTGTTTTGGTTCTGTTTTTGATAATTCATATAAAATCGTGTGAGTGTCCATTCTGGATGATCTCTATATCCCTAGAATGGTAGCTGAGTCTAGTTTCTTCATCCATAAGCTCTTGGACTAACGCGGACCTTAAGTTATGTGAAAGTTGCAATCTTCACTGACTGGTCCAGGGGTGCACTGTGCAGTGACTTCTGATTTGTAAAATTCATAACTGATAGTAGGAGAATAATTTAAGGGCAAGGCCAGTGGGAAAAGTTCAGTATATGTGTCTAGTTTGTTCACACCGAATTTCAGAACCTAGGGCCTTCTGATTATCATTCTTGGTTAATATCTTTGAGGGTAGGTCATGTAACTGTTTTTGTAATTTGTGGTGACATGGTGGATTTTTCATTTGCAAATGGAAAATGAAAATGACCTGAGGTCAGGCCCTGTGACCTTATCATTGGGTCTAGTTCCAACATGATTTTTTATTAAGTTTAATATCTGAGTTTTCCTTGGTCATCTGTTGCAAATCCGGTTATGGGACAAAAAAATCAGCATTGCTGTCAAACCTTTCTTTTTGTGGTTTTAACCTTGGTTGTGGGTTTAGAATTGGTAACGAATGTCGGGACCTTTACAAACTTATTAAAGATAATTAATAACCTTAATGATGTATTTATAAAGTAAAGGGAGGGTATAGTGGAACACGGTACATGTTGAGTATCGGGAAAATACATGTATACTTATATAATTATAAGTAATAAATGTAAACGTTAATTCGTTTTAAGCAGTCCCATGTGGAATGTAGGTTCGGGAAAGAAGAAGAGTTCTTGAGTATCACGTGCTTGTGTGTGCGACCTACTTTTACGTATCAGGTGAGTACATGCAGTATGTTTACCCATTCTGGGGTACATGGCAAGTAAGTATTTTCAAGATTTCTTATAAAATTTCTATATGTGAAATTATTTGCAAGAGTATTATTTCTAACTTGTTTGTGAAAGTATAATGCTATATCCGAAGTTATGTTTTGGTCTATGAGCCAATTATGTGAAAGTATGTTTTGGTCTATGAACCAATCATGTGAAAGTATATTTTGAATACAAGTTATACATGTTTGAAAGTATGGATAGGCATATAGCCACAAGATGTTTAAGAAGTATGTTTTAGTTACAAACTATATATGTTTTCGAGTATGAATGGCATATAGCCATAAGATGTTGAAAAGTATGATTTAACATAAAGCTTAGATTGTTATAAAAACATATTTTACATATGTGATGAAGGTAATAATTTTTAAACATATGAAAATTATGTGATGAAAGCTATATTTGGCATTTAGCCATAAAGACATAAAATGATGTAGTTTGGCACCTAGCCACAAGTTATATGTTTATGAGAAGTGTTCAAGCAAGCGGCAAGTTTTTGAATGACTGGTAATTGTAGCAAGCAGCGTTAGTAAGGGAACTATGTTCCAACCTACCCGGGTTAGGTAAGGGGTCTACTGGGGACAAGCCCCATCGCGAAGTAGATTGCCTCAGCACTTCTATGGTGAGGATTGATCCGTTCTTTCTAGCCATAGAGACTTGGGGTATCACCTATGGTGATTAAAGCTCTAAGTATAAAAATCCAGCAAGCTTATAAAACCAGTCAAAGAAAGTAAGAAAGAAGCTATTTTTTTAAAAGTATATTATGAAGTGAATTTGAAAAGTAAAGAGCTATAGTATGATACTACTATAAGTTTTGAAAGATGTTATTTTTGTAAAGTATGTTATGAAATGATTTCGAGAAGTAAAAAGTTATAGTATGTTATTACTATAAAGTTTTGACAGAAGTTTTATGTTATAAGTTTTATAAAAGTTGGAAAAGAAGTTAAAGGTTTGAGTCTAAAACTCATGTAACTCACGAGACGTTATTGTCTTACGTATTTTATGTTTTGCCATGTATTCCAGGTTAAAATGCTAAGGTATAATTGGTTGAAGTTTAGCTGGAGTGGAGCCCACATAGCTCATGTCTTGGACACAAGGTTTAATCCTTTCTTGCTTACTATGGTTAGTTTTGGTATGGATTTGTAACACCCACAGTTTTAAACATGTAAATTATCGGTTTTTGATAAACCGTATTTTTGTATTCATGAACTTTTATGAAAAACCATAGTATTTGCAAACAGTAGAAATGGGGTGTCACACCTAAACTCGTGGCTAGTTGTCGGATAGCCGTTGTGCATTTTTGTATCGGCGTAAACCCTTTTACGCCTCTTGCATCCCACCGTTGTTGAAAATACGCGAATCGGGATTCCAAATCCCCAACAATGCGTAAAAACAATTGTTTATCCATTCGGTACCTACGCCGGAACTTGCAAGCGTATACGGCGTCATCGGCAAAATAATCTTGAACTAAACGATTATGGCTGTCATCACGTTCTCTACGTAAATCAGGACCCGTCTTCTAGGCACATGTGAACTTCCCGCTTGGTTTTCGTAGTACGCCAGCGTGCGTTGCATTATATTACCGACGAATTGCATTTCATGGAACCGGGCGTTTTCCTCGTTTGACGACGTTGACGACGAGTGCGAAGACATTTCTGTGTTTTAAAAAAATTTATGTATGAAGAAGTGAGGGTTTTGTGTGTAAGTAAATGGTTGTATGTGTTTATATATATATATATATATATATATATATATATATATATATATATATATATATATATATATATATATATATATATATATATATATATATATTGTTTATTTATTTATTTATATATATAATGGAAAAGTTTGAATTTTTTTTGAACGTTGCTAACCGTTGAGGGACCAAAACTGTAATTTCCATTCCTCTTCACCGCGTTTGAATCCCATACTCCACCCTTCACCGCAGGTAACACCCCAAGTGGGGCGGTGTTACCGTGCGGGGTCGGGCTCCACGTTGGACACCGCATGTGTTCACCACTCCCGCTCCTGTTGGTCTTAGACAATGTTTGACATACTAGTTGAAATGTTAGTCTATAGTTGATAAAAAATAATGTTGGGTAAAAACTAGCTGATAATGTAGCTGTAGAAGATAAGCTTTATATAATTAATTAACAATATATTTGAAAAAAAAAACTCAATAAACACATTGAAACGCTAGTTTAAATAGTTTCTTAAAAAACTACATTATAAACTAATTTTTGATATGTCAAACATGACAACAAAAAAAACTTGAAAAATAAGCTAACTGTGACATGTTTATATATAGATTACTTTCAAATCATTTAACTATATTTTTGTTTTTAAGTTAAATTTTTTAATTTAATAAATCTAAATTGTTCAACTTTTATTCTTATGGACACTTCATGTGAAAGTCGTTTAATTACTTATTATCATCATTGGAAAAGGTTCTCTCAATGATTTATGGATGTTTATTTGAATATATAATGAATAATAAAATAATTTTTTAAACTAGCTACGAAAATTAAGGGGCATAATGGTGCATAAAACTATAAAAGAAGAGCCTGTAGGGCTATATGCATGAATTATTTGAGTTGTTGTGTGTGGGTCACCCATAGTTAAAGCCTTAAAGGTAATATTAGTCAAGTCCTCCGAAAGAAGTGTCCCTACACCCCCTTTAGCCATAATTTTCCAATCATTTATTATTTTGTAAAGTAAAATGGCACTAGATTTGTTGTCGATTTTCTTATTTTTTTCAATTTTAAAAATCAGAATCGCAGAACTTTACTAATGTAGAGATAAATTAAGTAATACAGAAGTGGTGGTACTGCATCGCTGGAATCCCTTCATCTTGTTCGGATCTAATTAACTCCAAAAAGGCGTATGTGGGACCCTCATGGTTAGCCGAGGTTAACGAGGCTGTTTGCCTATGTTTCGTTTGGGTGATTTGGAGCTTTCGTAACAGGGGCATATTTAAAAACGAGCATAAAACGCAAATGGAACTAGCAGCAGAGATTCGGAGTCTAGCATTCCTGTGGATCAATGCTAGGAAGAAGAAAGGAAACAAGCTTGAATGGAATAGGTGGGCTGAAAACCCGGTGATTGAATTTTGTAATTCAATAAAATAATGTAGTTGTTGTAATATGGACTGTTTGCAGTGGGGTTTGAGCTCCTTGCTCTCCCTGTTTATTAATATTTAATACAATTGCTGCTGTTCTAAAAAAAAAAGAGATAAATTAAGTAAAGTTTCACATAATGAGATGTTAATGAAATAATGAGACTATACTAAATAAAAGAAATTGCAAACTTCGATAAGATATTAGCTTTTGATCATAACGTTGTGCGGAGTAGTCGTATGTTTGCTGGCGGCATCCCAAGTGACATTTTTGTCTTTGGAGAACACCGTCTCATGAAAACGACATGAACTGGATTACAAAGCTCAACGACATCTCCTTGACACTCTTTATTCTCTCTTCTGTCTATCTTTTCCTCACCATCACCCGTCCTTGCCATCACCCTTGACAACAAAACTCATGGACACTCATAGGTGGAGCTGATGTGGAGTGGTTGTCGGCTGCGCATACTCTGTTCAACCTAATATGAGATTATTACTTGAGAAAAATCCACTAAAAGGGTTTGAAGAACCTTACTTGTTCGTCATGCCCGAAAATCTATCATCACGAGCCCTGACTTCAAATGTTCCCGTTTTCAAGTTCTTTTTCAATTTTAGTTTTGTTTATATGGATTGCATGATATCATATATTTGCCTTCTATCACCCTACATTTTAAACAAAATAAAATTCACATTTTTAGATAAATTTATGAATTTAAACTTTTGACAACTTGCTAAAACATCATAATGTATTACACCTTGTTCCCGAATGTCATTTAAGGAGAGAAGGGGAGAGAATAGAAGGAATGTGGAAAGGAAGTGAAAGAACTTGGTATTCTCGACTACTTTTTTGGAATGATCCTGAAAAAAAGGAAGGGATCCGGAAGGATGTTTATCCTTCCACACTTTCCTCCCAAATTGGAGGGATTTGAAGGGATAGAGATCACGTTGTTGAGTATATTCACAATTTTGACAGATTTGTCCTTAAACTTATTATATAATCTATTGCCTACAGCTCTTGATCGCCTACTGCTCTTGCGTATTCTTTGGTTGCTGCTACGTCTTCTCTGTTTGACTGCTCCTGCGTATCCTTCGAACTCGGGAACACAAATTTACTTATACATCTCCTTTTCCTCCATTTCTTTTCTCTCCATATTTTATTTTCCTTTCTTTTCTTTCCTTTACTAATTCTCAGGAACAAATAAAGTCTTTCTATAACGTCCATTTTCTTTTTCCTAAACTTATTATTACCATGTCATTGTTATTCAGTCATACTTGTTATTATAGTTTATAAAAATTCTAAGAAAAAAATACCTTGTATTTTGTAGAAAAAGTTAAATGCAAAAATTTAAAATATACTTTCATATGAATGCTTAGAAATTAAGAGAAATAGGACTTGCAGAACTATCGAATAAGCTAATCGAAAGTTTGCAAATGTTCGACATATTTCATAAAGAAACGATAAAAACGATACAAGCTTACTTGGTTGGTGCCAATTATTGGAAGGAAAATCCTATGAGCATACGGCGCATGGTTATAAATCCATACCAACAGAGCTAGATTTATGAGTTTCGAGTTTTATTTCTAAAAATTTTAACACTTTAAACAGGAGATCGTCATCGGAAATCCTAATAAAATTTGAAACCGACAATATTTTGAACTTATGATTATTTCAATAATTTTTTAAAGCAATAATCAAATTATCGCATATAACTATTAAATATTATCATCTTTAAGATTTTTTTTAAACAATAATTAAATTATCGCACGTAACTATTAAAAATGATCATTTTCATAAAAATATTCGCAAAATTATTTGTTTGGATAAAGAAGAACATCATAAACTATCCAACGAAACGTGTCACTTCCGACAGGAACATGATTATCATCTCGAATTTCATATCTGTCTTGAAACAAAACCAACCTCTTAAATCAAAGCAGGATCCGAATGCAATCATGAACAACACTCTGACCCCCACAATTCTTCCTTCTTTATTCTTTTCTCTTCTTCCATGGCAGCAGCTCTCCACTAAATGTTTTTACAGTCTCTTCTTCTTTGTCTTCAACTACCCCCATTACTCTTACCTCTCTCTTTTCTTGCTTTTAGTTCCCACACCCATTTCCCCTTTTTCTTTTACTCACTTAAAGGACCGTTGAACACCTCGCATTCAACAAACTTTATCACCCTTTGGTAATCCCCTTTCATTTCTTTATTTCCCTACATGTTTTGTACAATTCACGTTAAATTCAAAATGTCCATGTGTTGGGTTTGTGTTTTCATCACTTCTTAGGCTAACTATGATTCAATTTCAAGATTCTTGAGAGTCTTGTCTTCCTTTAAAAATGGGGTACTACTTCGTTCACATACTCTGTATTTCATGGGTTTTCATGATCTCAATCACCCATGGATTAGAAGCCACTCAATTTCAACTTCTTATCCAGTTAAGAAAGCATTTGGAGTACCCAATTCAGTTAAACAATTGGGAAAATTACACTGGTGATTTATGTTACTTCCCTTCAACTCTTCATGTCACCATCAAATGTGAAAACAACTCTCTTACAGACCTCAAAATCATGGGAGATAAAGATAAGCTTCCAAACGTCACTCTCTTTCATGGCTTTGCTATTCCAAATCAAACATTATCGGAGTCTTTTTCCATTGATTCTTTTGTTGTTACATTGGCAAGATTAACGACATTGAAGGTTCTTAGCTTAGTATCCTTAGGAATTTGGGGAAAACTTCCTGATAAAATCCATAGACTACATTCACTTGAAGTCTTGGATATGAGCTCAAATTTTATGTTTGGTTCTGTCCCGAATGAGATTTCAAGATTACAAAAGCTTCATACTTTAACATTAGATGGAAATTTCTTCAATGAATCTATCCCTGATTGGTTTGATTCATTATCAAATCTCACCATTTTGAGCTTAAAGAACAACAAATTAACTGGTCATTTCCCTTCTTCAATTAGCAAGATCACAAGAATCAGAGATTTATCTCTTTCACACAACGCACTTGCTGGTAAAGTACCTGATTTAAGTACTTCATCCAATCTACGTTTACTAGATTTGAGGGAAAATCATCTAGATTCTCAACTTCCATTATTACCTAAAGGAGTGATTACAGTTCTTTTAAGCAATAACTCGTTTTCGGGCAACATTCCTGAAGAATTTGGAAAACTAAATAAGCTCTCTCATCTCGACCTATCATCCAACTCATTAACGGGAACACCCCCATCAGCTTTATTCGTTTTGCCAAACATCACCTATCTCAATCTAGCATCCAATATGTTAAGTGGGTCTCTTCCGAATTCAATAAAATGTGGAAACAAACTAGGATTTGTCGATATTTCTAGCAATAGGTTTACAGGTAGGCTTCCTTCTTGTTTGGATACGATCTCTAGTAATAAGCGAGTTGTAAATTTCACCGGGAATTGCTTGTCTGTGGGCAACGAGAACCATCCAGAATCTGATTGCAAAGAGAGCTTGAGAAAAAAACCATCGTGGGTTAAAATTTTATGGATTCTAATTGTTGTCGTTTGTTCGGTGATCTGCTTGGTGTCACTCGCGATTGTGCTCGTAATATTTCGCAAAAGACATCATTCAAAAAAGACAGTCACTCTACAGCACACGGTACCAAAAGTTACCGAGGATCTTCCACCATTAGGGATCATATCTGAAGCATCAGAAGCAGGGACCCAAGTTGCCCCATCATGTCGAGTGTTTTCCATAGAAGATTTAGCAGAGGCTACAGAAAACTTTAATCAATCGGCGTTTTTGGGTGAAGGATCTATCGGGAAGGTACCTTTAAACTTTTTTTAAGCATTGTCTCGTTTCACGTGTATCCATCGCCTAACAAGTATTCGAAGATTATGAACAGAATCTAAGTTCTACCCTCTATTACAGCTTTACAAGGGAAGATTAGAAAATGGAGGCTATGTTGCTATACGGTCGCTCTCATTATTCAAAAGATATTCAATTCGGAACCTGAAAGTCCGATTGGATTTGCTTTCAAAGCTTCGACACCCACATCTAGTTACCTTCTTGGGTTATTGCATTCACGATGGTGGAGTAGAAGATTCGAATTCTAGCAGAATCTTCCTGGTATACGAGTACATTTCTAACGGAAATTTCCGAGCTTTTCTCTCAGGTAACGTTTGTTAAAATTACTAACTCTTCAAATCATTATGGGTTTACGTGATTTAAATTCTGATCTTTAGCTACAATTGCATTTGTAGAAAATGGTCCAGAAAGACTTTTGACATGGTCGGATCGATTGGCGGTTCTTATAGGTGTTGCAAAAGCCGTACATTTTCTACATACGGGTGTAATTCCCGCTTCTTCCAGTAGTCGTTTAAAGACCAACAACATATTACTTGATGATTATCAGATTGCAAAGCTGAGTGACTATGGAATGTCGGTCATTACTGGAGAGCTAGAACAACTTGAGGTGCATCATCTTATATAATAATCCTGTGATGAGTTTGTTACCGAATCTGTGCTCTAAACTTAAACTTTTGTGTTATAGGCAAAGGCAGATGGACCCAAATCATGGTAACCAATTTTCCTAAAGTTTTTTCGCATTGTTTTACGGAAAAAAAATCTATGAAGTTGTGTGTTGCAGGCGTTTAAAGAAGTTGGCAGACGATGTATATGATTTTGGATTCATTTTGCTTGAAGCACTTGTGGGGCCGATAGTAAGCGGGAAAGGAGAAGCATTTTTGCTAAATGAAATGGTATGGTAACTAGTGATCATTTGATGAGGTCTTGTTTTTTTAGTGTAATATGTGAAATTGTTTGTTGAATTTTTGAACAGAAATCTTTTGGAAGCCAAGATGGGAGGCAAAAGATTGTGGATCCGATGGTGTTAACAACATGCTCTCAGGAGTCTTTATCGATTGTGATATCGATCACGAACAAGTGTATATCACCGGAACCAGCAGACAGGCCGTCATTTGAGGATGTGTTGTGGAATTTGCAATATGCAGCTCAAGTACAGTCAACGGCTGATCTTGACCAAAAATCAGAAGGCACATCATAGTATTGATTGTTTTTATCTTGTTACTTAAACCGTTTTAGCATCATATGTGTTGTGAAATCAAAAAAGGATTTTTTATGAAGAGGAAATAGGAAATGACGGAAGAGGAGGTCAAAACTTCTTTTTAACACCAAAACCAAATGTATTAATTACAAGGAAAATAAAAAGGGCCTCGCCTAAAACAAAAAACGAAAAAAGCAACTACTAATCCACCACAAGAAATACATAAGAAAGAGTTTACAACCACAATTTGAAGAGTCAAGTTGATGTCCACTATACCGCTGAAGTTCCCTTACAAGTATGTCTAGAGCTTCAAGTACTACAAAACCTCGTAATAAATTGAAACACGACAAGTTGTATTCGTGTTTGAGGACAATTCTACTTTTCTTAAAACTTTCATATATCGTTGTGAGTTGAGACATCACAAACCGATCAATACAACAAACAAATTTATCTATTGTAGAATTTTTTTTTTCACATAAGTACGTCTTTAGCTTAAAACACCTAAATTTATCTAATGGTAGTTCGTTGTCCAAAGTTAAGATGTTGATCAATTCAAACGAAGACAACATTTCCTTATATTTGTTTAACTAAACTTCATCCATATAGTTTAAAACACCAAGATTTATGTAAATGTTATTTATGTGTAAAATAGCCTCTAAATTTATAAACAAATAGTTAAAAAATAAGAAGACTTGTACCTTGATATTTGCTCAACATTGGTCAGAGTCTTCTATAGTTTTCGGTGTACAATATTTACGTTAGAGAGTCAACAAGTATACTCCACATTGCACGAAAGGAGTCTCACTCAACTTGCGTCTTGATAGATTGCCTACAATGCTTTTTAAAATTTTCAGTTATGTGTCATCGACAAAGTAATCAAGTGGCATCAGGAAAACCTGTCGGCATGCGTTCATTAGTGCCAACTCTTTATCCGTCACTGTAGCATGTGGGTTCATGCACTTGTCTAGTGTCAACTTTAGACACGTTAATACCATGGTTGGTCCGTTGATTTTAAATGCCTTGTGCAAAAAGTAAAAAAAATAGGTCCCTAAAAATAGTTTTTTATTTATAAACAAAACTCATTAATACTACGATAATATTTGACACTTAATAAACCATTGCAAATTATAAACGGCGAATTAAAAACAGAAAATTGTGCTAATTAGCGATGGATAGAGACGGATAGCTACGGATTAGTATGAATTAGCGACGGAATCGCAATAAAATGAAATTTAGGCCCCTTCACGTCGAGGGTTTGTGCTGTCACACCTCCCGCACCCCTTTAGGGTCAGACCTGGTTAATATCGAGTTATAGTTCTCCTCCTTTTCGTTAATGATAAAGGCAAAAGCTATGTTAAATGTCTGGTTAGTTTAAGTTACGCCGATAATCTGAACAAACGACATACCATATTTGTTCCTTTTGTATGCTACATCTACAATCAACACATGTGAAAATGCTTGTCATATATTCCACAATCTGCGGATGAACGGAGAATAGATTTTGCAATTCATTTGAAATGTTATTTACAGAAAATTCAGTAATAAATTGTTTATCGTTCAAAATTGTCATAAGAACCTGCATTGAAGTACCGTTAATTAATAAAACTTTAGTATATAAATTAAATTTATAATATACTTGTTGAATATACCCACCTGCATTGGAGTTTTCCAGTCATTCTAGGACTAACGAAGCTTGTATCGTGTATTGTATATGGTTTTTAAAATAGAAACATTATTTTCATCATGCTCATTTAATATCGAGAGTATGTCGCATGGTGCAACATTCTAACTTGTCAAGTCAGCCACCAACTATTTTTCGTTTTCTTTCAACCGCTTAGCATCAACATGTCCCTCCATATGTTTAGCAGGTGGATAAGTATGTAAATCACATATTACCCTCAATGTCCAACCATCATATTGTTTTATATATGAACCTACCAATTGAAAGTTACAATTGTTTTTTTGGTGCCGGGATTTTTACTTGTTTCTTTAATTTTGTATTCATTATCACGGTCACAAATAAGTGTGATATAAGACACCACACCATTTTCTTCTGCCTTTAATCGTCTCGTCACGATGACATAACCAAGAGAGAATGCAATGTTTTGCTCTCATTCCATCAACTCCTCAAGAGACTTGAACACCTAAAATTCAAATAATCATTGTTAAAAAAATACCAAAGGTTATAATAATAAAAAATATTAATATTATGAGAAGTATTATACAAGATCAGTTAAAAATTGTGATCTCTCAAAAGAGATCTCATCGTTGTCATTTGTGTTATTTCCATATAGATGCGACATCCATCCTTCAGATAAACATTACAAATTATAATAAAAATAAATATTAGTAAAAAATTAAAACTTATAACCAAAATAGATTTTATAAAACAAATCTGATTTAGAAAAAATTATACAAAAAACATTATTAGAAGATAAAAATATTTTATAAAAGGAATTAATTAATTTATAGAAGCCCGCTCCTTTAAACAGATTAAAGTCTAATCCAAGCTTTAAAAACTCAGCCCACATTTTAAAAGCTTAGTCCAGTTCTTTAAACACTTAAAAACTCTAATACTCCCCTTTCCCTCTTAAACCTAAAAACAACCGTCAAAACTATCACTCAACCTTCCATCGGACAAAATGGACCTTCGGGAACCGACCTCCGACAGCCGACCATACCATCTACAATCATGAAAATATTAGAAGTACCATTATAACCCATATAATGATCTAAGAGAGCCCAATGGAAGGGCTACTCGAATGACCGGGATAATTCATCAAATCCGAATGAAATGTTTTAGTACATAAAATGATGAAAGTATTGCAAGTAACTCCATAACTAGTTTAATGAGTTAAAAGTGCCAATGAAAAGGCAGCTCGGATGACAAGCCATATACATCAAATCCAAAAGATAAGTTTTAGTATCCTAAATCATTAGAAGATTCCAAGTACCTCCATAACTCACTGAATGAGTTAGGAGCACCAATAAAAATGCAGCTTGAGTGACAAAGCTAGATTCGACAATATCTAAAAGAAAAGTGGTAGAATTGAAATCATGATTGGTCCAAGTACCACCATAACTGTCAAATATTAAGTTGGAGATAAGTTTTAGTATCCTAAATGATCAGAGCATGTTACACCACTTTTTATGATAAGTTAGAGCCTTGTTTTCAAGCACTACTAACACTATAAATAAGGACCATCGTTTACTAGTATACTCTAAGAAATTTATATATTGATAAATAAATTAAAGACTAAATCAACTAACTTACTAACATAAAACTTGGATTACAAATCAACATTATCTTCTTTAGGAAAATTAGTCATTCCCATTTTCTGCTTCAGTTTAATGAAGACATCATACTACCACCACACATTACCATCACCCACCACCACCGCCGCCACCCACCACCACCGCTACCACACACCACTACCACCGCCACCACACACTACTACCACCACCTCCATTCTCACCCACCACCATCATCACCACTACCTACCGCCATCACCACTGCCAACCACCATCCACCAACACCCTCACCCGCCACCACCACCTCCCACAACCGCCATCCACCACCATAACCCACCACCTCCACCCACCGCCACCACCCACCACCCACCACTATCAATAAGTTGTAAAACAAATTAAAATTATGTAAAAAACAATAAGGACAAATTTGTCATTATTTACATGGATTCTAATTCTATTTCTTGGCAACCAAACAGAATATGGAATTTGATTTCAGTTCCATTTCCTGCCAACCAAACAAAATATGAAATTGAGTTCCAATTCCTGATAGATCCTAATTTGTTGACAGATATCAATTCTTTCAAAAACTTTCTGCAAACCAAACGTTACCTAAGACCATACGATGGCCCTTTGAAATGCATCTCTTTTCTGACTCATCCAACAAGTATTGGGCGTAAGCACACAAAAAGTTTGATACTTCCTCCTCTACTACTATGTAACATCCCAAATCCAGTAATAAAAATTTTCTTTTAAGAACGGTTCAATTACATAAAACAAGTTACCACTTAAAAACCATCTAAATTAAAACTTGTATTTAAACATTATAAATTGTATTTATCAAAATATTTACGACATTATTCAGCGGAAGACTTAATTAACAAAACCTCAGATGCGGTACAGTCGCACCGTGTTCCAAGCTCAAGCCAGCAAATACCTGAAAAACAGAAAGGGTGAAATAGTAAGCACAAAGCTTAGTGAGTTCTCCAAAATACCACACGATCCATCACATAAACACAATCACAAAAGGTCATCGAGCTCACCCCGATCGACCTGGCTCTAGGGCTCACCCCGATCCGCCTTGGCTAAGGACTCACGAGCTCGCCCCGTTCCGTCTGTCACCTAATCAACTCATTCTTTGACTCACAGGCTCGCCCCAATCTTGTCAAATCAACTCATTCTTTCACTCATGAGCTCGCCCTAATCTTGTCGGTAAACATGTAAGGCACATACATCATATTATTACACAAAGTAATAAAGCTACATACGCATGTAACATTATCCATAGTATAGTAAGAAGACTCACATGATCCACAAAGCCAAACAACACTCCTCACGTGCGTCCACAAATCCGACAACACGAATGTCCTAACAATATAAACTCTACTCAGAACTTCCTAAATCCCAACAGGATAATCCTATAATACCGGTGTCCAAAACCCTCAAATTTAACCAAAAGTCAAACAGGTCAAAAAGTCAACGGTCAAATGTCAAAGTCAACAAAAGTCAACAAACACAGTTAACGCCGCTAACTCCCCAAGTTAGTGTCGCTAAATATGAACAGGTCCAAAAGTCCATTAAGTTCTTAATTCATTCAACCAAGGTCTTCATCCTTCCAAGGACCTTCCAAACAGTCCAAAATCCATAAAGATCCTAACTTTATTCTCCCAAACATCACTAAACAAGATCATGAACAAGATTCAAGTCCAAAGTGGTCCAAAACCAACCAAAATCACCATAGAGAGTTTGGCTTACTCTCTAAACCATCCCAAAGGTTCAAATCAGAGATTTAAGGCATAAAGTTTCCAACTTTACCCTTCCAAACCATGGACAATCATCAAAAAGGGCCACTACATCATTTCAACCCATAAGATCTTACTAAAAACATCATAAGAACCTTAATAAAAACATAAAGTAGAAACTTTACTCATAATAGTCCAGAAAAATGCAGATCTTTGAAGCTTTACTCAAGAGAAACAACTTGTAGCATCACCACCTTACTTCTAACATCCTGAAGGCTTCAAAAATCCATCCAAACACACCAAAATCGCTAAAAATACCATCCACAAGTCTAGAGAGAGAGAGAGAGATAGAATGTTTTGGGGGCTGAAAAGTGGCATTTGGTGGCTGCCCTAGGGTTCCCAACCCTCAAATATGGCCCAAGCATGAAAATCTAGGGTTTTGGCCAAAAATCAGACATTAGCGCCGCTAAGCCTAAGGTTAGCGCCGCTAATATCGATCGTGCAATCCCACCAGACAGATGGCTCGCGAAAAAGCATCTTATCCACATTACACGACATTAGCGGCGCTAATGTCAATTTACACCATTTTCCATCTTTTGATTTCTTCATTCCTGCGAACTTTGACTCTTTGAAACCCGGAACTTGGACTTCTCGGGATTAGGGTATTACATACTACTACCTTGATCATCTTGATTCTATCACAATATATTACTGACTTCTACTATGTTTATTTTATTTTGCTCAGACAATTGTTAATCGAACCAAATATTAATCGAAATGCAATTTTTTTTAACAGAAAAACAATAATTTTATAAAAGAAGCTAGCAAGCTGCAAGCGAAACAAAGGTACAAAGTCTGAAGGAGTGTAAATCCCATAATACACCGCCATTTAAAAGCGCTAAATACAAAGATCGAAACAATACAGTCACGACTCCACAAATTGTAGCATATAAATAGCCAAAAAGTATCAAAGCCCATATATTGGGAGGCAAACGGAAACTGGGCGCCACCGCAACCCAACCTGACTGAGAGAGAGTCTAGCCAGAGTCATCCATCATAAGAAGGCTGTGTATGGCATGTCCGATGGTACACCTCAATCCATCTCAATGCGGAATCAATAAACATCATTTTGGGGAGATTGAGTATTCTCCCTCACGAGGTATCAAGTTCCTCTTGAAGTTCATGGGCAAATTTGTTACAAGAAATTATTTTCTTGGCCAAAGAAAATTGGAAATTAAGTAAGAAGTTCCATTCCTCTTTCATGTGTTTAGTTGGATAGTGGTGTTGACTTTGTTTTTTTGTTTTAGTCTCTTGGCCTTGTAACTCGCTGGCTGGACTTGGTGTTGTAAATATTGTTTGGGCGTTTTTTATATAATTATTTGCCGTTTCCAAAAAAAAAAAGTAAGAATTTCCACAAAATTTAAAAATTAACTGAAACATAAATAATCGAATATCATTAATTAGTATTAGAAGCATTAAAAGAAAAAATCAAAATTGTTAAAAGAAATAAATTCTAAATACAAACAACGTCTCTCTTCTGTTCTTTGGAAGGATAAAAGTGTTGGGTGGTACTTTGATATCACTTTTGGTGAGGTTTAATGGCGATAGATGCCTCTCAAGAATAGTAGGTGAAGTTGTCTCTGTCACCGTTTTACGAAGTTAATTGCTTTAATTGTTTGCTGTTAAAAAAAAAATTGCTTTAATTGTTAAAACATGTTGACGAGTTGTTTATTCTAGAATAAATATTATATACTAATATCTTAATCATTTTAAAAGACCATGTTTTTATTAATCACGAGTTTGTATCACGGGTGTTTATGTAAACTTTTGGGAACAATCTACTATAACAATTTGAAGTTTAAAAGAAATTCCCAATATTTAGCTAACAATTTATGTTTTGGTTATCTGAATTAATCATTACTTTATATGTATCACTGCCAACAAAACTGATGATAAAAAAGAACAATAAAATTATTTAATTATTCTTATTTTTACCATAAGCTCAAAGACTACAATATAACCATTTGTCGTAGTTAATTATTTTACAATACATAATTGTTTTTAAATGGAACATCCAAACATTTGTTTGATCGGTTTTTTATTGTTCTTTATATTTTTATTTTGAAATTTCTTTTAGTTTAAGAAAATCATTGATTTATTATCATAATTAAGTTGTCGCAAATCTGTATTTTCTGGTTTTAATTCAAGTGACGGACAAATATTTTCCGGCGACCGGGACACATTTGAGCGGGAGCAATACATGAGTAGGAAACAGCAAATTTGTCGGTCCCCGAGTACGTTAATGCCCACGCGCCCACCACCACCAAATCCCACCAGCGTTCGGTACACCGACACTTCGTTTGTTAACTTCGTTGGAGTCGTTAGAGCGTGTGTTACACCTTCCGCTGTACTCGAGTAAACCTTACTCATACAGCAATAACATCCTTCAACAACCCTCTTGTCACTCCTCCATGTTCCATGTTCATACATATTACCCCTTTCTAGTTTCGTCATATAATCACATCACTCCCTTATCTTCACATCATTTTAAGCTAGACCAATTAAAAGAATAAATTAGGTATTTGGATTAAGATTGGCAGATTCGTAACAACGATAGCGTCAGTTAAAGTTGCCTTAAGAACTTCAAATGTTTTCATAATGCTTATTGCATAAGTTTTAATCTAATAGTACTCCCATTTCGAAAACTCAAAGACCAAATTAGAATATATGATTTGCATATATATTTTGAATTTTTTTTATAGTTATTATAGTTCAAAAGTTAGAAACAAAATATTATTAACATAATATATTATCTAAAAATTGTCATGATAATGTATATGTTATGTTGAAATACTAGATTCAAGATTGCAACTACCAATGAATAGTTGGAACTATGGATTGAGTGTTAAGCCTATGACGTTTTCAGAACTAATTAGACCATATGTTTTGTGGTCTATTTGACTAGCCGTGAATAATTTGTTCTATTCGATCATTATTACGTATGTATCTCAATAAATATTTTCAAAATCACAATTGAACTTTAATTTTAGCATGAAGATCTTATGTATGCAAATTGCATTTGTCGGTGTAGAAGTAACTTTTCAGATATGTTTTCGAATATGAGTTTTATTTGATCCATATAATATTGTTAACGCACATATATGATAGAATCTCAATGTCTTAAACTTTGGTTGAAGTTTTACATCAATTCCTTTTTCGCCAAAGAAACTAATTTGAAGGACTAAAACTAAAACATTTCTTTTCTTGAATTCTTGTTCCTTTGGTTACAAACACAGTCCCTTGTCTTTTTAATTTCCATCTCTAACTCACAACTCAGTCACACCCACACCCTCTCTCCCTCTTTTGCTCACCAGGCATCCAATTCCAGACGATATTTACTTCGCGTTCACATTTCACCCGCTTTTGGCACGCTTGATTTAATGTAAGTTCTGTAAATCCTTGCAGTTTTCCTGATGTGCTTCACTTTTCAGCTAATGGGCTCGTTGATTTTTCTTAACTCCTCTATTCTCGGTTATTCTTACACAATTTTACTTGCAAGTATTCAACTTAGAATCCACTATCTATAATCAATGGCGGCATCTATATCCCATTAAGCCCTTTCTTGTCTGGGTTGCAATCTATTGCATATTCGGTTTTTTTTTTGTTAGCTCAATTTTTTACATATGTGCTGTAGGTTGAAGGTTACCGTGATTCCATAGCATTTTTCGGGCATTCACGGAACTTATTCGGTACAAGAGAAGAAAACAAAAATGGTATCGGGGGTGAAGACCAAAAACAGGAAAAGCCCTTCTGTACAACTCGATTATATAATCACTATCATAGAGATTAAGCCATGGCCTCCATCTCAGTCACTGAGATCACTTCGTTCTGCTTTGATTCAGTGGGAACATGGCGACAAGAATTCAGGAACTACTAAACCAGTTACCCCTTTACTTGTTCCCGGTGCTAGTGTTGGTGACGGAAAAATTGAATTCAATGAATCATTTAAGCTTCACTTGACATTGATGAGAGAATTGTCGATTAAGGCTGGGGACAGTGACACTTTCTTGAAGAACTGTATAGAGTTTAATATGTATGAACCACGAAGGGACAAAACTGTAAAAGGTCAGTTATTGGCAACTGCTGTTGTGGATTTTGCTGAGTATGGTGTTGTGAAAGATGGTTTGATTGTTAGTGTCCCCATGAACTGCAAGAGGACTTTTAGTAATACGACTCAGCCTATGCTTTTTTTAAAGATTCAAGCATTTGATAAGAATAATCGTGTGAGATCTTCATCTGGGGACAGTTTAGTGAGAGAAGGATCAATGGATAGAAACTGTTTGATGAATGAAGAAAATGTTGAAGAAACAGAGAGTGCCTCTATTACTGATGATGATGTTTCCTCTTCAAATGGGAGTTCAAACCCTCAAAAAGAGGTACTTTTTGTTGCTGAATCAGTGACCCAAAAAGATGAAGAATCAAACACTAACATAAGGAGTGATGTTGAAGTTCCTAAAGTGGATGAAAATGTGGGGTTTGTGAAGCCCATGGAATCAAAGGTAAATGATCAACCATCATCAAATACAGATGAAAGTCAAACCATGGTAGATCTTGAGTCAAACATTGATAGATTGAGAAAAGTGAAGTCTGGCAACGGATCTTGGAGAAGAAGCAAAGATGGTTTTAATAGTTTGTCTTTGTCAAGCAATGAAAGAAAAGATATTAACAAGTTACAACAATTACAGCACAGAGTACAAAATCTTGAAAGTGAGCTTAAAGAAGCTGCTGCTATTGAAGTTGGTCTTTATTCCATTGTAGCAGAACACGGGAGTTCTGTAAATAAAGTTCATGCGCCAGCTAGGCGTCTTTCCAGGTTGTACATGCATTCATGCAAACAGAGTTCACAAAGAGCAACTTCAGCAAGAAGTATTGTTTCAGGATTGATTTTGGTTGCAAAAGCTTGCGGAAATGATGTTCCAAGGTACTTTAATGAATTAATTGAAAACCGTGGAAAATACCTTATTTTTAATTTATCTTGTCTGTTTATTTTCAACACAGGTTGACTTTCTGGTTGTCAAACTGTGTGGTATTGAGAGCAATAATATACAATACATTCGAACAAGAACACGTAACCAAAAATATCATGAACAGGAAGAAAGAATCTTCTAGAAACGAATGGGAGAATCCTTGTAAATTCACTTCTGCATTGGAAAAAGTAGAATCTTGGATTTTCTCGCGAATTATCGAGTCCGTTTGGTGGCAGGTTGTTACATAATAACATTCTGTCGTTAGATTTTTAGTTTTTTTAGAGTTATTATCTGAAAAGTCCCTGTATTACATTCTGTAAGTGATTAACTTGTTGCAGACACTTACACCATATATGCAATCAACGGCTGCAAGGGCAATTGTGAGAATTGTAGATTCAGAAACCAGTAAAAAAAAATCATCAACTTCACGTGATCAAGAACAAGCAAACTTCTCAATGGAGCTATGGAAGACTGCTTTCATGGATGCTTGTGAAAGAATCTGTCCTGTTCGAGCTGGTGGACATGATTGTGCTTGCTTGCCTGTTCTTTCTAGATTGGTAACTTACTTCACTATACTACAATCAAGTTTTTTCGTTTTCCTTTTCTTAATAATTTTGATTTTGATAATCTTTATTAGGTAATGGAACAATGCATGGGTAGATTAGATGTGGCTATGTTTAATGCTATTCTTCGTGAATCTGCTGATGAGGTTCCAACTGATCCTGTATCAGATCCGATTAGTGATGCAAGAGTTCTTCCAATTTCATCAGGAAAAGCGAGTTTTGGTGCTGGTGCACAACTAAAAAATGCGGTCAGTATAATTTAATTTAACGATAACTCTAATTTTGTTCTTATTTTGTTCTTTTGACAAATTACAGATTGGAAATTGGTCGAGGTGGCTCACTGATTTATTTGGTATCGATGATGATGATGCATCGTTCAAATCTTTTCATCTTCTCAATGCATTGAGTGACCTCATGATGCTTCCCAAGGACATGCTGTTAAATAGCACAATAAGAAAAGAGGTTTCTCATTTTTGTCTTTATAATCACGCTCTTTTTTATTATTCAGAAAGCTGAAGGATTTTTTTTTTTTTTTTTTTTTAAGGTATGTCCGACTTTTGGTGCACCATTAATAAAAGGGATACTCGATACTTTTGTCCCAGATGAGTTTTGCCCAGACGCTATTCCTCAGGCCGTGCTTGAAGCCCTAGATTCAGAGGTAGGTTTTATTATTAGAGTAAATTACATTTTTGGTCCCTAACTATAACTGATTTTTTTCAGTTTTGGTCCCCAAAAAGTTCACTTGCAATTTTGGTCCTTATTGGAGGTTTTTTGTAACCTGGTCCGTGTTCCAAGTAAAATGACTATTATTTTGGACCAAAATCGGATGGATATATTCATGGACCAAAAATAGTCATTTTACCAGGACCATAGACCAAAAACGTTACAACTTACAAGAATCTCAGATAAGGACCAACATTGCAATATTCGCGGGGGGGGGGGGGGGGGGGGGGAATGGTAAATTTTATAGGACCAGAGACCAAAAGTGTTACAAGAACCTCAAATAAGGAGCTAAATTGCAAGAAAAATCTTTTTGGGACCAAAATTGCAAAAAGCAGATATAACCAAGGACAAAAATAGTATTTTACTTGGACAAAGGAGCAAAAACGTTACAAGAACTTTATATAAAGACTAAAATTGAAAGAGAAAACTTTTTGGGGCCAAAATTGCAAAAATCAGCTATATCCAAGGACCTAAAATGTAGTATACTCTTATTATCATGTAGATGTGATTGTGATAATCATTTATGAGTCAAATGTATACAAGTATTTTGAGAGTTGGGGAGTTATTGTTTGTTTTATATCAGGATTCATTGGAGGGTGGTGAAGATTGTGTGATGAGTGTCCCGTGTGCAGCTGCTTCAGTTGTTTATGAGGCACCTTCTGCATCCTCAATAAGATGCATTTTGGGAGATGATGAAACTCAAAAACACTTGAGTCGCAGTGGATCCGTCTTGAGAAAGTCAAACACGAGTGATGATGAACTTGATGAATTGATCTCACCTTTGACTACTATCATCAATGCTTCTTCTGCTCCATCAAAGCCTACTACTGCCACTCATGGTAGTATTCGGTATCAGCTTCTTAAAGAGGTATGGATGAATAGCGAATAGTCATACTCGAAATAAAATACTTTGTAAATACTTGCAACAAGTCAAGTGCCAAATTTATATTTTGTTATCGGGTCAGAGTTGGTGTCAACATCATTTTTCTTCTCCATGTGTAATTTTACACGCACTAATCGAGTATTGTGGTTCTTACAATATTTGTGAATGTAATACCTACTGTAGTTGGGTTATTATTGTCATGGGATACCTAGTGATGTTTGTCAAACATATTTTATCCTTGTAAATCATAATTGGTGTCATTGTATAGCAACCGACTATCATCAATTCACTTTAAATCCTTAATTGTTTAATAGCATTCAATAGGTCACTAAATTATTATTTTGTTTTTATGTCACCATTTTCATCAATTTGACATCACAATGAGTGATTTGGCTACATAGCCTAATATGTTCATATTCAGTCCATGTGTAGTTGACATGACATTCACATAGACCTTTTTTTTCAAATTTCACTTTAATATTTATATATAAACTCTGGACTCCCTGTTTAGGTATATAAAACAGATGTTTTTAGTAAACAAATAAACAGATGTTTTTAGTAAACAAATACCTCATGTAGCATGTATGATGCCACATATACCGGTTTACCTCGTCAAATCACTAAATTCATGAGATACCATTCAAAAGAAATTAAGTCCGGAGAATGACACAAAAGAATAATTCCAACCTATTGAATAATGGTATTATAAATTTTCCATTAAAGTAGCCAAGTCAATGGCCAATTAGATGCGACTGGTGGCCAAGTGGGTTCGACAAATTCTTCTACCAATACTATATAGATACAAATACTGTAGATGTCCTGGATCCAATTTGAGCTTAATTAATAATTAGTCTCACTCAAAGGTTACAAAAACAGATGATACATGTAATACAGAAAAGGCAAACTTGATTTTATCTGATACACAAAATTTATAACTGCCAATGCATTTCGGTCATGTCTGAAACTACATTACACAGTAATTCCCAAAAATCCTATAACACTCACGTATGAGTAAAACAGATAAAAGAAAATTATTATTTTAAAAAAATGGAACTCTCTCTTGGACTATATTAGCAAATGCCAAATCCACGAAACTATATTACACTCTATATTTGTTTAGCCGGTAAGAAAGTCTGGTAAAAGTACCAAACTGCAAGAATTATACACTCAGCTTCTGTGTAGAGCTGATAGCATTCATATGTTGAAGATGTAAGGCAGCCAAGAGTCCCTGCCATGTTTCTCCAGGTGCACCAGCTACATTGAAGTTTAGAAGCTTCCTTTGTTTCTTGTAGTAGTCCTCCAAATCCAATGGCTTGTTCTGCAAATCAAACTATGAATATCAACACAAACCCACATATGAAAAGAATACAGGTTTCAAGATGCTCTTCTTTTGAGTTTAGAATGTATGTGTACCATTGAGTTGGGCCTACTAAGAATATCTTGGTAAGAAGCACAAGCTTGATGTCCAACATGCTGCTTGTGCAAGCACTCATCCGTGCACTTGAAATTTAAGACCAAATCTATATCGGCAACTTGGTCAAGAATCTCCTGTTAACATATGATGTAAAAGGTCAGCGTTAACACCAAGCACAAATAAGCAAAATTCATACTTACAGCTTGCATTCTTGTTCTAGGAATTCCATCTAGAATGAACCCAGTTTCGCCCCTGTAGAAACCTTCTTCCAACCTCTTTGATAGCAGACCAAAAATTACTTCCTCTGGCACAAGCTTGCCCTCATTCACAGCATCCGCAATCTTAACAAAAAAGGACACCAGTCATATACGTATACAGCAACGATAAAATAATAACCCAATTTCATGATTCATGAAAACCAAGACTAAAATTGGATTGAAGCAAAACACCAATTCAATCCTTTTCCGAGATTGACCAAAACTTTTCATAAAACTCTAGGTTTTCAAAAGTTTTCCGTAATTAGTCAATCATATAGCACTGAAGAAGAACAGATCTAGACAATCAAACAGGAGATAGTCTTAAAAATGAAATGAAGGAACGCCGAAAGGTAATTAAGCTTACCTGTTTGTAAAGAGAAGAGCGAGGGTGGAGCTCTTGACGAACGAGGGTTCCCATGGAAATGTGAGGTACTTTGAGGAGCTGTGAAAGCTTCTCCGCGTACATTTGCCTATTCGTCAATGGATCGCCCATTATAACCCATTGAACGCCCCTACCCGAAACCGATCCCAGAGAGTCCTCCATCTCCGAGGGGCTCTCGTTGTAATCATAATCGTCGTCGTAATCGTACTGGAGCTGAGCCGCCGATCCATACAAACGGCGTTTGATCTGACCTAAGCGGAGTCGCGCCAGAGGAGCAGCAGCCACTCTCAGGCGACATACCATGGCCATGGCGGCTGACGAGGGTTTTAGCGACGGAAAGAAATCAGGGTTTTGAAGTGAGAGAAATAGGGCAACTGAAATGGAAGGACTAAAAGGAAAAAGCAGGGGGAGGAATGAGGATCACGGGACACGCTTGGTTTCAATTACACATTTACACCCCTCAAAATTGTACATAATTGTAACACCGCCACGTTTTTATATTTAAATAACTTTTTAGGTTTGATTATAAATCCACACTTCATATTCGGTTTCTAGGGTTCTTGAATCTTTGCCTATAGAAACCTAAAAATTCAGAAAAAAATACATATAAAGAAAATAAAAACTAAAACAAAATCAATGGAAAAACAAAACTAATCCACCGATTATTTTAAATAGATGATATATATAATATAAGATATAGGGGTTAACGTGGGATTCATTAGAAATTTTTTTAACAAAGAAATGTTTACATGATCATTTTACTTACTTTTAGAAATAATAATGACATTTAAATCTGAGTCTGTAGAATGAGAAATTGAAGTTTCCGAATAACTAGTTTGAAGTGACTAATGCCTGTATCCAAATTTTTAAAGCTATTATCAGTTATCATAAGAGTTTGTAACCAAATAGTATCCTTAATGTAAAAATATTTAACGACATATAAATGCCTTAACAACATATAGTATATAGATATTTAACATCATTAGAGACACGTAAAATATACCCATATTAATTAATTTATAAAAACCGTAGCTTTTGTAACAAGAAAATATTTTTGCTTCGGTTAATTCGAAAATAAGAACAAATGAAATCGGGCAAATTGAATAAGAAAATTTCAACTATTGGAGTTTAATGTAGGAGCATGTTTTCATATGAGTGAACTTTATAAAAAAAACTTGTAAACCGAATATAGGTTTTGGAGTGTAGCTTAAGAAAAGATTAAGGGTAAGAGTGAAATTAGCAAAAACATAAGGGAACAGTAATGAAACTTATCCTTGGTGCTTAAAATAAACCAGCCGTAAAAGTCAAGTGGCCTGGTTATTGGTTGAAAGGACACATGGAAGGTGACGAGTGGTTGTCATGTAAAACAGCGGAGGCCACACGACCTGGAAGTTGTGGTTCACACGAGTGACATAAAAAAGCAGACTTATTCAACGCGGACAACCAGATGTCTGGCTCGAATCTCAGCCGAATACGCATACATGATGTTAAATTGTATTTGCAAAATTTCATATATATCCTTGCAAACTTTAAATATTATGCATATATCCTTGCAAACTTTAATATTACCTATATATCCTTATAAAGTATAAAAATTATATTAATGTCCAAAACCCAATTTTTTTTAAAAAAAAAAAAAAAAACCCCCAATTTTAAATAAAAAAACAGATTTAAAATTAAAAATATTATCTGAAATTCTAAATACCATGATATCTTACTACATTACCCTTTCCAAAAGAGGAACTTATCTCCGTGATCTGACCAGCTCTAGCTTCGTGTCCTTTCTTCTTCCTTTTACAGCATCGCCAAACTAGAACTTCATTTTACACCATCGCGAGACTAGAAATCGACACAGATGGGTACAAATCGAAGCAACCGAAGGTTAGGGCTGGGATCGAGAGTGTGTTAATCGTGTCCTTTCTTCTTCCTTTTACACCATCGCCAAACTAGAAATCGCCATAGATGGGTACGAATCGAAGCTATTTGTGGGATCGATTAGAAATCGCAGCTGAAATTAAACGAGATGACCAGCTCGTTGCTCAAAGTTGTTGAAGGTATGATTCAATTTATCCTTTTTTTTACAATCTCAGCAATTGCTTGCTACTGTTGATGCGAGGCCTTGGCATAGTCTTGCAAAGAGAAGGGTTCAACACTATGGTTACGAGTTTTGCTATGATGTATGTTGTTAATTGCAGCATTTTGGATCTTTAACAAATCTTTAGGGTCGTTAAGTCCTGTATGGGTAATGTCTATCTGATTAGGCGATGGTGTCGTTGGTGTTAGGCATGGTGATGACGATGGTGTCACTGGGTTACCCAATGTAAGTCTGCTAGAATGTGATTACTAACTTTTATTCTTCATCTTGTTCAGATTTTGTTTTGAATTCTAATAATCTTGCTTTGCATTTGTTTGGAAATTCTTGTGTCCCTCTTTTGTCAAGACTTGAATTCAATAGCTCCAGTCTCGTTTCATGGATTGGTGATGATTGCAGATTTCGGTCAATCAACAATGATCACGTTACCACCGATGCCTCACTCTCCGGTACCTGGCGCTTGCTTTGGACCACCGAGAAAGAACAGCTGTTTATCATCAAGAACGCGAGCTTTTTCGGGACCAAAGCTGGAGACGTGTTGCAAGTGATCGATGTCGAGAAACGCAAGCTGAACAATGTCCGATCTAATATGGATATGACTTCATCCCAACGTGTCAATTTTAGGTATGCACACAAGTTACTTGATTCATCGCCACTGTTATTTCAGCCTGTGAAATTCTACCTTAAATCAAACACCAATTGTAACTCTAATTGCTGTATTTGTTATACCTTTTTGAGATAACTTTCATTATTAAGTAGATTTTCATAACCATCGTGATACCACTAGAAAATTATTGACATTCAAATTGTAACCTAATGCATATCAGATTGTTGACAAATTTTGATCAATTTAAGTTTGGGTTCTTGAATAATTATACCTAATGGGTTAAGCACTTAATCTAAACATCTACACATGGCTGTTTCCTTTTCACTTAATCTATTCTTGACAGAATGACTTAATGGGTTAAGACAAGAAACCTAGCTTAATGTATTAAGACATTAACTTTTTTTACCTTTTTACCCGTTTGCCTTTTTTTCTTTTTTCCTCCCAAATCTGACACTAAAGTTGATGAATGCTTTTAAAATGATTAATATTCTGAATTATATTTCTAAATGTAAGGGTAATGTAGTCATTGTGTCTCATTTAAACAGTTTCTTCAGTCGGATATCATCATCATTTGGCCACGTTACCCATACAGAACTTAATGGGAAAATAAAAGAAACATCTCATTAGTTTTATATTTAGATCATCTTCAACTAGTTGATTCAAGTTGTATGAATATGTGTCAATATAGAGAGACTTTCTAAAGCCAAAGCAATATACTTGCCTACATGAGTTCCTTGCTAACCGAAAAAAGCGTCCATATTTCAGTTTAAACTTGTAATTCGATATTACTTGCCTGATAATCACAATGAAAGAAACGATTAATCAAATTAAATGGCAACATACACTATCATCTACGTACTTGATAAAACATATTTGATCCTACCAACAATTGTCTTAGAAACTTACTCATTTATTGGGGAGTGTACATTTATCTCCCATGTTGGTGCATCAATCTCATCATCCATCAAAAATAATTAAATGAAGAACTACAAAACCTATTGCGATACTAAGATTAATTGAATGCACAGTCAAAACTAATTGAATGCAAATACTAATTGAATGCTTAATTAAACCCTAAAAGATACCTGTTGCGATGTAGAAATTGACTGAAACGTGGTTTAATTGATTGCTCTTGTAACTTGCGATGCAGAGGACAAGGAGAATGGATTGTGAGTACTGTTCACGAGTACTGTTCATGGCTACTGTTCACGAGTACAATTCTAAATCGTGAATTTCAATAATAGTTCGGGATTTGGCTGATTTCATGGTAATCGCTAATTAGGCAAGGGTAATGTGGTAAAATATCATGGTATTTAGAATTTTAGATAATATTTTTAATTTTAAATCTATTTTGTTTTATTTAAAAATTGGGTTTTGGACATTAATATAATTTTTGTATCTTTATAAGGATATATACGTAATATTAAAGTTTGCAAGGATATTGACGTAATATTTAAAGTTTCTAAGGATATGTATGAAATTTTGCCAATTGTATTTTTAATTGTTATAGTTGGTTCAAAATTGCACTTGGACTTCAATTATTTAAAAAAAAAAGTTGTATTTTTAATTGTTATAGTTGGTTCCAATTTTAAAAAAAAATTTAGGTCAAATATGATATTTGGATATTTATTTAGGGCATATATGATATTTAAATTATAGATAGGGCAATATATGATATTTACCTCTTTATTTAGGGTATATATGAAATTATCCCTAAAAATTAATGCTTGTACGGTTTTAAAATTTTGCATCGGATGTCCCTGGCCTATGTAAATTTTATTTTACGGTTTTCAATTTTTTTATCATTTTATATTTTTATTTAAATAAAAATAACAAAAAAAAACACCCCACCCCACCCACATACCCCCATCATCATCACATCATCATCATCATCATCTCTCTCTCTCTAAACCCCACCCCCTCATGTATATGATACAACAACTGCGCCCACTTCTACGAAAATCGATTTATGATATCGTGGTTTGTGAATGTTCGTTATTTGAACCAATCTTGAATGCTATAATACCACATATTACAGATAGTTAACAGTGTTAATAAACATATGAATTTGAATATCCGAAAGTTCGATCCAAAAGTATCTGATATTCCAGATATTCGATTATTCAGATTCAGGTTCGGATTGTCATTTTTTGAGTTTTTCGATATTTTGAATATCCAATAATTATTTAAAACTTTATATATATATATATATATATATATATATATATATATATATATATATATATATATATATGTGTGTGTGTGTGTGTGTGTGTGTGGTGTGTGTCAAATTCGAATTTGAAATTCAAATTATGGATAAAAACCCAATCTGAAATTTGAATACGGATAACCTCATCTAATCGTTATCTGATTCCTGAACTTACTTGATTTTTGGAATCATCCTCGCGAGACCCACAAAGTCAACGCCGGTCGACCGGGTCGGTCCACCCTGTCCAACCCGTACCCCGTTAAAAATAAAAGCTCTTCAACTCCCAACGACCGATGCAAAGTGCAAAAGTGTGCCTAATCACGCCTTTTCACGAACCCCGACGTGCGTGTGAGTTTGACCTATCCCTTGATCCACTTAAATCCTTTGAAGACTTAGAAAGAAAACAAGCTTATAAACCCACCAAATTTTCTTCCTCCACCAATATGGGATAAAAAAATTACTTTTGATTTTTTTTTAATTATTAAATAAAAAATTAGATGCCTTAAAGTTTTAAAATGTAAATATAATAAAAAATTACTTATAGTTTAAATTAATTTTTTTCAATTTCAATAAAATTTTAACATTTGTTAAAGATTATAAATATTAAAATAATGTAAAAATCTGTTATATATCATTACATTCCTAGAAATAATTGAAAAAAACGCTCTTCTGCTATGGAATGAAAACCAGTCCAACAGAAGGAATCACATTCTGTGACAAATGGTTCATTCCATTCATTCGTGCAATCAAACATGATATTTGTTATTTCGTCGTAATGCTACATTTTATTCTCTCTTCGGTTACCGCACATCAAACGCTACCATAATATCTAACTTTCTAAATTATAAGAATTAAAAATCAAATCAAAATAACAATAATAATTGAGAATTTTCTTTGACACGTAGAAAAAAGCATTTACCCACCATGTAGAGTTTTCTTGTGGGCCGCTTCAAAGGATTATATTTTCATAGTGGATGCTCGTCGTAGATGCATATGCATTTGAGCAAATTGGATTATTGAGTCAAAAGGGTTGTCACCTCTTCCCTTCGTTGTCATTGCCCAGGCTGGCCCTGTGGCTAGGGGTGAGCGTGGTGCGGTGTGGTGCGGTTTTAGCATAAAACCGCAACTCGTACCGCTAGGTGCGGTTTTTATTTTTGTAAAACCATATGTTGCGGTTTTTTTGCGGTACGGTTTTTGCGGTTTATTTTGCGGTTGCGGTTTGTAGCGGTGCGGTTTCGGTTTTAAACCGCAAATACTAAAAGCATCCAAACTAC
Source organism: Cichorium intybus (assembly GCA_023525715.1). Classification (NCBI taxonomy): domain Eukaryota; kingdom Viridiplantae; phylum Streptophyta; class Magnoliopsida; order Asterales; family Asteraceae; genus Cichorium; species Cichorium intybus. The sequence continues at coordinate 156,563,783 of CM042011.1, read as the reverse complement.
AAACTAGTAATATGAAATTAAACATTGGAACCAGAACTTAGAGTACAAAATATAACAACACAGACAAGCACCAAAACTATACAACAAGAGCAATGTACTTTTAAACCGACTGCAAACCGATACGCATATAAAACTCTACACTACAAAACTCTACACCACAACCCCAACATATAAAACTCTACACTACAAAACTTGCAGAAACATAACAACAATAGCAATGCTGGATAGAGTACAAAACATAACAACACAAGAGTAAAATACATGTTCGTGGCTTCTAAACCGACTGCAAACCGATACGCATTCTGAAATCAATCAAACCAAAACCAACATCTGTAATCTGAAATCAATCAATACATGTTCGTGGCTCCTAACCGACTGCAAACCGATATGCAATCAAAAGGAGCTTTGAAGGTGGAGGCGGGAATCTATGAACCTTTACCGATTGCAAACCGATACGCAATGAGATTCAATCGGCAAACCGATACGCAATGACCAGTAAAAAATTGGAATCTGACTGCAAACCTTTACCGATTGACTGCAATCCGACTGCAAACCGACTGTAAACCGATATGCAATCAAGAGGAGCTTTGAAGGTGGAGGCGGGAATCTATAAACCTTTACCGATAAGCTGTTAGGAAAGGAATTGATCGGTGGAAAAATCAAGAGGAGCTTTGAAGTAGGAAGGCGAGAGTTTGGTGGTGGTGTTGGAGATCGCGGTGGTAAAATAGTGGTGGATCTAGAGAGACGGAAGACAAATGAGGGAGCACAGGGAGTGGGATTTAGATTCAGAGAGAAGATGTGAAGTCGATGGAGACGGCGTGTGATTTAGGGTTTTGGAGTGGATGGTCTCAATGTATCAAGTTTATGAGAGGGGTGTGTTGACATGTTGGCAATCCGTGAGATGCTTACTTACACCTTGGCAATCCATGCCATATACTCGCCTGAAATGTGTTGTACATTGTATACAATGGCTTGGATCTAATTTTTACAAAAATAAAGGGTTAGGATTTGGTTTTTTTAGTTTTAAGATGTGGTCTTACAAATTATGTGTATTAACACGTGCCACAAACATATGAATTATATATATATATATATATATATATATATATATATATATATATAATTTAAATATATTATAAATTTTGCGGTGCGGTTTCGGTAAATTTGCACGGTTTTTCAAGCTAAAACCGCACCGCACCATGTTTTGCGGTTGCGGTTTTTGCGGTTTCGGTTTTTTGCGGTTTTGCGGTTTTGCGGTAGCGGTAAATGCGGTTTTTGGCGCGGTTTCGGTTTTCGGTTCGGTTTTTGCTCAGCCCTACCTGTGGCCATGGGGTGTGGGTGCGAGGAAGGGTGCGAGAAGCACTTTCCTTCGTAAGGAACACCACCCCTCCCCCTCCCAAGGGTTCGTCTCACTTTCTCCTCGCATGGAGAGTTTGCATTGCGCGATGAAAAGAAAAAAGAGGCACGTGGCTTGTACATTTGACATAATTAATTGTATCAAAACCAATGGGAAGTGAGAGGTAACCATTTCCAATGGTGAGACGATGAGTGATAGATGCTAACTGAATGTTGATGTGGTAAGGAAAAAGTGAGAGCTGGTGAGAGCCCACACCTGAGGGCCTGAGGGTGTGTGGGAGGTGTGACCACACAGGGCCCACGTCGTGAAAAGGCCCGAAATTCCATTTTGCCGAGTTTCCGTTGTTAATTCGACAATAATCTGTCGCTATCCGTCTCTATTTCGTCGCTAATTCGTATAATTTTTCTATTTTTAATTTGTCGCTTATAATATGTAATGCTTATTAAGTATCGAATATTATCATAGTATTAATGAATTTTGTTTATTTATAAAAATAAATTATATTTAGTGACCCATTTTTTACTTTTTGCACACGGCCTTCAAAATCAATGGACCAGACCTGCCATTGCCTTTATACAAATAACAAACGCGATTTTTTCAAAACAACAAAAAATAGTTTATTAATGTACAAAAGAAACACATTTTACGAAAGTATGAAATGATAAAACAAACAAAATAACTCACAGAGTAAATTACAGATACAGTCCCTGAAGTATACCAAAACTAACAGAGAGAACCCAAGTATCCGCTTTTCACTATATGAGTCACTAAGGTTTGCAAAACCCTACAAATTGGTCCCTGGTCCATATAAAAAGACATTTTTGCCATTTTATTTTTTTTTCCTTTTCTTTTTACCCTTTTATTTTTTTAATAAATAGAAAATAAAAAACCACCCCACCCACCCCCACGTCTCTCTCTCTCTCACACACACACTCAAGATCGTAACAAACATTACTGCACACAAGGAATCGTAACAAACATTCCTGCACAAGGAACTCAACCTGTCGTCGATTTGATTTTCAGCATAAGGAACTCTTCTTCTTGCATTACTGTTTGTGGATTCAAATAAAAAGATCTCGGCCACTTCATTGAGGAGTGGGTCCGATTTCTCCTTCTTCTACCAATGCAGCTTCGTAGCCTACCAAGACACCCTCTACGTTCACTCCCTCCGACAATTCTACCGGGAATGCGACCTCTACGGCACCGTCGATTTCGTCTTTGGGAACGCCGCCGTTGTTTTCCAAAAATCTAGTTCTACGCGCGGCAACCAGATCCAAAGCAGAAGAATATCTTCACTGCTCAAGGTAGAGACGATCCGAATCAAAACACTGGTATATCGATACTGGAATGCAAAATCGCTACCGGATCGGAGCTGATCCCTAACCAGTCGATGTTCAAATCGTACCTCGGGAGGCCGTGGAAGGAGTACTCGAGGACCGTGATTTTGCGGTCGTATATCGGAGATGTGATAGATCCGGCGGGTTGGTTGGAATGGGATGGTAATCAATCATTGAGTACGCTTTACTATGGGGAGTACAGGAACACAGGACCTGGTTCGAATACAAGCGTTAGGGTTACTTGGCCGGGTTATAAGAAGAAACGTCCATGAAGCCATCATAATTACCCATCAGAATTGAGGTGAATTTTCTAAATGTAATACAAGAGACAAAGGCCTAGAGTTTAAATCATTGGAGCAATGGTGGTCGGAGGTGGATGATGGTGGGAGGTGAACGGTGGTGATGGCAGTGGTCGGAGGAGGATGGTAGTGGTAATGCCGGGAGGTGGACTGTGGTCTTCTTTAGAAGAAGAAGAAGAAGAAGAAGAGAGAGAGAGAGAGAGAGAGAGAGAGAGAGAGAGAGAGAGAGAGAGAGAGAGAGAGAGAGAGACGTGGGGGTGGGGGTGGGGGTGGGGGTGGGTGGGGTATTTTTTTTTTAATTAATAAAATAAATAATAATTCAAAGAAAAAGAAAAAAGAAATTAAAAAATGTATTATATTTTTTTTATTTTACTCAGGGACCAATCTGTTGATATTTGCAAAGGTAAGTGACTCATAAAGAAAAAAACGGATAGTTGGGTTCCGTTTGTTAGTTTTGAGATACTTTATGGAGTGTTTTTGTAATTTACTCTAACTCCAGGAAACTTTGGAACAGAAAAACTCACTACTCAATTAGGAGACTAGTTAGATATCTTAGACGAAGTTGACTTTTCATCCAATCTTCCAACTTGAGAAGTAAACTAACATACTCGATAATCGTCATTTACACCTCAGAATTTCGGGTTGTGACTATTCCTATAAGATCGATCTTTCAAGTTTCAAATATCCGTATTTAATTTTTATCGCTCAAGTCGCCATTCGTGTTGTGATGTTTGTTAAGGTTATAAAGTAATGATGGAGTAATACAAATTATTCTTTGGATCAAGTCTTTTAGAAATAAAGAACACATGTAGTCCAATGTTATGGTAATAACAACGAGCTTTCTGGAAAATTTGATCAAATTGAAATAATCAAATGTTTCTTGACTTTGAATAAACCTAAAGTCAGTTGGCACGGGTATATATATATATATATATATATATATATATATATATATATATATATATATATATATATATATATATATATATATATATATATATATATATATATATATATATATATAAATGAGAACCACTAAAAGGTTAAGAACCGTGAGAACCACTAATTCACAGTTTAATAATATTGTATTTTTATTACGTTATAATATTCACAGTTTAACAACTAAAAATTTTATTATATTGTGAATCTTGTAAAACGTATTAAAAAATAAGAAAATTTATTAAGTTTGATGTATTTTCACATAATAAACAAGTGTGAAAAAACAATAAAATGAAAAAAAAACATGATTCTTAATGTGTGAATATCGGTTCTCACGGTTCTTAACCTTTTAGTGGTTCTCATTTGAACCTATTCCGGTGAGGACTCGTAAGGACACCAAAATAATTGAAAAAAAAAAAAAATACAAATCATAAAATCGAGAATAGTACTATATCATTATAAAAAAAATTTGAAAAAAAATTGGATAACTGAAAAACAGTAATGATCAAAATTTTTTTGTTTTTTGTGGATCATTGTCTCATTATAAAAAAAATAACGATCCAAAAGTTTTTTTCGAATTTTTTTTCTCCAACATAGTACTATGATCCATTTTATTATATATATATATATATATATATATATATATATATATATATATATATTTTTTTTTTTTCCAATTTTTTAAGGTGTCCTCACGAGTCCTCAATATATATATATATATATATATATATATATATATATATATATATATATATATATATATATACACATATACATATACATATACATATACATATACATATACATATACATATATATATATATATATATATATATATATATATATATATATATATATATATATATATATATATATATATATATATATATATATTGTTATGACTTCAGACTCGGGAATGATGGGGGTAAATACTTCGGTGGTCTCGAGAGCCTGAGATCACAGCAAAAGGGAAAGAGACTGTTAGTCGCGCTCCGGAGGAGATCCCGGGAGGGCGCTCCGACGGTCAAGTCAGTGGTGTATCGGAGGTAAAACTGTAGAGAATGTAAGTGGTGGTAGCGAGATTAACATGCATGTTACCTGAAGGCCCCTTGGCCTTTTATACCTCATGCTGGACTTGCTTTTGGGGACATCGATGTCAGACCTCCAGCGGGTTTAGAGGGTGATTGGACGATCGCCTGTCATGCGATCATGGTGCAAAAGGGGTACAGGAAGAGCACTGGTAGTGCGCCTTGTACACCTTTTGTTGCCTGTATGTGTCAGTTTTTCCGCAGGTTGTCGTTTGCGTGGTTCTGCGGGAAGAAGTTGTAGGAGTGGTTGCTTGTAAGGGCGAGTGCCAGCGTCGTAGACAAACTCTGGTGGTGCGGTAGGTCCAGCGCCGCGGGGCAGCGCTTGTGGCTTTGGACTGATGGAGCTTTACTAAGCCATATCCTATGATACGTTATCAAGTCCCCCAGTCTAGTAATTACTGCACGGGCCCAGTGGAGCCGTAATGTTCTAGACTTGTGGGTAAGACACGTTTAGGGATGGGGTTCACGCGATCAGGGTTTCCGCCGGTTGTGACAAGACCCATGTCGCCTTTCATCGTTATAGCAGTTTTTGGTTTTCCCCCTGTCTTTTCGATATCTTTGGCGACTTATTCAGTTTCCTTCTTTCGAAAACCCTATCTCCTTCTTAACCGCTATCTTTTCTATTTCTTCTGCGATTTTTGCCTTTTCTCTCTTCTCTCCCCTTTTTCTTTCGTCATCCTTGTTACGCTTTTATCTCTAATGGCTTTAGATGTTGGCGTTGTTCCCACAGATAAGCAGTGGGCTCAACTGGTTGAACGATATGGGTTTTACTCCGATGATGGGGTTTTGTACCCTAGCGAGGGGGCTGGTTTTTACCATCCGTCGCCTGGTAAGACGTGGATATTTGTGAAGACTTTCGATGCAGGCTATCGCCTTCCGACCAGCAACTTTATAGACGAGTTGTTGCGGCGAAACAAAGTGGGGATTACTCAGGTTTCCCCCAACGTTGTGAACAAGGTGGTGTCTTTCGAGTTGCTCTGCCGTTCATTAGGGATTGCGCCCGACCATTATGTTTTTAAACATTAGTCTCGATTTTCTCAAGCTAGTGAGGGCTACACGTTCTACTCGCGGGGCCGCTCCATTCATGTCTTGGTCAGGAGAAGACGTCTCCTAAGAAATGGCAAGATAAGTGGCTTTGGGTGAACGAAAGTCGAGTCGGGAATATGCACGTCCGTCGTGGTGGAGTGAGGGATCCTGCTCCGGCGCTCTTTGCTCATAATCGGGAGATTGTTGCAACTTTAAATGGCTTCCATATGGTTCCCGATGAGTTTCCCGAGTACTTCCTCGCTGGTGGTGGCCTGAGTCCTTCTTGGAGGGCGAGGGGGAAAATGCCGGAGTTTTACTCTTTAGATAAAGGTTGGTATTTGTTTGCCTTTCTTCTCTTATTGTCTTCCTCTTCCTTTTGTTTATGTATTTTGCTTTTTCGTGGTTTCCAGGCGTTGTTCGTCCCGTCTGCTTCCAGGATATTCTGGCCCAGAAGTGGGACGGGCAGCTGGAGTTTAGGGAGGTTGAACTTGTGGATAAGGTGTCGGATCCTTTCTCTTTCAATGGTTTTTCTGATGTTCTTGTTGACAATACTGCTAGTGTTGGCGAAGATAAGGAAGGGGATAAGGCTGAGGGGTCTCCTTTGGTAGACGTGAGTGTAGGTACGTCATCTTTTCATGGGCCGACTATGTCCATTGAGTCTGTGAAGGACAGCAAAGAGGGTATTTTGGAGAGTGTGGTTAAGGTGGGTAAGCGTAAGATTAGTGGAGATATTGTGGGCCAGGTTGAGCCATCGGCTGATCTAGTTCTGGTCCGGCGCCTCAGCCGACGTAAGTTGTTGTCTGGGCTGAGGGATGCTGGTGTTTTTGGTGATAAGGAGGATGTTATTCAAATTCCAGATGATGATGTACAGGCGGTTGATAAGCCTGTTGGTGTGCCTAAGATTGGTGATAGTGGTGGTGAACCTGTGGTGGATTTGGGAGGAAAAAATGTGATTGAGGGGCCTGTGCCTGTTGTGGGAGAGAAGAATCTGGTTGGGGAGGCTGCGCTGGCGGTGGGGAGGGAATATGGGGTTGCGGGGATAGCTAATGTCGAGCCGGCGATTAGTCGCCATGTTCTGACCGACTTTTCTTCTCTCCCTTTTCAACCGAACTGGGGTTTGGCTAATGGGTCCCGTTTGACGGTGCGGTCGGTTGCGCTTGACTTTGCTACTCATGTCTTTCCTCCTGCCACGGAGGATGATATGGATGAAAGGTTTTCTGCAAATCTATGACCTAAAACCCTAAGTTCACATGCAACCTAAATTGGATCTATGTTTTCTAACTTTGAACATATAAATAATTCCTAAAAGGCCAACAGAAAGATTGCTAAAAAGAAAAATCAGAAAAACTAACCTTTAGGTTTTTCTTGGAAGCTAAGCAATGAAAATTCCTTTCCTCAAATGAAGTCACACCCAAGCCTTGAGGAGAGTCACGAAATTCTTGAGAGATTATGTGTAAAATTGGCGCAGAAATAAGGTCCCCCAGGGTCCCTATTTATAGGCTCCAGCAGATAACCTGATAAGCCTTTAGAGATAAACCTTTTTGAATTCACATAAGATAAACATTTTATCTTACAATTCAAACTCTATTTATCTTTATTATAATAATCGAAATTATATATATCCAATATATAAATTTCGCTGATTATTATCCTGCTAAATATGTCACTTACTCAACTATTGAATAATTACAATTCAGCCCCTGCATATTTAATTAATTAAATTAATCACCAAATTAAATCCAATTAATTTCATATTAATTTCTAATTAATTAATATAGTTTCTAATTAATATATTATCACTTTAATATATTCATAAACTATTTATTTTATTTCTATTGATTTATTAATCACATAATAAATCAACATTTCTCTCTCCTGGAATTTCTACCAAACCTCTAGCTATGAGGGCAACCCAAATAGACTTTGCTACTATTAATTAGGTAAATACAAATTATTAGTCATGGCTTAGACACCTAATCCAACAATGGAAAAGTATCCCGACGATGCTCTCATCTCTGCCCTACAGTTCGCTTTGGCCCAAAGTGCCTATATGTTTGCAGCCGGGGCTCGTCGTTTGCAAAGATTTGTTGCAGCTGATCGTGATTTGGAGACCCTCCGAGCGTCGGAACAGGAGCTGAAGAGGCAGGTTGGCGTGCTGGAAAAAGCTGTTGGGGAGCATGATCAGAAAGTTCGGGCGGCCGTTTCCGAGAAAATGATAGTGGAGGAGAGGTTGGCGGCTTGTGAGGCAGAGCTGGAGAAGGTCCAGCAATTGAACGAAGGCTTGGCGATCTAGAACAAAAACTTGGTTTGTGATGTTAGCGAGAGGGACAAGGCTGTGGAGGTTAGGGATGCGGAGCTTGTGGAGCTTAAGAAGGATTTGGCGTGGGTGTTGCAGGAGGGGATCGTGCGGGTCATTGAAAAGGTGATGCTTCCACCGGAGTTTATTCATGGTGTCGGTCAGATCAAGCGAGCCTATTACGCTGCTGGCGAGGAAGCTATGCGTTGCCGCTTTCGAGCCAATCCTTCTCTTGTTCTTGCTGATGTTACAGGTGGGAGCTCCTTGTCCGGTTATGAAGCGGAGGTGGATCGCACCATTAAGGACTTCGTCTCTCTGGATTATGCGTCTTTGTTGAACCTTGGTCAAGTTGGTGTTGGAGATTTGAAGGAGATGTTAAAGCCGGAGGAGGAGTAGTTTATTTGCTTGTTGGTGGTTGTTTTCTTAAACATATTCGATATGCTTGTAACCCTTGAATAATATTTTCCTTTGTTGTTAGACTTTTTTTTTTGCTTGTTCGGTGTGGTTTAGCCACCTGTTGTGGTTGGGTTGGGTGATGTCTGCCCATCTTTTGGTGTTTGCGATAATCAACCTTACTTTTAGGCTTCACGTCTTGCCCTTTTTGGTTGTTTATTATAATCAATCTTGCTTTTAGTCTTCGCATATTGCCCTTTTTGGTTGTCTGTACTTCCGCTTTTCGTTGTTTCTTTGTGTTTGATTCATTTTCGTTTGTAGAGCCTTCGTTATCGTTTTCGGGGCTTTGGATTCATGCTTGTTTGTTGTTTGGTTTGGAAGTTGGAGGTTGAAGGTATTACATCTTTTCGAAGGCATGCGGGTTTTCGTCAAGGGTTGCTGGCCCGCTAGGGGCGTCAGGCCAACTTGAGGGCACACGAGGTCCTGCAAAGAGCCGCTGGGCCACTCGGGGAGCTAGGTGAATTTGAAGGCACACGAAGTCCTGTAAGGGGCTGTTGGGCCGCTATGGGAGCCGGCTAATTTGAAGGCACACGAAGTCCTGTAAAGGGCTAGGCTGCTTTTCGTTGTTTCTTTATTTTATTTTTAGTTTTTTTTTATTTTTTTCGTTTTTTCAATTTTTTGTTTTTTTTAAATTTTTTAAATTTTTAATTTTTTTATTTTTTACTCCATATTTGAAGTTACTAGTGTTATTTTGTTTTTGTTTTTAAACTAAATATAGGTTCGAGTTTTTAATGTTTAAATATTATAAAAGTTTTGAATTATAAAATATTAAGCAACATAATATTTTGAGGTCATACTACTTTTGGATCATATCATTTTCGAATCATAAAATTTTGGATAAATACATTTTGAATCATAGTATTTATGATCATGTCATTTTTTTAATCACATGATTTTCGATCAAGAATATATTAATTAAATAAATTTTTTGTTCATAACAAATTTTTGATCGTTATATATTTTGAATAATTTAATTTTGAATCATAAAAGATATAATTAAGATCATAAAATATTTGAATCAAAATATTTTTAGATCATAACAAATTAAGGATCAAAAAATGTTGAATCATAACTTTTTTAAATCATAAATATTTTGAATCATCTTATTTGCTTTTTTGAATTTGGATAAAAACATTTCATTGTGTTTTATAAATGAAATAAAAAGTTTAAAGTTTTTAAATTTTCTGTCTTTCAAGAATTGAGGGCATTATATATATATATATATATATATATATATATATATATATATATATATATATATATATATATATATATATATATATATATATATATATATATATATATATATATATATATATATATATATATGTTGTTAGATTAGGTGTCTAAGCCATGACTAATAATTAGTATTTACCTAATTAATAGAAGCAAAGTCCATTTGGTTTGCCCTCATAACTGGAGGTTTGGTAGAGAGTTCAGTAGAGAGAAAGATTGATTTATTATATTATTAATAAATTAATAGAAATAAAATAAATAGTTTATTAATATATTAAAGTTATAATATATTAATTAGAAACTATATTAATTAATTAGAAATTAATCTGGAATTAATTGGAATTAATTTAGTGATTAATTTAATTAATTAAAGATGCAGGGACTGAAATTATAATTATTTAATAGTTGAGTAAGTGACAATTTTAGAATGTAAAATAAGCCAGCGAAATTTATATATGGATATATATAATTTCGATTATATATATAAGATAAATATGATTTGAATTGATATGATAATATTTATCGTATTTGAATTCAAAAAGGTTTATCTTTAAGGCTTATCTGATTATCTGTTGGAGGCTATAAATAAGGATCCTCAGACCCTCATTAGTCTGCGCCATTTTTACCCTAACTCTCTGGAATTTTTGTGAACCTCCAAGCTCTTGGGTGTGACTTCATTTAAGACAAGAAATTTTTGTTGCTTAGCTTCCAAGAAAACCTAAATGTTAGTTTTTCTGATTTATTTCTTTAACAATTTTTTTGTTGGCCTTTTAGGAATTATTTATATGTCCAAAGTTAGAAAACATAGATCCAATTTAGGTTGCATGTGAACTTAGGGTTTTAGTTCATAGATTTGCAGAAAACCTTTCATATATATATATATATATATATATATATATATATATATATATATATATATATATATATATATATATATATAGATATACATATACATATATATATATATATATATATATATATATATATATATATATATATATATATATATATATATATATCTTCATTCAACTTTCAGCTCAATTCTTATGAGCGAAGAAGTCTTAGTATAAGTATTAATCCTAGGTCCTACTTCACTTAAATTAATGCTCTGATACCAAATTAAGATACACCTAGTTATCGTCATTTAAAGTTTATAATAGTGAGGATAATCAGAATTCGCTAACAAAATATAGGCTAAAGTACCATCTCACATGGCCTTCAAAATATACCGCTAGTCTAAGCCTCCATACTTCTAATTGAGCATACATCAAAATAAGTCAGGCAATGAAATGCCTAGTGAGTTCACCCGATGTAAACTCATTTTGAGTAAGTGGTTTCGACAACTAACTCGAGTTAAACCACTGAAAACGTGATAAATTATGCATAAGTTAAAATAATAATTGTTAAGTAACTCAAAAGACTCACAATACATAAATCTCATCAAACTTCATTTAAATGGACTTAATTAAATGGTCAACAATAACACCAAATAGGAAAGTCATATGATACATAGTATCCATGTGCAACTAAGCCAAGTCTCAATTTCATCTCATTTAGTCCATCTAACAATGAAGGTACGCCATACCCTTAGGTGGTTTTGAAGGTGCGACATACCCTTCCATCAAGCTAGGTACTTGTGAACCACCACACAAGCACCACACGTAGCTAGCTGACACGTGCAAGTAGCAATTATATACAAGTAGCGATTATCTAGAATCTAAATACAATGCACATGTAGGATGCCAAATTCATTTTTAAATTGTCATTTTACGAAAGCACAAATATACGTGTATAATATAAATAACACCTTGCACATAATGGTTTTATGGAAATTGTAAAACAACACACACCAAAAGTAGTTTTAGGGACGTGTACTCTCGGTAAGCTCACTTCCACTAGTGTTCAAGAGCTAAACTGCTTCACCAACTAGCACTCTAGTTTACATTCCCCATAAGAAATGAAATATGACTATTTTTCACGGGTCTCAAATTCCTAAAAGGGGTTTACGGTCTTAACAATCCCATGTTGTTAGTTTTCCATGAGAAGGGGTTTAGTCGTAAGTATTAAAGTTCCCAAGATTAGCTGCAATGGCCAAATATTAAGACCAAGGTGTATAGGGCCACACGGGTGCCACAACCCGTGACAAAACCCCCCATGTGGGTCGCGTGGGACATCAGGGATTTTTTGTGTCCATTTTGGTAAAATGTGTGGGTCACATGTGGTTAGTATGTCCTTCCATGTGAGCAACATGAAATTCGTTGAATGCCAATTTTCACTAACTTTTGTCTAAATCTAGTCCAAACAAGATCTTATTCCATTCCAACCCTCAATGCATGAGGAATGACAAGTTTTAGTGCTAATTTTTTTTTATTGTTTCCTTCATGTGTTCATGACTAACTCTCATTAAGAGCTTCATAGTCTAAATTTTTTTCATCAGCAGGACATGAAGGATTCTTAAGTTCAAGTCAATTATTACGAACATTATACTTATTTTACTTATCTAGGACTTGTTTCTATTGGCCATCATCAAGTGAATCATCCCATGATTGTTTTAAACCCATTCCAACAAGAAACAACTAAGGAATCCCCAATTCCAACCCTCAAGTCAAGTTTAATAAGAGGTTTTGTTCATTTCATGCTTGGAATCCTTGAGAAATAGTTAGAATTAAATTCGTTCATCCAAAGAGACATTATAATCCTAATCTAAACAAGATTTAACCATGGATTCCCAATATCTCAATTTCTAGGGTTTATATGAACCCAAAACTTCATCAAAAATGATTCTAACTATCCATTGGTTGGATAATGACCATTTGATGGTTTTAGAAAAAAAAATAATCAATCACATGGGATCATAGGAATGACCTCTACTAATTCTAAACTAGGATTTGACTACAGACCCACTCCATAGAGTGGGGTTTCCAACTAGAATATACGATTTTTACCAAAACTTGCCCAAGAACTCAAATCCGATGGTTGGGGTTTGAACCTCCTTCACAAAACCCTTCAAATAGGAAAAATGGTAAGGTCTAGTTTCCTACCTTCTCCAAAAGGTTGGGTTGGCTGAAATGGGGGTTCTCTCATACATAACTCTCCAACTTTAGAGAAATGCCACTTTTAGTCCCTTAAGGTTCATTTGTTTTTCTCTAAGGGTAAAACTTGCTAGATTATATGGTATTTTCGGATTTTAACCTTTTTTGCCCATGGAAAGTTCAAACATGACATTTAAGTCCCAAATGGTCACTTCATAACTCAAGTTTTTGTAAAATGAAGATTTTGACCTTATGGACAAAATTATCAAAAAGGTCCATAAATGGATTTTAAACTCACATTCTTTGAATAGTTTATTAGTTAGATTAACTTATTCTTTGAAATTTTAAATTTTACTAATTATTATTATTTATTTATTTTGAAAATTTCAAATTTGGTCCTTAAATTCAGGATGTTACACGAAAAGATACAATCTTTAATTATATGTTTCTATATTATCAAAAAATAATTTTAATGATATAAACATATAAATACAACTTATAGTTTCATTAGTACGATTTTCATCCCAGATCATACTAACAAAAATTATAAGTGGATCAAAACATTGGGGAAAACAAGAATTCAAACTTTTGAATGAAATCGTTTTTTCAATAGTTTCAAGACACTGAAATCGATGTTTCTACATCATATACATGATTTTTCGTTTATATGTACAAGCTATACCTCATCCAAACCATCAAAAAAAATTATTTATGTAGTGCTTGCAATCAAGAATCCTAGGCTCTACTACATCTGTTGGATCTTGATGACAATTCAAAAAAATAAAACAAGGTGGAAGCAATAATTAATTTGATCACTAGGATTGAACTGATGATCATGAAACTTGCATCACAAGCAACAATGTTGGAGTCATCGAATTATGTACATTTCTTGAACGATTCTTGGATGATTTGAGAGCCCAAAGTAGAACTCCTCAATTGCTTCACACCTCAGTGTAGCAATCCATTCCAGTAGCTTGATAATATTATTCTTTTTAGCGTTGCTAATGTCGACCACTAGAATAGATCAATGTGTCGACTTGATAGTCGAACAAGCAAGGAAAAACCTTAGGGTTTCTTTCAAGGTGGGAGGAAACGAGGAGAGAGAGAGATTTTATAGGAGAGGGAGGGTTTGGACGCCAAATAGGGGCCTTATATAGGCACTCCACAATTTAATCTAATTTGAATAATTACATAATTATTTATTAGATAAGTAAATAACGATCTATTAGATAAATAGATAATTTATCAAATATAGGTAATGCAAATCAAGCAATTTTCGTTTATAGTTTCTAATTAAACCATGAACTTTTTATGAATAACAAGCCAATCATTATATTTATTTCTCTTGTTATCTCTAGATCGAACATTGTGCATAATCCAATAGGATTATGTATTAATTGTAGTGTCACTAACTTGTCATGTCATTTGACATATCTATAACACTTATGCTCTCACAAATATATATATATATATATATATATATATATATATATATATATATATATATATATATATATATATATATATATATATATATATATATATATATATATATATATATATATATAGAGTTAGAATCTTTTGAGAACCACAAGTCCCCCGAGAACCCGAGAACTCCCAAACCGATATTTTTTTCAAAAAACGGACCCCATAGGCTTCTAAAACGCACATATTTAAGCATTTTCGAAAAAAAAAATTCGAAAAAAACGACTTTTTTGTTTTTGAAAAAGATTTGCACATGTGCAAAAAAAAATTTGCACATGTGCAAACTTTTTTATACGTACTCTTTTTTTCAAATTTTTTTATAGAACGCCTTAAATATATGTTAGAAAGACATCCATGAAAAAAAAACTTGAAAAAAAGTGTACGTATAAAAAAGTTTGCAAATGTGCAAACTTTTTTTTTTTTTGCATATGTACAAACAAACTTTTTTTTTTAAAAAAAGTCGTTTTTTCGAAAACAAATTTCAGCGACCCGGCCCCATTTTGAGCGTCTAAGAGGCCTATGGGGTCGGTTTTTTGAAAAAAATATCGGTTTGGGAGATATAGGATTGATCCAAAAGGAGTTGGGAGTTCTCGGGTTCTCGGGGTGAAGTTGGTTCTCAAAAGATCCTAAGTCTATATATATATATATATATATATATATATATATATATATATATATATATATATATATATATATATATATATATATATATATATAATTAGGATCGGGTGAGGACTCCAATTTCGGTGAGGACTGTGAGGACAAATCTGGACCTCTAATCTTGAAAAATGGGTGGTTAAGATTCATTGTGAAAAAATTGACACATGTTAAAAGCTTGAGGGGCTAGTTGTCTAAAAATTAAAACTAGTGGATGGGTAATACAAATTAAGAAAGGTAATATAGTAATCTGATCGAGTACCTCATCCCAATTGTGACACTTGTCACAATCTCGTTTGCTGGGTTTTTTTATTCCACCAACTTAGTTTTTGAGTCATAACTTTTTTTTTTCTTTGTAAAAAAAATTCTGAAAAAACTAGAGTTCTTAAAATTTAATTCTCTACAACACAAGCACCATCATGAAAATTTGAAAAAAAAATATTTTTTATTTTTTATTTTTATAAAAAATCAAAAAAATAAAAAATTCTCTAAAAATTATGAAAATTTAAGGGGACATTGTAGACATTATATTAGTAAGTTTGCAAAATGATTTTTTTGAAAAAAAAATGTTTTTAAATGTTCGTTTTTATATTTTTAAGTAAAAAACTCATCAAAATAGTAAAAAAAAAAAAAAAACATACATGATCCAAAAATATTAAGAACCAAAATATGTTTAATGATTCAAACTGTTATAAACTAATTATTTTATGAATCAAAACTTATCAAAATAGCCAAAAAAAAATACATGATCCAAAAATATTAAAACCAAAATATGTTTTATGATCCAAAACTTATGATCCAATATTCAAAATTAGTTATGATCCAAGATCCAAAACGAGTTATGATGCAAAACGAGATATGATGCAAAACGATTTTTAAACGACAAACGTAAAAATAAAAAAAATAAAAAAACTGGAAAAAACTAAAAAAGTAAAAAAAAAACTGGAAAAAAACGAAAAAAAAAAAATGAAAAAAAAGAAAAATAATATTTAAAACAATAAAAAACGAAATAAAAATAAAAAAAAACCCGGCTAAATTATGTTGTACGGACTTGAGTATTATGTGATTATATCCTCGAGTCCGTACTACGTTCCATGGACGAGCGCCGCATGAGATTACGTCAAATCCAATAATTACATTTGACGTTATTGCCCTTAAGGAAATGAGTGGACGAGAATTGTCATTGCAGTCCTCACCCAAATTGAAGTCCTCACCGGATCCGGACCCTATATATATATATATATATATATATATATATATATATATATATATATATATATATATATATATATATATATATATATATATATAGGGTTAGGATCAAATATATCTATACAAGTATTGTGTAACCTTGAAACTCAATCTGGACCACTCATTTAAAACACATTCTTTTAAGAATGTATAAAATTTAGTTCATTCTTTTAAGAATGGTAAGAACTCATTATGTCAAAAACTTATTCTGTTAAGAATGTGTTTTTTTCATTGTTACGAGAATGAAATCCGATGGCCAGGATTTGGTTACAAGGTAACACAATAATTGTCATTCTTATTATAACCTAGCCCTATATATATATATATATATATATATATATATATATATATATATATATATATATATATATATATATATATATATATATATATATATATATATATATTTATATATGGATGGGTTCAATGCAGAACCAAATTAAATCACCTAACTGCAAAACCATGTTCTTAACCGTTAGATTTGATTACTTAATTAAGGGTACGATGGTAAAATGGAAATCAAAGATCTGAGAATTGATAACTTCAAAAACATCACCGTCTAGGTTAGAACTGCACAAAGATGTATAATTTTCTAGGAATTGATATCGCTTGATTTTGTTTGTTGATTAGAAATGGCATTCGAATTTACTTCTCCTCTGTCTCTCGCTCAAAAACTTAACCCCACCATCGATATGTTCATCAATGAACATGATGTTCATCAATGAACATATGTTCATTACTGTTTGCGAATTGATTATCGATAAAGGAAGTTTCGATTGGGAAATTGAATAACAAATCTTCTAATACAGTTGCTAATCTTCAAATGGTTGATTTGGAATCCTTAATCGCTAAAGATGAATCCAATTTGGTCAATTATTCAATCGAAAATTCCAATGATATGGAAACTGAATCAAAATTACGAACATATGTTCATCAATGAACATATGTTCATCAATGAACATCATGTTCATCAATGAACATCATGTTCATCAATTAACTGATTAACGGACTCGAGGACGGTATGTCTTCTTGTTTAATCCCAACAAATACGATCCAAATCCACCTACATAAATCGTTAATTAAACCAACAATTTAACAAAATGAAAACATAATGGAATCAAATTTGAAACGAATCGAACCTCCGATTTTCCGAATCAGATAACATGTTTATGTTCACTGATGAACATTATGTTCACTGATGAACATCATGTTCATCAATGAACTGATTAGCGGACTCGAGGATGGTAGGTGATGTTAATTGCTTCAGTTTGCGGTTTGATTAACCCTAGGTGCGTAATGGAGAAGAAACGAAAGCCTACAGATGACGAGAACCAAACCCTCTTTCGTTTTTTGAATCCCGTAATCGCTATCTGGAGATGGCTCCTTTATTTTCGGAATGAATCAATACCGAAATTACCCTTTATTGGATATGATTTCCTGTAAATGGGTATAATTTTTTATGGTATACCCCTTTTAATCTAATCCACTGAAATAATGATCTAACGGTTATAAATGTGGTTCTGCAGTTAGGTAATATATTTTTTGTTCTGCATTGAACCTATCTCTCTCTCTCTCTCTCTCTATATATATATATATATATATATATATATATATATATATATATATATATATATATATATATATATATATATATATATATAAAAGAGAGATATTATTGTTAAAAAGAAAAAAATAAATTATATGACCAAAACAGAAAATTCATATCTCAGTCGTTTGAACAGAAAATTAATGGTTAAAAGTGCAGACGATTATAGATTATGATTATCCTCCGAAGAAAATTTTTCAACAACTGAAATTGAGTTATCTGGTTTAGGCATACAACTCATTTGTTTTAAACAATTTCGTTCTTATTAATTTAACTAAAACATATTATGATTGTAATTTGTAAAATATATATTATTCGATAATACTCAAAACGGTTTTACCACCGATAAGATGGCATAGTGGTGATCATTTTACATAAATCACTTCAATAATGAAATCGATCCAAATACAAGTCCCTTAATGATCAACATTGGAATGAGTTAACGTTAAAATATTCTAATTTTTTTAGTTACACAATTTAACATGTTCATATTTAAATAGCATATTAGTTTATTTTCAATTTGTTTTTTAGTTAATTTCTATTACTTAACGATTTAGAAATTAAAATAAAATATAACTCGACTTAAATGAATCAACATTAAAAACAAGTTTCTCTAGAACTTTCAATACGGAGAGGGTCCATTTCTGAGTAACTTCCAAATTTCTGGAAGTAATTGTAAATTGTAAAGAGGGGCAGCCGGACTTTTGAAAATTCGCCACCGGGCACTGCCCCATGTATTCTTTCAAGTATAGTCAACTACGCGCAAAAAAACTGGACCAGCTCGATATAAATTTATAAATAACTCAACATTCATATTTAGGAGGCTCAGGACTACCGGTTTCTGCATTCCTCTACATACGTGATACGTACATAAGCACATCATCAATTTAGTTTCGCATATTCAGTTCGTTGAGGCGTAAAGTATCTATAATGGACAAAGAACAACAATACCAACGTGTATTTAGACATTTGGATAAGAATGGCGACGGGAAGATATCACCACCGGAGCTCCAAATTTGCATCGGAAAGATAGGTGAAGAGTTGTCATTGGAGGAGGCGGAGATTGTGGCTGAGTTAATGGACTCAGATGGCGATGGATTATTGAGCTTTGAAGACGTGGTTAAAGTGGTGGAAGCTGCAAATGAGGAAGAAAAGGTGAATGACTTGAAGATGGCGTTTAGGATGTATGAAGAAGCGGAGGGTTGTGGTTGTATAACACCTAAAAGTTTGAGGAGAATGCTTAGCAAATTAGGAGAGTCGAGAAGTGTTGACGAATGTAGGTTGATGATCGCTAAGTTTGACCTCGATGGCAACGGCTTCCTTGATTTTGATGAGTTTCAGGACATGATGTTGTGATCGTGACTGGTTGAACATTACAAGTTACAATACCTTGTATGGTATGTTGAGATTACTTGATTGACGAATGTACATATGTATTCTTTATTCTTTACGGCCAGTGTTGGTTAGTGTTCACATATTTCTTTTGGTTATTGGCATTATCTGTTGTTTTGTATCCATGATGTCTCGTGATGATTCATTCGTCCAGTGGTAGATATATTTTAGCAATTTATTTGTATTCTTACTTGTTATTTACTCTATTTTATACACGTATATACACATATCTTTAATTTATAGAGTTCAAAATGCTAAAAGAGATTCAATGTGGCTTGTTACAATCTTTGGTGGCATAAGTCATCAAAAACCTTCAAGTTGCATTAATACAATCCCATTCGACGAAATCAACTATTTAGTGTGATTCTAGAAATTCCATAAAACACACCGAATGTAGTAGATATATAAGACCTGGTTGTATCTCATAATTGGGATACACGTGCGAAGTTCCTTTACAAACACATGCTTCCAGATTTAAACTGCACAACTCGAGGGATACTTTTGGACTTTCCTACATGAACTTGATAAATTTGAATTAATTCTATCGTTAGCATATCAACGGGTAATATTGTATTTAGTTAGTACTTAGAAGGGTTAATTATCTATTTATATAACAACGTTTAAGCCTTTTCTTTTCAGTTTATGGAACGATGTTTTTATATGAAACATGCAACGGACTTTTGTATAGGACCAATTAAATTCTGCAATTAGTTGACCACAGCACCCTTATATTATATGTGTGCTGTTTCAAAAGTTTTTAAAAGCAAAGCCACGTCATGTGCTCGTGGACGAGGTACACGTACAAAAATTCCACATCACTTCTCCTTTTCTAATATAAGAGTTAGGCCAATTACAATGACTCTTTTAATTGGACGAGGTACATGTACAAAAATTCCACATCATTTCTCCTTTTCTAAAATAAGAATTAGACCAATTGGAATCTCACAAACTTCAACATTGTGGTGCACTCCCATTAAAAGAATGACTTTTTTATTGGATTAATTGTTAGTGGATATGACATTTGTGCGATACGGTTTTATAAGTGTTTGTATATATTGGAATTTCTCATTTTTAATAAGTTTTTTTGGAGAGACAATATTGGATTTCACATATCTGTTACATAGTATCAGAGCTAGCTTCCTGCACCCCCGTGGCTTAGCATGTCTATATCTATCCTCATTAAGCCTCCGTCTTTGGGAGGGTATTGATGCGACACAGTTTTATAATTGTCTGTATATGTTGGAGTATCTATTCTCTCCACAATGACTTTTTTTTGAGAGAAAGTCATGGACTCCACATATATCTTACATTAATATGGTTATGAGTAGGCTATTGGTGCAATTACCGGCTCTTATTATTAGTCTCAATTTTTAGAGATGCATGTAGATAACTCCCGTGTATCTCTTTATGGCAGGTTAGAACACATTTTTGGAGACAATGATCCAATCGAAGACCATCGTTTACTTGTATCTTGCTTATGAAAGCGTTTTAGTTTTTCATATAACTAATAATACCAAACATTTGAAGCTTTACTATCCTAATCCATTCCGCTTGAAGAAGTTGCAGATGGATGCCGCACTTGTAAATTGTAATTGATGAAGAAGGAGAAGGGAAGTGAGGTTTATTGTAATCAAGGAATCCTCGTTGAAGGAGAAAGCGGTGATTTTTGAAATTTTATACATATGGCTTGTCTACGTAAACAAATGTGTTGAACTTTCAAAAATTAAGACTTTTGACTTAAATGACGATCCAATTCACAAAAGAGTCTATCATTTAGCCATCTAAGTTCAAATCATGCTAATTAACCACTTAAAATTTCATTTTTTTTTCTATTTAGTCATTATTACTGGCTATAGCAGGTTTATAAGTTTATTGGTTCCATTAGGACTTTTGACTTAATTGACCATCCAATATAGCAACGTACCATTTAGCCATCTAAGTCCATGTTGACTTCTAGAAAAAAGTTTTTTTTTTTCAATTAAAAAAAACTTGGCAGCACACCTTCCTTTAGCGTGTTTTTTCCTTCTTCCCCCACCTCTACGCGTGTTTCAATAACGTTGTGTTTCCGAGTCCAACTTAACAAGAAAAGTGAATATAAGTGAATGGAAGAGAAATAATAATAATAATAATCATGTTTTTGAGTTTTTTTAGTGGAATGAATCGGAAAGAAGTGAAAGGAAGTGGAAGAATAATCTTCCCTTCTAACTTTCCTTCCGATTTAGAAGAATTTAGATAGAAAGAAAGTAACTATTAAAAACAACAATTGAATTTAAATATTTTTCTCAGGAACACATAAAACGTTTATTTCTTTTCATTTCTTCTCAATTCGGAAACGGAAAAATGCAATTTTCTTTCTATTATACATTCTTTTCTCTACTCTTTTTCCTTCCCCCTCTTTTATTATTATTATTATTATTATTATTTGCTAAAACCACATAGTGTAAAACGTTGCAACACCCCGTGTATTAGCAATTGTTTTGCTGGTTTGTTCCTTCCCTTGTGTAAGTCATAGCCCCAAGAACTTGACGGTGCCGAGAGAGCAACATTCTTCTCTCTTGAAAGCTGATCAAAATGAGTTGGATGAACAAGGTCTCTTCCCTCCACCTTCGTGAATTCTGATTTTTGGGTTGGGGTACAAAGTATAAACAGGAGTTGTGTTGAGAAGTATTAAGAACAGAAGGGAGTTTTCACGTAGGTATGGAAACAAAAAAAATGTTGAACAGGGGCCACTTCCTCTTCTCTTGTTGTTGTGCGTGTATGTGTGTTTGTTAAGTGTTGGAAAATTACTTTTAACTAATTTACTAAAAATGGGTTTTCCCATTTTTGAACACAAAATATAGTTCCATAAAACAATTTAATACAAATAAATTGTTATATGTTTGTGTTCTCCTCCATTTACCTTCGTTTTGATAGTTCACATGTCTAAAACGAATTTAAGATGAATGAGAAATTGTATCTCAAAGTGAGGTAGTTGGAAGAAGTTGGAAAATGAGTTAATGAGTTTTAACTCATCCCACATTGGTGGGGGAATGAAAAGGAAGTGGGTTTATAAGTCTAAAGGCATTCATGTTTTGTAAGACTTAAAGCATAAAGGCTCTCTCTTGCGCGCGCAAGGGGTGCAAATGCGAACCAGATTGGGTTGGCTTCACTTAACTTGTGTGCGCACCCGCCCTGCGGGTACGAATGCATCACCGGTCGACCAGAAAAGTTCAAGGACCTTTTTGCAAGATTTCGTAACTGAAAATTTAATACAATTAAAACTGATTTGGGTTGTCAGTTACGTTTTGAGACATACAGCACTCGAGCAACTTATGACTCTTCTTCTCAACTTTTGCATACACTTCGCTCTTGTGCTACAACCAAGGTATAATCCGGGTCTAGTGACGGTTCGGACAATATAGAAGAATTGCTTTACGCTGTTATATCCTAGGAAACAAACACCATACCGGGCGAATTTGTTTTAAGGAAACTGTGTCAAACACAGGCCTCAGCAACTGATCCCGCTTTTCTTGTTCGTTGGTATTTTTCGGTTAATATTTTCCTAACATTAAGTGTCCTTATAACTTCAAAAAAACTGAAGCCCTACCCCATGATTCCAGGTGCGCTAAAGAAACGAAGAACGAAGGTTCATCTCTTTGTTTCTTCTCCCCTCATGTTGTCTGTATCTATCCCACCAGAACTTTCAAAATAAGAAAACTAGCACAATTTGAAAGGTAAAAAGAGATATGACTTAATTGTTAGAACTTATAAACCTGTATGACTACTCATAATTGTTAAATGGAAAAAATTGACAGTTTAAAATGTTAATTAGCATGCTTTTAACTTAAATGACTAAATGATGGCATTCTTATAACTTGAATGATCATTTAAATAATAAATTCCAAAAACTAATGTCACTTTATACTCGTAACTAGTGTAGATTAACTAGTTGCATGATTTGATCATATTTGAAAATACTGTTGTATAATTTATTTAGAAAAAAGGTTGCATAAATTGAGAAAATAAAAACTTTATTACTTAAATAATAGTCGATCCTTGTTAAAAATAACGGCCCACCAAACAGGGTAAAAGAGATATGACTTGATCAAGTATTTACATCCTTCTAACGCCGTGTTATTCAGGAAAACTATAATATAATTACAATAATACTTTTAATCATATCCAGTCTATTAATTATTTATAAAAAAACTAAAGAAAAATATATCAACCAAACCCGATCAAAATTGACCCATGCTAAAGAAAAATCTAACCATTTTGACCTATTAACTAACTAACTTGTCTAACTCTCATTTTGCCATATGGATAGACAACCAGAGAATAGCAAAAAAGAAAATAAGATACAAGTCAAAATGCATATTCATCTTCACACCGTATAGAGAATACGCGTAATAATTGTCAAATCCAATGGATTGCGTAGTTTTGGTAACTAAGCATTTCATCCACACACATGTTTGCTTGCATTCTCACATACCAAGACGCACTAGAAGCACTTGTACCCTGGGTGTCCATTGTACAAGTCCCCAACAGCATGTCATTATTTCAAATCAAAGAAAGCTCTACATATACAGTACAATAGTACAATAAATGAACAGAGTAAATTTGGAAAAGTTTCTTCTTCAAACAGTTTTTTGAGCTTTGTTAACACTTGTTCTGAGTAGTGATATAACATGAGCCGGGTCTGGAGCTCCAAAAACTGAACTGCCAGCAACAATGCAATTTGCACCTGCAGTAGCTGCCTCATCAATAGTTGAAGGCCCTAAACCTCCATCTACCTCTATATCAAGTTCCGGATACTTTTCCCTCAGTGTGCGTACCTAAAAAAGTAAGTACCAATATAAATCAATTAAGAAACATAAAAAGAAATTTCAACACAAGTTTCCATAAACACGGCTCATGGCACCTTATTCATCATATCTGGTATGAACTTCTGCCCACCAAATCCAGGTTCCACAGTCATAACAAGAACCATTTCAACCGGATTTTCACTTTCAACCTATGACAATATAAGCTATCAGTACATTTATTTAACATTCAATGAGAAAGAGAAACTTTTTTAACAAAGAAAGAGCACATACCAGGGGATACACATCCTCAATGGGTGTTCCTGGTTTTAAAGCCACACCAGGCCGCATGCCTTTGGACTTGATTTCTTTAACAAGTTCTTGCCAATTATCTGTGTCATAATAACATGTTTTCACCAATTATGAATAATCCATAACAGAAATCACAAGTAATGAATAGCGGATCCAAATAACCTTTAGAAACCTCAACATGAAATGTGAAACCGGAAGCACCAGCTTTTCCTAATTGATCAACATAATCAACAGGGTTTGTTACCATGAGGTGGCAGTCCAGATATGCCCTGTGTGACAAGCAAAAGATTCTACTTAATGAAAAAGGCTTGAAGGTAACACTGAAATTTGAGCAAGGTGGAAAAAGGAAAGAATTTACTTGGTGTGCTTTCTCAAACTTGCAATGACTGGAGCACCTATTGTGAGATTTGGAACAAAATGACTGCAGAAAATGAAGGGCGTGAGTGTTAATAGTCATTCATACAACCGCAAGATACAAGCCAAATGAAACCAACTATCTGCTACTGCAAGTTTCTGATAAACAGGGACAACAGCATAAGACTTTTAGCCAGGTCTGAAACATACCCATCCTGCAAATTAACACCAATCAATCTATCAGGGCCATGAAGTGTGTAATACTTTCTATGTCACGGTCAAGTAGTCAATATCCTTGATTATGACAGATGACAACTGACTCACGCGTACAAAAAACGCAGAACCAGTACCAAATTAGAAACTGAAAAACTTTAGCAATACATCACAAGTAATAATAGACAGTTTGGATCTTCAATAACCAAAGAAACGATTAGATTTAATGAAAGAATGTTGAAGGATGAAAGGAAATCGGTACCATTATGTCCATGTGAAGCCAATCAGCACCGAAGTTGACCATGCGCTCGGCTTCTGATGCCAGATTGGCGAAGTCCGATGATAGCATCGATGGTGCGATCTTCGCTTCCACCGCTGTAGGCATCTTTCGAACTTCTGACGAACCTGAGACTAATAAACCTTGAATGTATTTAGTTCTGTTAAAAGTTAACGAGATCAAAAACAGCAAAAGGAGATTGACTGTGACGTTAACGAGATCAAAAACATCAAGTAGACGATTGACTGTGAATGTATTTAATTTACAGAAAACAGGAGCAACACCATCAAAAGATTGACTGTGAATTTCGATAATTCACAGTAACACCTTTAATGTTTCACAGCCCCACCTTGAATGATTTACAGTCATTAGTAATAAAGCTACAGATGAAGAAGATTCAATACATCAATCAGAGAGTAATAAAGCTACAGAATTCTGTGAAATATATTGCTTATAAAACATGAAGGCTGCGTTTGGAAGCTGTGGCTGATTATAATAAAGCTGCAGAAGAAGAAGATTCAAACCTGAAGACTGAAGACGAAGGAGCCGCCTGAGTCGCCGGTCGATTTACCGAGCCGAATCGAAGGGGTATGCTTGGTTGCTTTGCTTGAGGTCAAATTGGGGCTCCACTCAAAAAACCCTTTTAAAGCAATGTGCCGATGTCTGCTGTGTGAAAGTAAAACCGATAGATCAGAGATTTTGTTTTGATATACTCAAATTTGAATATTTATATTATTTAATTTATTTAATACTTATATCATATATTTTATTATATAATATATCCGTCATAGGCTCTTCTATTGATTGGCTCGCTGTGGCCAAAGAAGTGGCGACCGAGTCGATCTGAAAGTTCCTCGTGTCGCATAGTATCGGGTTGGGTTAGGGTTTCTCGGTCTTTATCCTCATTATCGATCTGTCGACTCGGGTTTAGATATGGATTTTCCATCATACACAAAGGTTTTTTTGTCATTCTTACCTAAAACTGATAACTAGGACAACGACTTCACCTAACATCATTATTTTTTATTTACTTTGTAACACTTCCTGTTATTTACGTTCTGTGTTTCACATTTTTGTATTCATTTTACTCGACATTAATTTTGTTGCGGCTAAAGGGCGTGGTTTTATTACACTTTTCATGTTTTTCTTTGTTAACTCGGCTTCATGTTCTTCCCTTCTATTTTCTCCCTCCCTTTCATTTCATCTGGAAAATTGTCACATCTTATTTTCTCTCATTTTCTATTTTTTTTAATAAATATAAGGAACTTAAATTATTTGTAAATATCTAAGCTTTTCATTAATTCAAACCAAAATAATAAAAGCTACACAATAATAATTAAACAAGAATAAAACATAAATAATTAAAAAAAATACATCACTATGAACCCCCGTACAAATCCTCTTCGGCAATACGTAGTTGATTTTTTTTAAATATGTTCCACCAAATCAGTGTGAAGTTTGTTATTGTATCTCGACTATATACCTCCATTTTGTTTGCTATGTACTGTGATATATCAATTTCTACTACTTCAAGGGATGCTCAAATTTCGTTTTTACTATAGTGTTATATCGTTTCTACTTCGTATTCTAGAATAATATCAAGTAATATAATGCACACATAAAACGTCTTGTATTGTTTGGGATCCCATGAACGTGCAGGATTTTGATTATGCATCAACAATATTAAGAACATCAAGTGTTCGTTCTACATACATCCTAGTTCATTTTATAGCTATCGATCATTTTCAAGAAAGCCATGTTTTTTTATTTGCCATATACAATTGTTGAATGTCATTGAATGTATGTTTACGGAAATATCGTGTGTCGTAAACCTTAATGACACATTTAAGAAGCGTATAAACACTTTTTCATATAGTACGCTCAGACTTGCTCAAATATTTTTTATAATGAATCGGCTTTGTTGTTGTATGCTAATCGACGAATTTCATTTTTATACTTATGTAGTGAAGTAAAACATTTATTACCTATTGTATCCTTATTTCAATTGGAAAATGGAAACCTATTTTTTAAATCATCAACTATACCTAGAAATAATTGTTTCCTCGTATGAAATAGTCCTCGAAACTGCTTTTCAGTATAAATGACAGCATTGACAAAGTAGTATCGTACAAGACGATCGTGGCATTAACACGATCTCTCTTTAAAGAAGTTGTCTCCTCAGACGTGAACTTTCAACTTCATCTTTTTCTAAAATGCCAAGTATTTGTTTTACCAAACTTGCGATAAAAAGTGAATCTTAATCATCGATGAAGGAAAAGAAGATGATGATGATATTTTAAGTAAAGTTGAGAAAATAAATATAAAAGTGCTGAGTAGTGAGTTGTGGTTAAAAATATAAAATCAAGTTGGTATTTATAAGATTTAGAAAATGATAATATTTAAATATATAATTTTTTTTTAACCATCACCCTGATGACCTAGTGGATAAGGCTTTGGACTCTTTCTCTTCCCCCATAAAAAGGTTCCAAGTTCTAATCTCACTCCCTCCCTTTCCCCATAGGGAGTGTTAGGTTTCAATCAGGGGATGGCCACTGGCCACCTCTCTACCCCCGTAGGTGATTGGCCCGGACCACCCTGCTGTCAGGTGTGCGTGGGCCCCGAGGTTGCTTCATCAGGGTCATCCAAGGATGGGTCGGGTGGGGTCCTCGGTTATCTATCTATATATATATATATATATATATATATATATATATATATATATATATATATATATATATATATATAATTTTTTATAATTGTTAAACTGCTAGAAAGAATGAGGAGAGAGAAAAGAGTGCCGTGAATTTTTATCGTAAGAGTCAGATCTACGATGAAAAATAGGGTCAAGGCGGCGTTCGATGCACCTCCCGTCCTCCCCAAACGGTGTGCGGTGAGACCACACTAGTTGGTTTTATTGAGCTGTAAATTTTTCACCGGGTTATAACTTTTTGGGTCTCAGAGGTTGCCTTAACAAAGCATATCTCATAAATTTTAAAATTGGGCCCCCAAGTCATTAAGTCAAAGTCAAAATTGCTACGCAGTGAGGTGGACAAAAGCGTCTTTGGATAGGACCCAAACAAAAGTTAAGAACTTGTATGATACTCAGACTGCATCACTGCAACTAAAATTGGGTGGGCTTGGCTCAAGCTAGATTGGTTCTTAAACCGACTTAAGCCCGTTATCATAATTCTTAAGTGAAACTTTTAGATGATCTGCTAAATAATAGATAGATGTTAGGAAATAAGATGATTAGGCAAAGAAAGATACAAGTTTTAAATATAGGCCAGAAACGTCGACATCTGCTGTTTATATTTTTATATTTTATAAAGGGTTAATGTCATGAAAACCCAATAAACTTTAGGTTTTGGTTTTAAATGGTCCTTTTAGTTATTTTTGATCTCTCTAAACCATTGAAGTAAGAAATTACTTGTTTAAAATACCATTATGTAAAAAGCAACCGGTTTTGGCCGGTTAATTGAATGATGTGGAAGTAAACACTCCACTTCAGCTTGTGAACGGGTTTTTTTCGGTCCTCATACCTTACCTCTTCTAATCCATATGCTTTTAGACAAAAATTCTTGAACATTATAAAGGGTTCGTATGGATTACTAGGCTTTAACAACAAATATCGAATTTATCTCCTGCCAGGAGTAAGTATTCCCTATTGCTCTAATTGATTCAATCGGAACTGGCTTCAATCAGAACTGAAGTTCGTACCGGGTTCCATTCAAACTGATGAATTCGCGATTCGTTTTTCTGCAATCATTGAACTGATGAAGTCGTAATTGATTCTATTGGAACTTACATGCAATTGGGATTCGTAATTGACTCAACCATCGAACCGATGAATTCATAATTGATTCAACTGATGAAGTCATAATTGATTCAATCATCGAACCGATGAAGTATCATTCGGTAGTAGGGATGTGGTTCTATTTAAACGACACTAACCTTTAAATTCAACAACGATTTTAGCTTCAATATCTTCAAATCTTTAATCAGCCAAGTCGTATCGGGAATCGCATTTGAGTCGAAGTTAAACTCGACGGAACTCGACACTTACAATCGAAGAAGAAGTGAAGATACAATCGAAGAAGCAAGTCGGACTGTGGAATCGACTATCGATTATCAAGATACAAACCTGAATAAGCATCTGATCGGACGAATTTGCTTCTAAATGTTATCCCACATCGGGTCATACATTTTGAGGACCAATAAATTAGGTTTTTTTGAAAGTTAGGGTTTTTGAATAAACAAAAGGGATCGATCAATCCTTCCCCTTCATCAACCTTATCGAAGCATATATAATTATATATACACATACATTCTGTATAACTTCCTTACTAGAGATTTGGAGTAAAAAAAGGAAACGACTCGTGGTTTTGATCTTTACATTCATGAATCAGTTTTATAATATTTTAATACAAATATTTAGGTCCTTGTGGCATAGGTTTTGGATGAAGTGATGACCTATTAAATTTTGTCCTCGTGGCATAGCTTATTGGACACAATTCGTCTTAGTCGGATATCACTCAATTAACCGGTCAAATCATTTGTTTTTAAAAAATGGTATTTTAAACAAGTAACTTCTCACTTTAATGGTTTAAAGAGACCAAATTTAATTAAAGGAACCATTTAAAACCAAACCCTAAAGTTTATTGGGTTTTCATGACATTAACCCTTTTATAAATGATAACATGATAAACATCGAATATGTAAATTTTTTATGTTAATTGATCTATCGTATAACGTAACAACGAATAAGGAAAATATAAACAAGCTCTAACACTAATAATTATTGTTAAGCTATTTATAATAAATCTAATGATAATAATTGTCTGATAGTCCTTCATAATCGAACCCGGATGTGGACGAATGTTGAGATAGCTTTATAACTCGGCATACAATATACGCATAAGCCCTTGTGTAACCATGTCTACGACCGGGTATTGGGACGACACATGGAGAATTGGACTTCTCCTTCTGCAACTTTTTCTCAAGCAAAATGAATGTTCATTTCTACATGTTTAGTATGTTGATGTTGAACTAGATTTTTCGTCAAGTAAATAGCACTAACATTATCACAATAAACAATGGTCATTTGCGGAGTGGACGATGTAGTCCAAAAAGTAAATTTTGAAGCCAACATGCTTTAGATACGACATTGATGATGCCCTGGTATTCAGCCTCGACACTTGAATAGGATAATGTTGGTTGTCTTTTTGAAGTCCACAAAATGATATTGTCAAGAAGATATGTGCAATAACTCGATGCGGATCGCCCAATGTGCAAACAACCACCCCAGTCAACATCCATGTAGCAAATAAGGTTCGTGGATTTGGACTTGGACATGTAGAAGTAGTAGGATAATGTCCCGTTATATATCAGATGATTCGTTTAAGTGCATTCATATGATAATTGTAAGGATTATGCACGTGGAGACAAACTTGTTGTAACATGTATAAAATATCAAGTCTTATGAATGTAAGACATTGGAGAGCTCCGACAAGACTACGATAATGTGTAGGATCTGAATATTGGTCATCGGTAACAACACTCAATTTTGCATTCATATGGTCGGTTCTATGCGAAGGTTTACAAGATGACATGCCCGCGCATTCAACTATTTCTTTAGAATATTGAGTTTGTTGCAAAAATAAGTCGTTCAAATTTTGTGTGACAACAACACCCACAAAATAACTTATCAATCTGAGGTTTTCCATCGCAAATTATTTTGCAAGGAGAGTCATGAGATTGAGTCGTAATTATTTCTTGTAAACATAGTTAGTAAACATTCTATGCCATGCACATGGTGCTAGTTTTAGACCATATAGATATTTATGTAATATGCATGCATGTCTCTAAATCACATGGGTTTGTGCATGTAGAGGGTTTCCTTTTGATTATCGTGTAAAAATGCATTTTGAATGTCCAATTGGCTAATGGACTATACATTGAAAGGGTGAGACTTGGTATATTGAATTTTCGTTGGTTTGACCACCATACTAAATGTTTCCATTCAATCAACACTCATTTGTTAGGAACTTCCATCACCGACAAGACGTGCCTTATAGTAATGAAAACATCCACCCGAATTCATCTTATGATGGAAAAATCTGCATGGATTGTATGATGTGCATGTCTGGATTTTTGGGAAAAGAGACCAATTGTTATTTCTAATAAGAGCATTATATTCATTGGCCATGATGTTTTTCAAATTTGGGTGGGATACAACATTCTTTGGGTTTTATGGAATGAGAGAAATTGCAGAAGGGTGCAGGTTAAGGAAATTTTTGATTTGAATATGTAACGCCAAGACATGTTTTATTATGTAATTATAAAAAAAAGGGTAAATTGGTCATTTTACCATAAAAGGGGTAATTTGGTCATTTGACCAAGTGAAGGACCAATTATGTAAAATTATTGTTGCTTGTGGCAAAAGTATAAGAAATGAAAGTTTTATTGTAATAAAACTTGATTATAGTGCCAAAAGTTCAAGAAATGGGACTTAGGGACTAAAAATGTAAATTTGGAAAATATAAAAAGAAAATACCTCTCATAATTGTGGCTGAACATTTGGAAGCTACGGGAGAGGATTCTTGGTGCAATTTCTGCAGAGATCATGACATGGAAGCAAGAACTTGGAACAATTGTTGGAAGGTGGTGATTTCTAAGCAAATAAGGTAAGTAGATTGCCTTTTTAGTCAAGTTCATGAGGTGTTCTTGATTGGTTTTATAGAAACTGAAATCTGCAAATTTCAGTTGTGATTATGTGGTTTAAATGGTTTAATACTTCCATTAAGTCATGCTAGAAAGGACTTAATTCAAAAAGATGGAAGTAAGTTGCTATTCTTGATAAATTGGGAATTTTGCCAAGAACCCTAAATCATGAATTGGTGTGATTAAGGTGTTTCTAATGGCTTAAAACTTGTTATTAGTCAAAGGTTTTGGTCCTAGAACAATCCCTGATCATTAAGTCGAGTATTAAGGGCTTAAAATGAGAAAATGGGATTTTGTAGCTTGAAAATCGGAGCTTCTGTCCTGCTGTTCAGCGATCGCGACCCGACCATAGGGTGGGTCGCGACCCGAAGGGCATGACCTTCGCGACTTGACCCGCATCGTCCTAGCGACCCGAAGGGTGTGGTCTTCGCGACCCGACCATAGGGTCGGTCGCGACCCGACCCCTGGGCAGAAACCATTTTATCCTCTGTTAAAATTTGGTGCATTTTCCAAATTTGATTTTGATGCTAGGCTTATCCGATTGACCTGAAATTTTAAACATAGGTCTAAAATATTGTGAAACTTCATGGAAAATTATCGGAATACGAATACGACCTCCCGAAAGTACTGTAGTAGAATACGCGTATTTCGGGAAGTGTATTAAATTTTATAACGATGGTTATTGATTGGAAATGCTTGGAAATTGTCCCCAATTGTATTGTATAGGACTCTTGTGTAGTAGAGTCAACTGAAATGGTTATTAACCTATTATCATTTGGTATATAAATGAATATATAGGTACGGGACAAATGGTTGTAGTGCACGCAAAGGCAAGAAACAACCTGGATTTAAATGCAACTAGCATCCAGGTGAGTAATCTCACTGATATCATATATGATATATGATGATTGAACTGTTATAGATTGAAACTGCTTTGGGGGACAAAAAAAATAAATGAATAATAATATGACAATATCAGATAAGCCGTGAGTCTACGATAGACAAGAACGGAGCTGTGAGTCAATAATGATAATAAAAAGAAATGCTACGACAATACCAGATAAGCCGTGAGTCTGTGAAAGACAA
This sequence comes from Cichorium intybus, assembly GCA_023525715.1. Lineage (NCBI taxonomy): Eukaryota > Viridiplantae > Streptophyta > Magnoliopsida > Asterales > Asteraceae > Cichorium > Cichorium intybus. The sequence goes on along the minus strand of CM042011.1, from coordinate 156,530,585 downwards.
GAACGGAGCTGTGAGTCAGTAAATGAATAAACAATGCGACAATACCAGATAAGCCGTGAGTCTACAATAGACAAGAACGGAGCTGTGAGTCAATCTTTAAAAAGGCAATACCGGATAATCTGTGAGTCATTGCGATGGCAAGAACGGAGCCGTGAGTCTAGGAAAAAGCAGGACAAACCCGTGAGCCATAATTGATTTTGATATTTGACTTTAAGTCCAAATGGTGCGGTCTTTTGACTATGATATCGGGTTACTGAACCCAGCTGGTGTAGCCTTTGGGCTATGATTTGTATATTGAAATTGACATGGTGCGGCTTATATAGCCATGACATATGATGCAGTCCATTGTGACTAAGAAACATGGGACAGAAACGATTAGATGTGATTATCTGTGCAAATAACTGATGTAGTTTGATAATTGCAGGTTGTAATGATGTAGCCTGTAAGGCTACGAAATTAGGATGTGAAATCCTACGAGATATGTGGTCAGCCAGTAAGGCTATGAGTTTGGATTCGATATCCCGACAGATATACGAATATATTTGATACATGTTATTTGCAGATACGATTACTCACTGAGCTTTGTAGCTCATACCGTTTGTTAAATGTCCCTGCAGGTTAGCATACCCTGATAAGGGTAAGGATAAAGTCCGTGACTCAAGAAGTGGACTTGTAGATGCTGTCAGTAGCAGCCCGGCTTATAAGGAGGTTATTATATCTATATACTCCTTGATACACTTGTACCCGTTTTTATTAAAAATATACCCCTTTGTTATGGTTTTATGTACTGAAACCTACGTTTTAAATGAAAAATTTTCAGGGGTGTTTTTGTTTTAAAAGCCGGGTGTTACAGGATATACCTGACATGTTATGTGTTTTGATGGTTCGGATGGGCGTGGGTTGGTTTTGTGGATTATTTTCATGTGCGACAGGCTGTGGTTCTATCGACATTACTTTGGGATGTAATAGTGTTGGTAATGAGTTGGGATGGGCTATCGGACTGAACTGTGGGCTGAATAAGAGTTTGGTGGACCATCTCAGTGTGGCAAGGGGTTACCGAGCTGCTTACAGACCCATTTAAGGGTTATTTAGATGGTCCATGAGGCCTCAAAAGACGATGTTGGACCGAAAATGAGTGGTTCGGTGGGCTAGGGGCGAAAGGTGGATGATGAGGATGAACGGTAGGAGATGTAGAGGTGGTATTGTGTACATGGAAAGGATATATATTTTTTTGGAGGAAGTCATGTAATCATTTTATGTTGAAAATTTTTTTATGAATGGAAAGGTATTTTCATAAAAAGTTATATGTTCACAATTTTATTTCGGGGTAGGTCGTAGCATTTGAAACCATGGTGGTTAGAGAGATATCCAAAAAAGACACCATTAGTGGATCATGGTTGGCGTTTGTTTATGGTTTAGGGGGAGTTAATGGATTTCATAATTAACCAAAAACTCTAAGAAGTGTATGTGATGGTGTGCGACCATACAAGAGTTGCGCGGGAGAGTTGTTGTTATGAAGTTTGGATGGTAAAATATATAGAAGGTATGTGACTATTTGGAATGTGTGATGCCAAATGAGGGTGGGATATGAGAATGTGATAGAATGTTTTAAATGTTGTTATTTATGACATTATTTTTACGTTTGGCCTTCCCGTTTTGTGAAGAAGAGTGAATCTTGAAAATTGGAATGTTATACCATTTTGTTGAGAAAATGTATGAAAGGAGAATTCGTTATATTCAATACCATTATCACATTGTGGATTTTTTATGTTAGTATAACATGAGTTTAGATAAAGGTGTTGAAATTTACAAAAAGAAGTGGGAAAAACTTGAGATATATAGGCTATGGGGAAGGTCGACAAAAAATTTGTGTACTCGTCGTCGTCGAGAAAAGGGACATAATATCTCTGTCCTCTGGAACTCATAACCAGAGTGGTCCATACATCACTATGTAGAATTCCAAAAGGAGATATTATAAAAGGGGTCGAATCAATAAATGGTTATTTGGTTTGTTTGCTAAAAATGCAAGAAAAATAATGTGAAACAAATTTAGAATGATTACAAGGAATATACATGTAAGTTCTAGGAAACTGCAAAATATTGGCACATAGATGTCTGTGAAGGTGATGCCATAAATCTTATGAATGCCAATGAAAGTAGGTGAAGTTTGGTATGTTGTGTAGCTTTGGAAAGTGAGAGTGGATAAAGATCATCATCATTATTGCATATCACGAGATGTGTCCCATGTTAGAATATTTGGGTTTTCGCTTGCTTGGAACACACTGAAAGGCATGAAACACTTTCAGATTGAAGTATTTCGACGATACAATCGAGATCTCAATCGAATACAATTCAGTGTTCTAGAACCAAAGGGTATGAAGAAGATGATGATCGTTCTGTACCATATTCGTATGACCAAAAATAAGACTTAACTCTTGTGTTTGTAACTGGCGACAAAACTGCTATATGTAGTTTAAAAACCAACTCAAACAATCATGTAGCTGTCACCGAAAATGGGTTTTTTATTTGGATCAAAAATCGGGTTCATATTCACAATTTCCACCCCATCCAGGAGCTCTGCCTCTTGGACCCTGCTATTATGTATATTAAAGGTAAAGTAAAAATGCTATTATAGTTGACAAATAAAGTTTGTTACTATTACGAATAATAAATGTAAAGTTCAATGCTATATTGCTATTATTGATGAACACTGAAGTATGTTGGTATTTTGGATACTCTAGTAAATTGCTATTATTGATTGTAGTTGTAAAGTAGAATGTTATAGTTGATAAAAGTATGTTGCTCTTATGGATTGTAAATATAAAGTATGTTTTTGTTATGTTAAATTGATTGTATGTTGTTATTATAGATTAAAATGATAATATGTCGTTACCATTTTTTAGGTTGAAATGTTACGTGCACAATTGGAAAGCTTGCAACAAAGTTCCAACGGAGACAAGAAGAGTTTGAAAAAAGAATGGAAGAAATGATGCGACGAATGAATTAACGTGATCTCGGTTCTTAGTTTTATGTTTTGAACAACTTAGACGAACAATTTGACCATTTTTAGTATGTTAAACAAGTTTTTTTTGTAATGTTTAGTTAGTTGTGTTTTAATATTATCACACACACACACACACACACACACACACACACACACACATATATATATATATATATATATATATATATATATATATATATATATATATTAAGAACCACAGTTATTGTGTGGACGTAAGGACAAATCTGGTGCGTAGAATTATAATCATCAATGGTTGTAATTAATAACAGACTATTAATTTTTTTTAATTAAAGAAATACTAAATTTCGAATTATATCATTCTAAAGGGTAATATGGACTTTTTATTTTTTTCATTTATGGAATGTGAGATTTTTAGTTATTATTTCCGAATTTAAATTTAAATTCAAATTCAAATTCGAATTTATTTTCAAATTAAAACTTTAATTCTGTTATAATTTGAATAAAATTGCATAATTAGTTCTGATTCTTATTCTAAGTTCTTAGTCACTGATATTCTGTTAGAATCAATTACAAAATCATACATTATAATGACTTGTATTCTTTAAGAATGTTATTGCATATGTTGAAAGTAAGTTAAACATTCTAGTAGAATAAATTACAAAACCATACTTATATGAATTAAAATCATACAAATCATATTTACATTGTACTGTGTAACATCAAAATGACTAGAATAAATATACTCGAATGTAATAGAAAAAAAAGAATGACATTCTATGAAAATTACATTCTATGAGATTGGCATTCTGTCAGAATGACTGCCTTAAAACATCAAAATTTGCCCTGCAACATCAAAATTGCCTTGCACTATCAGAATCACTTGGCAGCATCATAATTCTTCTCTATTTCATGTGTGTGTTTCCAGCCCCATAAGAAATCGATGTATGCTCTCATTGCACATTCTGTTAGAATGATTATCTTGAAATCGAACCCGATACTTTTTTCTCTATTCCTTAATGCTCTCATTGCACATTCTATGAGAATGCCATTCTTGTATTTTTTGAATGTCCAAAGAACCCTGCAACATCAGAATGATCTTCTCAAAAACATTCTATTAGAGATTGAGGCAAGCTGCATTTAAGGCTGTTTACAAGAAAAGAAAGGTTCAGAAGAGGGAGGAAGCTTCATCAGGGACCCATACACAGCAGCAATCTCTGCCTTCTGTTTCTGCGATGAGTGGTTTTAACCATGATTTTCTCAAGATCGTAAGTGAAGAGAACCCAGAACACTTGGCAGGTGACATAGCCCGCCTTCGGCTTTCAGATTGAATTTCAACCTATATTAGTTTAATGGAACTATTGGTAGGAATGATCGTAAGTTTTCGATAATAGTTATTGGTTAGGTATTATTGAATTGCCAGGTCTACTATGTAAGGATAGGGGTATAGGAGGTACATAAAGTATCTAGATGTATGGTTATATAGTATTATAAAATACTCCTATAGTATTTTAGCTTTATATTTTGTTTTAGAGTTTCTTTGTATATGGTTCTTGGTAAGTTTTTAGACTTGTTGTTCACTACGACTATTTCTAAGTATATGTTAGTCATACATTGGACAAATACAGTTGATCAGGCTCTATCTGTCCTAGGTATGATCACATAACTACCTAGGCCTACTCGTAGTGTTCAACTCATCTTATTACTCTTGTATTGTTCTGGTTATGACACTGTTCTAGTATGTATGTACTTGTACTTATACTTTATAAAAATATCATTGTATTTTAAAGTATATTTTGTACAGATTGTTTTAGAGAGTTTTAGTCCCATTGTATTTATAGTTGTATATCTTAAATGGATTGATATACTTAGTTCACTATAAACAATGCTCTGATACCAATCTGTCACACCCCCAAACCACGATGGCGGAAACGTCTGAGGGTGGATGACTTCATGAACAGTATCACAACAACGTTTGTACAATAGTGATCAAAGCAAACACATCCATCATATACATAATTGTAAATCCTATCCTAATAAATAAGTAACTCAAAGCCACATGTCATCTCCTCATTGATTTTGACACATGTCATTTTCTCATAATTTTGAATTTCTTAAAAAAATTGTTTGAATTGAATGTATTTAATTCTAATAATTCATAACTTAAGCAATAAATTAGGAACCTAGCAATTTAATTAATGGATTCTAATAATTTAATTATCACTTAAATGAAATGACAAGAGAATGCATCATATTGTCATTTTCTTCTCATCGATGATACATATGTCAATAATTTCGGAAAGGTAGCATGATGATTAATGGATTTTTTTTCGAATGCCATAGATCTTTAATGCAGGTCCAAAAACAAACATAAAACTACATTTACGTTTAAAATTTTTATTATACTAATTTTATAATTAATATATCTTATATAGTTTACTAAGTTTGAATAACCTTTGATTTATTATGTCTATTAAAAATATAATAACTAATTTCCATAATAGAATTAAAATATTTAACATAATAATAAAAAAACACGGCACACACGCGCATGCACGCACGCACCAGGGTCGGCCTTAAGGGTATTCAAAATGCATGAACGTAAAATTTTTACGTTTAATATATTAGTGATGGAAAATCCATCGGTAAACCTTTACAAATTTCGTCGTTAAAAAGTTTTATTGATGGCTATTTTTTACTATTCACTATTATTGATCAGTTTCGTATAAATATATATTCTAAAATGAAACATGTTATATTCATAAATGAATACAAAAATTCTAAAATATTTTATGAAACGATATATTATAATAAGTACATAATATATTCTAATTGAAAACTACATACTTTAATTTTAATTGAAAACATCAACATACTAATATCGTCGTCGCATTGTGCGGGTATACACCTAGCAGTGAAGCAATATTATTGGGTAATCGTGTTATAGAAATAGATATTATATCTTGAAATAATATTGGAAATCGTACGTTTATTCCAAAAATGTTTTTGACGCCTTCAGATAGAAGAATTTCTTTCAAATTTCAAAGAAAACAATTTTCATTGACTGTATGTTTTGCAATGACAATAAATAATAGTCAACGGCAATCTCTATCAAAGGTGTGTTTGTTTCTGAGACACCAGTCTTCACACACGACAAGTTGTATGTTATATTTTCAAGAGTTAAAAGTAAAGATAGATTAAAAATGTTAATTTTAGACGACGGTAAACTTAGCAATAGAACAACAAATGTTGTATTCAAAGAAGTCTTTCAAAATTTGTAATTTGTTATAATTGTTCAAAGTTTATCAAGATTATGTTGTAGTGTTTAATTTAATAATGTATATATCCAAAAATTTCATTATATATTGTCGAGAATTTGTTATACATAATTATTAGTGTTTAGGTTTTTTTATTTAATAATTATTTTGTATCATCCCGTGTAATACACGGGTCTTACAACTAGTGTTACAATAGTTCAAAAGATTGTATGTTTTGAATACAATTACAATATGATATCAAAATACATAGTATGACGCCATAGCGACCCATCGTCAAAGGTTGTAGTTACCTTATCAATTTTCTGAGAATACAAGTAGTTTGAAAGAGTGTCAACATTACGTTGGTGAGTTCATAAGATTTTTGTATGAGAAAATCCATAATCCTTTTTCCTTGTAGAAAGATAGTGTTTGAAACCAGAAAATCCAATATTTTCTTATAAATGAGTAGTAGTCTTAAAACCCAAAAACCGAAAATGTATAGGTATTTGTATACTTGAAAATAGTATTACGTAGTTTTATTCTTGTATAAAACCGTGTAAATAGGTGTTTACTAGTAGTCGAATCGTAGATTTAATTCCACAAAAGTCGTATGTATAAGTAAACCGTACTTATATTTATATCTTTGATAAAACATAGTTTTAATTCCCATAGAATCAGTGTGTATAAGTAAAACCATACTTATATTTGTAACTTGTTAAAATGTAGTTTTAATACCATAAAACTTGTATAAGGAATCTATTTCCTTGTAAAATGTAGTATTGTACTCCAAGAAAATCCAATATTTTCTTATGAATGTATCCAAGTCTTAAAAATCCAAAGACTAAAATGTATAGCGTAGCTTGTAGTATAAAACCTTTGAAAATGTATATTTCCACGTAAACAATTTATAAAGTTGATTTCTCATGCGAGACGTCCTATAACCATATTGTGACCATGTAGGCCTGCTTCGACGTTCTTCAGGCGTCGGACTGTTATGACATTTGTCACCTCAGACCCGTCGGTCTAGCTGTAGCTAGCAGCTCAGGTGCGGGGTTGTCAATCCCGTATAGATCTATACACAAATATCACGCTCTCTTACCGAGACTCTGGTTATAAATTTTAGGACTTATAGTATGTACTTAAATAAGTACTGTGATGACCCGTCTCACAAAAATGTATGTATCAATCAACTTGTTAAAGTTTGTATATGAAAAACCTTTGTATTTGTCCATCATCATTTTTCCCATGATAATATAGTAATGTATAATAATTATATATTTTATATAATTATTTGTCTTCTTTAAAACGTCATAGTAACATTTGTATCAACAAACTATTCCTATAATAGTTTATTTTTAGTATTCCGTTGTGAAAATCATATATTTACCAATATATGTGAAATAACTTATTTAGATTGTTATAAAGAACTTCTTTTAAGATATATTCTCCATGATAGTGGTGTAATAAATTGGTTATACCCTTTATTAATTCCAATATAATACTTCATGACTATCAAATAAAGAACGGCCAGGCAGAAGATCAAATGGGGAGGCAGGACCCTTTCAGCGTATAAGCCTTTCGGAAATCCAACAACCTAGCCCAAATGATCGGCCTAGACACCGCCCTCGTAAGTAGATCATTCGATATTATTTTTGGAATTATAATTGAATTTCTTAATGATGTTTACAAAGTTCGCATTTCGTTTACTATTGTTATAAATGAGTATAAATAATTATTTTTATAGTATAACTTGTATTCTCCCCCTTAAAAACTTGAATAAAGATAAAAAGAAGGGGTATGAACTCACCTCAATGTCGACTAGAATCTTATCGCCAATTGTTGTTAGATCGCCCGACTCTTTGTGCTTCTAACTCGAACTCACTATATTTATAACTAAAATAGCTACTTCTAACGCTCATTCTTCGTATATTTCTATATATATCTGTAACGCCAAGATACTCTTTTTATAATTATTATAAAAGGGTAAATTGGTCATTTTACCTTGTAAGGGTAAAATGGTCTTTTGGACAGAAAAGTATTTGGTTTGAAATAATATTTTGAGTTTTGGACTTAAAATGTTATAAAAACTGATTTTTGGTCGTTTTACCGAAAAAGGGTATTTTGGTCATTTGACCAAGTCAACGACCAATTATGTAAAAATATTGTTGGTTGTGGCCAAAATGTAAGAAATGGAAGTTTTATTGTAATAAAACTTGATTTTGGTGGTCAAAGTTCAAGAAATGGAACTTTAGGACCAAAAATGTAAATTTTGTGGTATAAATAGAGAGTTTGACTCTCTTGTTGACTGGCCATTGTTGTGCAGCTACGGGAGTGGATTTTGGAGAGCATTTTCTGCAGAGATCATGAAGCTTAGTACAAGAATTGGAATCCTAGCTTGGAATTGGTGATTCCTAAGCTTTGAAGGTTAGTAAATTCACTTCCTAGCCAAGTTCTTGGATGTGTTCTTCACATGATGAACTAGAAACTGTATTTCAGTTGTGATTATGTGTTGTAATAGCCTAATGCTTCCATTGAGTCATGCTAGAAAGGACTTAACTCAAGAAAATGGAAGTAGGTTGTTATTAGTGATGAATTTGAAGTTTGGGGTTGTTAGAATCTAAGAACCCTAATTCTTCATTTTGATTGAATTGGTTGTTTTGGATGGTTAAAAACCTTGTTAAAGTATAAGGTTTTAGCCTAGAAACAAACCCCAATCGATTAATGACCTGATTAAGGACTTATGAGCCAAAAACAGCATGCTACAGTGCAAAATCGCGACTGGACAGGAGGCACCTGCAGGCGCTGGGCGCGGTGCGCCCCTATCTAGGCGCGGCGCGCCTATAGACAATTTCCGGACAGAAACTTTGAAACGCTATCTTTTGCGTTGCTTGTCCGATTAAGCCTAAATTTGAACCATAGGTGTATTATGGTCTGAAAAGTTTGGGAAAATTTTTAGATTGAGTTTTCGACCCCTCGGGGGCACTGTAGACCGATCCGAATGTCCCGGTGAATAGTAAAATTCATATAAAGTTAGTAAACGGAAAGTTTATTAACGAGGCGTTGTTTATAACAATGTTTTATTGAACTCTAGTGTATTAGAGTTAGTTGAAATGGGTATTAACCTATAATCATGTTGAAAATGATTTAATTATAGGTGCGGGACAAAATTCTACGGATCGTATCAGAAAGCAAGGAACAACAAATTAGTTGTAATAATCATTCAGGTGAGTAATCTCACTGATACCATATGTGATATATGATGATTGAGTTGTTACAGGTTGAAACTGATTGTGGGACGAAATTGATAGTTCAAAGATACGTTTGAAGAGACAAGACCGGATAAGTCGTGAGTCATTGCGATGACAAGAACGGAACCGTGAGTCTAGGCAATAGCGGCAAATCCGTGAGCCATAACTAATTCTGGATTTTTATATCCAATGGGTGCGGCCTATATGGCTATGATTTTTGGATTGTATATCCAACCGGTGCGGCCTTCGGGCTATGTCTCCGATGCGGCCTTCGGGCTATGATTTGATGCGGCCTGTTGGCTATGACTCCGGTGCGGCCTTCGGGCTATGTCTCCGATGTGGCCTTCGGGCGAGGACTCCGGTGCGGCCTTCGGGCTATGTCTCCGATGTAGCCTTCGGGCTATGATGTTTGGTGCAGCCTGTTGGCTATGATTTTGTTACAGGTACACGGTACAGCCTGTTTGGCTATGATATTGTTACAGGTACATGGTGCAGCCTTTTGGCTATGATATCGGGTTATCAAACCCAGCTGGTGCGGCCTGCGGGCTATGAATTGTATATTGAAAATGTTTTGGTGCAGCTTAAATAGCTATGACACAGGGTGCGGCTGTTAGCCATGATACATGATGCAGTCCGATGTGACTAAGAGATATGGGACAGAAATAGTCGTATATGATTATACGTACAAATAACTGACGTGGATTGATAAATGCAGGTTATTATGTCATAGACTGTAAGACTAAGGATGTGAAATCCTAAAGAGATATTCGGTCAGCCAGTAAGGCTAGGAGTTTGGATTCGATATCCAGACAATTACATGATTGTATTTAATACGTGTTATTGTAGATTTGATTATTCACTGAGCTTTGTAGCTCATACCGTTTGTTACTGTCCCTGCAGGTTAGCATGATACTGATAGGGGACAAGATAGAGTCTGTGACTCGTGAAGTAGGACTCGTAGATGGTCAGTAGCAGCCCGGCTTTAAAGGAGTTATGGTATTTTATACTCTCCTTGATACACTTGTACCCGTATTTATTAAAATACACCCCTTGTTATGGTTTTATGTATTGAAACCTGTATTTTAAATGAAAAATTTTTCAGGGGTGTTTTTGTTTTAAAAGTCGGGTGTTACAAGTTGGTATCAGAGCCGAGGTTTAAGTGAACTAGGTGTCTATAGAGTAGATTCCTGGACTTAAACCCTGAAACAGTAGACATGATGAACTTTTAGGTGTATATAGTTGTTATTTATACATATATAACCTAACTATTGCTGACTTCTAACGTATAAGAAGTATGAGCAGCGGGTATTACTGGGAGGAATTTAGTGCGTGTAACTTTAAGAGGCGGATCAGCCTTTTCTCAAGACTCCATTGAACGAGGGGCAATGAGATGAATAGCAGAAAATCCACATGACGAGCAATGTTAGCTGATGTGGTCAGATAAAGAAATCGGTTGCTCACCTTAGTTATATTCAAGGTGAAAGACAAGTAGTTGAGACTACAAGAAAAAGGTGAAAGACAAGTAGTTGAGACTACAAGAAAAAGCAGAAAACGATTAGTGGACGCTTCGGGAGAAGTTACCACAGACTGGGTCCAACCTTATAGGGAAAGGACCAAAACAGAGTCACTATGTATAATGATCAGTGCAGGAAAGGCACTAAGGAAAATTGTAGAGTTGAGACTCTACCGTGACATGCTGAAATTGCAGATGATAGGAGCAGATTGCTCGAGCTTGTTGTATGGGACGGAAGTGGTTCCAGCGTGGAACTATAGATCACTTCCTTATGAAATACTCACATGTGAAATGTGGAGTAACGGGTGATGAACCCAGGAAAGAAAGAAGGAACGAAGGGTCGAAAAGGACCCATGGTACCATGAGCATCCCAGTAGATTTTGGAAGAAGCTCGTGAGGAGACTGATATAGTCGAAAATGTCATTGTTTTGAATATAACTCGTGTATGTTATATTTGATCCATGAAGTTATGCTTTGGATCGATGACTTGATGTCTTGTTTGAATTTCTCATCAATGATTTTGGATGAAATATTTGAAATAGCTATTGTAGATAGCAAGTATGTTCAAGATATTGAACACCTGGAAAGTAGTCTGCCTAGGATTTACGGGACCCTTTTCCCTATGAATCTGAAGCCGATGACTACCAGTAAATCTGAAGCAATTGTGCTTATGAATTGGTTAGCAATTAATTATGCTAACATGAATTGTAGAAATATGAACATTATGGTTCAGAAAGCAGAAAGCAGAAATGAGCGGATGAAAATCCATGGTAAATGACCATTGTTGAGAATACCAGTTAGCTTCTTTGCTTAAACTCGGAAAAGAGTTAGTAAAGGAATGATGTTGTAGTTGGCATACGTGGTATGGGCCAAGCTAAATAAAGTGGTGAAAGTAGTGTACTACTTTAAATAATTTTCGGATGATTCTTTTGAAAAGAACTTCCAAGATTTCTGCCAGATTGGCAAGAAAAGCTTATGATTAAGCTGGTATTGGGAGCCGTTCCTGTTATCTAGGCTCTGTGTTGATTGGCCTCTGCAGAGATGGCAGAGTGGTAAAACAATTGGAAGAAATTGTTTTTTTTAATTGGGATCTCATGTGACTGTAGTGTCATCAGATGGAGCCCTATTTTGTTTGAAAAGAAGAAAGATAAGTTAATGTGTATGTCCATTGACTACTGAGAATGTGATATTCTCGAAACCAGATTGAATATGAGGTACATTGTACCAGATACTGGAGTTACTTCACTGAGTTCAGTGATATGTAAATTCTCCAAGTATGAAAATGTGTCTAAAAGACGTTTCAACTCTTTGGGCATGATAATACTGCCAAAGATGATGAAATAAATCCAGTGGGATAGATGATGTGGTAAAACTAGAACCGCCTGAGGAATCCGACTGACAATTGTAGTTCCTTGGATTGGCGGGTTATTATAGGAGAGTTGTAGAAAACTGCTCCTTGATTGCTGGTTAGCTTATTAAAGTTGACCAAGAAAAGTGTAAAGTCTGAGTGGTAGAAAGACCACAAATATGTTGTAAAGGTTTGGAATGAACCTTGTGTGAACCTCTAACATTAGCAATGATGCTAAGTAGAGAAGATGGATTGGATCATTGAAAGGTATCCAACGTTGACTGTGGATGCATGATATTGCGGTAGCAATTATGAACGTGGCGTTTAAGCTTTGGAAACACTAATTGTATGGTGTAAAGCTTATAGCGATAAGATCATAAAAGTTGAAATACTTAATTGATCAAAAGAAACGGAAGATGAGATAGCAAAGATAGATGGGTTACTTAGAGATTTCGGGTATGAAATCTTGTACCATCTCAGAGAGGCGTATGTGGTTACAGATGCCTTGAATTAGAAAGAGTAACCTTTGTAGGTTACATTCACGTGTATGAACGTGGCAAATTGATTACCTGAGTTGATTCGGGTAGCACAGGAAGATGTGTGCAAGTCTGAAAAAGTGAATAAATGATTGAAAAGTAGCGGAAGTTGGTTGGAATATCACAGTGATTTAACACACGTGGCGGTTGTAAATGTGAATTCCAAAGCCAAGTGAAACATAAAAATCATCTTGAAAAGATGCATTTTGTATCAGATATGCAGCATACCCGGGGCAATACCAAACTGTATAGGTCGATAAAAGCTATGTGTTGGTGGCTGGGGCTGAAGAAAGACATGTGAAAAATGTTTGACTCGTGTATAACTACAGTCAAATAATTAGAAGTATGTGGACTGTTAGTCCCAAAAATGAAATGGGACGAAAAATATCATAGACTTTGTAGTAAAGTCTTTGCAAATACCGCATGGGTATGACACTATATGGGTGATTGCAGTTTGATTGATGAAATCAGTATAGATTTATACTGACTAAGAAGAAATTAAGAGTGGAAAAGTAGTGAAAAACTACTAAGATAAAGAAAATTGTCGACGTGAGTTATCGGCACGGATGGTATCGGACCTAAATAATAGAATTATTCTTTGAATTTGACATAAATTTCAAGAATAATTAGTTCAAAAGTACTAGTAAGTACTGTGTGCGAATCTCAGATGGATTGATGAGGTGAGATAATGATGCAGACCTTAGGAGTTTATGCCTGAAATCTGCATAACAGACCCTAGCGGAAACTAGACGACCGTCTATCCTTGGTAGAAGTTGTAGATTAGTATAGGTATTATACTAGTGTTTTATTGAATCGTAGGAAGTATTGTTTAGACTACCGTGTTGCACGCCGATTTGCTAGACAGAAGTTGGGGTGAAGCCGTTGATTAAACCTGAGATTGTATCTCAAACAGAAGAAAAGATTTGACAAGTTCGAGAAAGCTTGGAAATAGACCAAGATCGACAAGAGTAGTATGCGGATTGTCGAGTAAAACGATTGAAACCCCAAGTAAAGGAAGATGGTGGAACTCAAAGTAACCCTTCAGAAGGACTAGTAATCGATGTGGGACAAAAAAAGGAAAGTTGAGTCCTTGTTGATTGGACCTTTCTGTATATCCCAAACGCAAGAAATTGCGGTGTGTTGATTGAATATCCTTGATGAACTTCAAGATGATTGTAAAGTTTTCTCTGGGTCTCAGGGTTCTGAGAACATAGATTGATAGATGTTAACGAATCCCTCATGTGAAATGAGGAAGATAAGTGATTATGGTACCCGGGACAACCGGATGAGTGATATGCGAGTGGTGACATAACCACGAGATACGAAGTTTAGTATGGTTAAGTGCTTAGGCAATACCATAAAGGTTTCCATGTGATATGAGAAACCGGAATTGTAACGAGAAAGAGTTACCCTCGTTTGTTTGTATGATTTCGGGGACGAAATCTTTTGAAGGAGGGGAGAATTTGTAACGCCAAGATACTCTTTTTATAATTATTATAAAAGGGTAAATTGGTCATTTTACCTTGTAAGGGTAAAATGGTCTTTTGGACAGAAAAGTATTTGGTTTGAAATAATATTTTGAGTTTTGGACTTAAAATGTTATAAAAACTGATTTTTGGTCGTTTTACCGAAAAAGGGTATTTTGGTCATTTGACCAAGTCAACGACCAATTATGTAAAAATATTGTTGGTTGTGGCCAAAATGTAAGAAATGGAAGTTTTATTGTAATAAAACTTGATTTTGGTGGTCAAAGTTCAAGAAATGGAACTTTAGGACCAAAAATGTAAATTTTGTGGTATAAATAGAGAGTTTGACTCTCTTGTTGACTGGCCATTGTTGTGCAGCTACGGGAGTGGATTTTGGAGAGCATTTTCTGCAGAGATCATGAAGCTTAGTACAAGAATTGGAATCCTAGCTTGGAATTGGTGATTCCTAAGCTTTGAAGGTTAGTAAATTCACTTCCTAGCCAAGTTCTTGGATGTGTTCTTCACATGATGAACTAGAAACTGTATTTCAGTTGTGATTATGTGTTGTAATAGCCTAATGCTTCCATTGAGTCATGCTAGAAAGGACTTAACTCAAGAAAATGGAAGTAGGTTGTTATTAGTGATGAATTTGAAGTTTGGGGTTGTTAGAATCTAAGAACCCTAATTCTTCATTTTGATTGAATTGGTTGTTTTGGATGGTTAAAAACATTGTTAAAGTATAAGGTTTTAGCCTAGAAACAAACCCCAATCGATTAATGACCTGATTAAGGACTTATGAGCCAAAAACAGCATGCTACAGTGCAAAATCGCGACTGGACAGGAGGCACCTGCAGGCGCTGGGCGCGGTGCGCCCCTATCTAGGCGCGGCGCGCCTATAGACAATTTCCGGACAGAAACTTTGAAACGCTATCTTTTGCGTTGCTTGTCCGATTAAGCCTAAATTTGAACCATAGGTGTATTATGGTCTGAAAAGTTTGGGAAAATTTTTAGATTGAGTTTTCGACCCCTCGGGGGCACTGTAGACCGATCCGAATGTCCCGGTGAATAGTAAAATTCATATAAAGTTAGTAAACGGAAAGTTTATTAACTAGGCGTTGTTTATAACAATGTTTTATTGAACTCTAGTGTATTAGAGTTAGTTGAAATGGGTATTAACCTATAATCATGTTGAAAATGATTTAATTATAGGTGCGGGACAAAATTCTACGGATCGTATCAGAAAGCAAGGAACAACAAATTAGTTGTAATAATCATTCAGGTGAGTAATCTCACTGATACCATATGTGATATATGATGATTGAGTTGTTACAGGTTGAAACTGATTGTGGGACGAAATTGATAGTTCAAAGATACGTTTGAAGAGACAAGACTGGATAAGCCGTGAGTCATTGCGATGACAAGAACGGAACCGTGAGTCTAGGCAATAGCGGCAAATCCGTGAGCCATAACTAATTCTGGATTTTTATATCCAATGGGTGCGGCCTATATGGCTATGATTTTTGGATTGTATATCCAACCGGTGCGGCCTTCGGGCTATGTCTCCGATGCGGCCTTCGGGCTATGATTTGATGCGGCCTGTTGGCTATGACTCCGGTGCGGCCTTCGGGCTATGTCTCCGATGTGGCCTTCGGGCGAGGACTCCGGTGCGGCCTTCGGGCTATGTCTCCGATGTAGCCTTCGGGCTATGATGTTTGGTGCAGCCTGTTGGCTATGATTTTGTTACAGGTACACGGTACAGCCTGTTTGGCTATGATATTGTTACAGGTACATGGTGCAGCCTTTTGGCTATGATATCGGGTTATCAAACCCAGCTGGTGCGGCCTGCGGGCTATGAATTGTATATTGAAAATGTTTTGGTGCAGCTTAAATAGCTATGACACAGGGTGCGGCTGTTAGCCATGATACATGATGCAGTCCGATGTGACTAAGAGATATGAGACAGAAATAGTCGTATATGATTATACGTACAAATAACTGACGTGGATTGATAAATGCAGGTTATTATGTCATAGTCTGTAAGACTAAGGATGTGAAATCCTAAAGAGATATTCGGTCAGCCAGTAAGGCTAGGAGTTTGGATTCGATATCCAGACAATTACATGATTGTATTTAATACGTGTTATTGTAGATTTGATTATTCACTGAGCTTTGTAGCTCATACCGTTTGTTACTGTCCCTGCAGGTTAGCATGATACTGATAGGGGACAAGATAGAGTCTGTGACTCGTGAAGTAGGACTCGTAGATGGTCAGTAGCAGCCCGGCTTTAAAGGAGTTATGATATTTTATACTCTCCTTGATACACTTGTACCCGTATTTATTAAAATACACCCCTTGTTATGGTTTTATGTATTGAAACCTGTATTTTAAATGAAAAATTTTTCAGGGGTGTTTTTGTTTTAAAAGTCGGGTGTTACAATATCGAAGGATCTTCTAACAATACTATCTAGTGATATAGAGATCGAGATTTGAGGTGTGAGGAAATGAGAGGATTGAAGCCTCTATTTATAGTAAATTTATTTTCGTATAGCGGCCCTCAAGATACAAATATTTGATGATTATAGCTTTTAGAAATTGTTAATGACAAAACATACCCTTAAAATACTCTTTAAATAGATTTAATAGTTTTTATATAAAATGAATGATTTTTGTTTATAAAAATATGATATACAAAAATCGTAGTTTAATAATATCAACTTTTTAACTAAAAGTCTTTAACGAGTTAACGAAAAGGTATTAATTGTAAGTTTAATAAAAATATAGGGTTTAAATGTAAATACAATTTCATCTTAAAGAAAAAGAAAATATTAAATATAAAACTAATATCAATAATATTTAATTTTGACGTCAGATTGTTCGTATCGACGATACGGTTTTGATGGTAAATTTTTTGTTATATAAAACGGCATAATATTATTGATAAACTTAAAAATACGTATTGAATACGTAGTGTTCGAAATGAAAATACGACTTCTTTGAGGGTAAAATGTGTAAAATTGATTAAATAATGAAGTGGGACCCGCTTTATATTATAATAATAATTAAAATCATGAATTTTAAATCTTGCATTTGGTCTACACCGGTAGGTAGAGAAGTTGAAAAAAATGTATTTAATAAATTTTTTTTATAAATATATTATAATAATTAAACGTCGCTTTCAAGTTAAATTATACGTTTTTCTATCATAACTTTTTATATATAATGTTTGGTAAAAATATAAATATATATTCGGAACCGTCGTATTTTTATATACGTTTTGATATAAAATTTGTAATATTCTGACGAGTTTTGAATTTTACGGTTCACTATTCACGTCGGTTACTATTCATGCCGTAATTTTTTTTAATATTAAAACATCTAGCTCTGCATGGTTTGTTCGTATAATTGACTTAAATTAGCATACGTAATATTATAATATCAAATAATACAACGTAGAGATTATGAAATTTACATTTCACATATTGACTTAACGTACGCTTTGGTTGACTTGAGTTGACTTTCGTTGACTAATTTGACAGTTGTCACAGTACACAACTGTTAGAAGAAGATTTAAGGGGTACTGAAAAGGATCAAAGTATAAAAAGGAAACAGTTCAGTGGTGATTTGATGATTAAAGAATAGAAAAACGAGACTGCAATCATCGAGAAGCACATGAACCACTGGATTTACTACGAATATCAAACTGATCATTAGAAGTTAAAAGCATACCTATTCAGAATCAGATTTGGATGAATCACGTAATCTTCACCAAATAAAATCAGGATGCAATCTTCAACAGATCGCCTTAAATCGGAGGTGAGGTTTGATTTGTGAGAAACTTATAGAATCTGCAGAACTTGTAATTGCTTCAATGATGACGGTGGCAGTGGTTAACGGTACCGGTGAAGCAAGGATGGTTGGAGGTTTTGTGATGGTGGCGATAGAAGGCTGATGGTGCCGCCGACATGATGAATTGGCGATGGTGTGCGGTGTAGTGATCGTACCTGGAGATGATAATGGTTGATTCAATTACGGCTTCTAATAAAAAGGAGGGTTTAGGTAGTTACCATAATAATAGGTCAAATATTCCATAATTGTTTGTTTTCATTTAAATCTTATTTAATTCCATATTTATTAAATTACCTAATTACCCTTGGCTGATTCTGCGATATGATTGGTCCTTACGACCACACAATAATTAGAGTTTTTAATATATCCTAACTCTATATATATATATATATATATATATATATATATATATATATATATATATATATATATATATATATGTGTATGTATGTATGTATGTATGTATGTATGTATGTATGTATGTGTGTTATGAGGAAAACATGACAAAAAGAATATGGATCTAAAAATAAAATTTTGGTATTTTTTCTAAATAAAAAACATATTGCGTAGGTATTACGTGAGTAATTGGACAAACACGGTCAACAACAATGTGTGAGTATTGTGTTGGAAATATAATGGTGTGAGTATTGCATAGGAATATTGTGTAGGTATTGCGTAGGAATATTGCGTGGGTAATATTTGCATGAGTATTATATCGGAAATAAAATGCGTGAGTATCGCATAGGAGTACTGCGTGGTACAATTTACCCACGAGAGTTTTTACCAAACCCCACTTTCCGTCAGTACAGGGCCGTCCAAGCCGATTTGAGGCCCTGGACAAAAGTAAAAAGTGAGGCCTTTAAAAACCTGAAGGGTGAATTAGAAAAAACGTCACTGCCTAGACTTGAACCTAAATCATCTAGGAAAAAGCCAAACAACGTCTGTAACCAAGTGGGCTGCATACAATTTTATGTATTTCTTGAGTAGCTTAATATATAACATATGTTAGAGAACAGAAATTGGGTCCCTAATATTTGACGGGCAATGGGCCGTTGCCTAGCTTGCCCCCTATTGGGTCAGGCCTGCGTCCGTATTACGTGGGTATAATTGTTTACCCACACAATACCAATGCAAAATTACGTAGGTAATGTGTTTTTTTTTCTAGTAGTGCATCTCGATTCTCTATGTAAATCTTCATCTTCTTCGTATTAGGGCTTCCAATATGTTGTAGAGTTTAGGTGTGTTTTGTGTTGTAATTTTGTACAAAGAGTTGAATAAAGATTGTTTTCCTTTTATTCAGAATTTACTTTTTTTTTTTTTTCCTTTTCATTTGGCTTTATAAGTATAACGATAAATTTTTTTAGCTTCTTATTAGTACTTTAAAGAAATTTTTGTAGTTCTAAAAAAAGATGTTTTCTATTCAAACAAAAAATACAAAATAAAGATCAAATAACCAAAGTTTTGAGGTGGCGTAGAGTCAAGGTTGGTTTTCAGAATATTTAAATACGAAATCAAACAAAAATATTTAATTGCTTTCGTTGTGTTTGATAACCAACCTCGTCCCCGTTAAACATCGGTAAATAATAATTTGTAAAATTGGTCAGATTCATGCAGTTGCATGCGCAATATATGACAATGATACGTGATATAATGATTCTTTAGGAGTAATTTAACGGTTTAACCTATTATTTTAGTAATAACAATATTATTATTGTTATTATTATTATTATTGATGTTATTATTTTTATTTAAAATTTAACATCAAAGAACCACCGAAAGGCCCAAGAATTTCGTGGCGTCTTTTTCTAATCTTTTAGTTAACTATATGTTCAAAGATTTTGGCATAACATAGATTATTGAAAGTTCACTTTACAAAACAAAAGTTGCAAATAATATGGCATCTTTCACATGTTTTTCGACTCCACTTTTGAACGACAATCTTCTCAAGGTTACAATCACCAAGTATTTAAACCAACAACTACTAGTAACCAACTCCTTATTTTAGATGACCAAGCATAACCACACATATCTTGACTCTTGGGTTTAATATTAGCCCCATCCTTTATTGTTAAAAACTAATTTGATTTTAAGATTTTTAGAAAATAAAAACTAACGGGAGCGAAGTATTCTTTTTAATGAATAAGGACACATGCTCTTAAGTTTAACTTTCTTCCTTAAGATTTACCAAAAAAAAAAAAAAAAACTAGTTATGTTCACTTCCTATGTGTGTTGATGCTGATCAGATGTCCAGCGATGAAACATTTGCATTTCTTTATGACATATATCGTATAAGACATGGGATAAAACATTAAGATAATACATATATTTTATCGATAAAATATAATATTATTTGTAAAACAGAAATACTAAATTTGATCGTAACATATGAAAACGGAGGTTGGGAAGTTAGGTAAATAATAAGAGCATGTGTCCGCGGTTTAGACCGGGGCTGGCGGGCTGGCCGCGCTATGCACATGGCATTGGCTACGCTCATCCACATGCCTCCACTTACTGCTTCTAACGCTTGTACGGCACAACTGCGTTAAGCCAGGACCCACTTTTAGTAACATTGAGAACACCATCATCATCCACTTTCTTTTATTTTTTAACTTTACATGTCGTTTTATATAAAAATGGTAAATCAATGATAACCTTGTCACTCTAAACAATGAAATAAATATAATACAAAAATACATCATTTTTTTATTTTGCGATAAATCATGAAATCAAATCGTATCGATCCCCCAAAAAAAACAAATCATGAGAGATAGGAAAATATCTCATCCTCTATATGTCTGATTGTCTGAATGCAGACAAGGAATGTCAAAATCAAAAATAGAAAAACTTTTAAATACAGTTCAAAGAGAGGGGACCCAGAAAGCTCTTGGTTGATGCAAACAACTTCCCAATCAATCACCACCATTTCCATTTTCTTCTCGATTTTGGCATTTCTGCTTTCTACTCACAACCGTTTTCCTTCTTATCTTAAGCGTAACGCCAAATCACACCATTCATTTATGCTTTACTCTCTCTCCATCTCTCTAACACTATAATCACAAGTTGTGTGTGTCTTTTCACAAGAATTATCGTCGGTTATCAAATTGTATCAGCACATGGGTGCTTGCGTTTCAACACACCAGAAGCCTTCTGCGATGAAGGTACAAGTTTTGTTTGGGTCTGATGATATTAACCTTGTCAAACCTCCCATCATCAATGGCGATCTTGCTGCTAAACCTCAAGGGCCAACCTCAGCCCCAGTAGCTTCGTTTCGCGATTTTGGTATTGTTTTTATTTCTTCCATCTCAATTTTTCATGGGTCTAATTTAATTTTTTCTGGGTCTTGTGATTTTGGTGGCTTTGTAAAATTCACCCCTTTCGTTTTATAGTTTCCAGCTGTAGGTTATAAGTTAATTTACTTTCTGGGTGCCTCAATTTTTGTTTGCTTTGTTTAGTTCATATGCGTTTTGATCATCTGATATTTAACGATCACAATTAAGACATGGTGTGTTTGGATGTGTTAAATCCTTGAAGTTGTAATAACATTTTGATGGTGCCGAACATAAAAGAAGTTAGGAAAACACTCGTCCTTTTATTTGATCCATAAATAATCACTTTTAAGACACTTCCAGGAACTTCCTTAATTTATAGCTCAAGTTTATTACATGAGTTTTTGAGATACTTATTTATTGGTTACTCTGTTAAGTTTATGGTTAGTTTCTTTCATTGGCAGCTTAATTTAATCTCCAATTCTTTGACCTTTCAGTATCTTTATCAAATTCATGAGTTCGGTCTAAATTCGATATCTAAAATTTTGATATTATCTGGGTTTTTTTTTTTATGATCTTATAGCTTTTACTTTAATATGATCTGATTCTAATTATTTTGTTTATTATATTGAAAAGTTTGTCCTGTTCTTTGCTTCTTTTGGGAAAGGGGAAAAGGAAGAATTCTTTATTAAGAGTTCTTCAGAAGATACGTACTGCTTGTCGATTACACTATAAATTTTGTTGATTGCTTCTTATCTATCTTCAAAGTTACGATCCTAAATTATTCTGTAATATCCAGAACATAACAATGCCCCAGTTGTAGGGTCTGGTCCAAAACATTAAATAATTAGAACTTTGTGGTTTCAGAATTATTGTTCCATCCTCAAATCCTGTTTCATTGGTGATTCTATCATGCTTTGCTGGTTTTGTTTGATGCTGTTAAATAATTGACTAGAAAACAAAATTTAGAATTTCAATCGTTGTAACATATATGAGAAGAATGGCCCACAGAACATTTCCGTTATGAAAAACCATGCTATAATAATTGCTACTCATTCGTTAGATTATTTCTATGTTTTAATTTTGGTACACATGTGTTATTTTGCATTGCAGGTAGTAAAGAGGAGACGTTTTTTGACACACAAGCATGGTTAGAATCTGATTGTGATGATGATTTCATGAGTGTCAATGGCGGTAAGATACCTTTTTTTTTTTTTTTTTTCACTATTTGTATATTTTGAATTAGTGGGATCCCTCTAAGTGGCGGTAATTATACAGATTTTACCCCATCAAGAGGCAACACTCCGGTCCACCATAACTTCTCTGCAGGCAACACTAAACCACCGCCTGTTTCACCATATCAGCCATCTCCAAATGGCTCCGAAAAGAAAATCAGACTTTCTGACCTTTTTAAAGACAGCTTAAGAGGCAACTATGAATCTGATCGTGAAGAAGATGGTGAAGTGATTAATAAAAAAGGAAAGGTGGAAAGCCCCACTGTCAATGGTGGTAATGGTTTGAAGACAAAGAAAAATCATGGTTGTTTTCCGAGTTTGCTTTATAGTCGTAGCTCAAATGGAAGGAAGATGATGAGCCCGAATCCCAAATTGAACCCTAACCCTAACCCTGTTGTGGGGTGATGAGGTGGCGATTGGGTTGGGTGTCGTATGTATAGTGGCAGATGAATATGTAAAGCCAAGTAACTCGTCTTGGGGTCGATTATTGAAGATATACAGCAAGTATATGTTTTTTTCAGAGGTAATATGTATTTCAAGATTTTTGGTTTCAATAACAAGTTTATTTAATAGACATAGTTGGTGGACTATTTTTAAGAAATATGTGGCCAAGATATTTTAGATGTATTGGCAAGGATTCTATCGGTTGAGAATTAAGAGTTTGAAAAACGAAGCCGAATATGTCTCTCTCCTTATCTTCTGCGATATGTGTGTCTTTATATTTTAGGAGATTGTTATGGGTCATTGTACCATTTTTAATTTAATCACACCTGACTTTTGGACTTTGGTTTCTATGATGTCATCTTCAAGAATCTTTACGATTACCAAACATGGTTACAAGTTACAAAGATCCGTAAATTTGATGTGCCATGTTGGATATTTACAGTAGTTAACCATCACTTAGTTTAGTTTGTTTAGTGGTAATTATTTCGGAATTAAGCATTCCAAAGTGGATAATTTGATTTGTGATGTTGGATATTTATAACTGTTATTAGTTAACCATCATCAAGTTGGTTTAATAGTGATCATTAATTTGAAAATTAATCACTCCTATTGGATGCCGTTCCAAAAAAAAAAAAAAAAATCACTCCTATTGGAAGAATTGAGAGTAAACACAAATGAAGAGAAAAATCATTCTCATTGAAGTAAAAAGTACCGAATACAAAATAGAAATAAATATATATACTACATCTATCTTAGATCATTTCAGCTAACATGAGCCTAACTAACTTAACAGACTATATACACATTGAAAACTATTATGTTTGATATAAGCCTCATCATTCTTCTTCGGCTAACTACCACAACGGTCATAACCTCCAATATCCTCCCTCAAGATGGACGCTTAAAAATATTTTTAAGAGCCATCTTGGATAAGAGTGGAGCCATTTTAGAATAAGATAGGGGTTTTGTAAAAATGTCGGCTAATTGATTGAAAGTATGAATAGGCATAATTTTGACCGTTTGATCCACAATCTTGTCCCGTATAAAATGACAATCAATCTCGATGTGTTTGGTTCTTTCATGAAATATGGGATTGATTGCAAGTTGCATAGCAGATTTGTTGTCACAAAATATAAGTGTTGGTTGCTTGAGAAATATTCCAAAGTCCTTTAGCAATTGTCTTAACCATATGATTTCACTTGTTACAGACCCAAGGGCTCTATATTCCGCTTCAGTAGAGCTTTTCGAAACGGTGGTTTGCTTCTTCAATTTCCAAGAAATGAGAGAATCACCAAGAAAAATGCAAAAATCTGTATTTGACCGTCTTGTGTCTATGCAACCAGCCCAGTCTCAATCGCTGAAAGCTTTAAGCTCTAAGGAAGATTTGGATGAGAGAAACAAACCTTGTCCTGGGTTGCTTTTTAGAAATTTCAACAAATGTTGAGCTGCTTGAAAATGAGGTATTTTAGGAGCTGAAATATATTGACTCAAACGATGGACAACATAAGCTATATCCGGTTGAGTAATTGTAAGATACAATAGACGACCAATTAATCATCGGTATTGAGAAGGATCTTCAAGTGGTTCACCATAAAAAATAGAAGTCTTATGTTTAGGATCCATGGGATATCAAACAGGTTTTGAAGCTAACATTTTAGCATCTTGTAAAAGATCTAAAACGTATTGTCTTTGAGAAATAACTATTCCAGCTGGAGATCGTGCAATTTCTAACCCGAGAAAATGTTTGAGCTTTCCCAAGTCTTTAAGACGAAAAGTAGCACTTAATCGTTGTTTAAGATCATTAATGGCCTGTAAAGATGATCTAGTAATGACAAGATCGTCTACATACACCAGAAGAGCTACAAAGTTGTCATTACTACCCTTTGTGAAAAGTGAAAAATCTGATTGAGATTGTTTAAAACCTTTAGAAATCAAGAAAGATGAAAATTTTGTGTACCATTGTCGAGAAGCCTGACATAAACCATAAAGAGATTTTTCCAATTTGCATACCATTTTGGTTTTTGAATTAAGAACAGAAGGCGGATTATAACCTTGGGGTAATTGCACGTAAACCTCTTCAATAAGATCTCCATTAAGAAAAGCGTTGTTAACGTCCATTTGAAAGAGAGGCCATGATTTTTGTGCAGCAATGGTTAACAAAAGTTTAACCATAACGAGCTTAGCAACTGGAGAGTAAGTGTCTAAGAAATCAACCCCTTCTTGTTGATTATAACCCTTGGCGACCAAACGAGCTGTATGCCTTTCTATAGAACCATCAGCTTTCCTTTTTATCTTAAACACCCATTTGCAACCTAGAGGTTTTTTATCAGATGGTAAAGGGACGATAGTCCAAGTATTGTTTAATTCCAAAGCATGAATTTCATCATTCATTGCATGCTGCCATTCAGGATATAAAATAGCTTCTTTAAAAGAAGAAGGTTCGAATTGAGTAGAAATATCATATGTGTATGCCTGATGTGAAGAACTAAGTTGAGAATATGATAAAACATCATATAAATGATAGTTTGCAGATATTTGTTCTTTCATGCAATTGATTAAATTGCAATGAAAATCTCTGAGATAAGAAGGAGGGGCCCGTTGTCTAGATGGTCGAGTTGGAGCAGGTTGTGGGATAGGAAGAGGATTATGAGGAGAATGAGATGGAGAAGAGACGCTTGAAGGATTAGAATTATCAAGAGTAGAAATAGCAGGCATGGATTGAGGTAATACGAGATTAACAAAAGGATTAATAGGAGTATAATTGGAAGATTTTTTGAAAGGAAAAATACTTTCATGAAATACAACATCCCTAGATACAAATATGTGATTTGTTGCTAGATCAAGAAATTTATAAGCTTTCATGGCTTGTTGATATCCAATGAAAACACATGCTTTTGCCCTTGTATCAAACTTCTGTCTGTGAGAAAGAAGAGTAGAGGCACACACGAGACAACCAAAAGTCCTTAGCTGATCATAAACAGGTTGTTGTTTGTAAAGCTTCAGATACGGAGAAACATTAGCAATTGCTTTAGAAGGTGTGTGATTTATCAAGAAAGCAGCTGTAGAGATGCATTCAGACCAATATACAGAAGGTATTTGTGCTTGATAAAATAAGGCTCGTGCAACATTTAAGAGGTGTTGATGTTTCCTTTCTACAACAGAGTTATGTTGAGGTCTTTCAACATAGGAAAATTGATGTAAAACTCCAAGAATCTTAAAGAATTCAACAAAATGTAGTTCCTTTGCATTATCAGACCGAAAAACTTTGATATTAGCATCAAATTAATTCAAGACCATTTTAAAAAATTATGGAATGACAATATGAGATTCAGATTTATTCTTTATCAAATAAACCCATGTAAATTTGGTACAATCATCCACAATGGTAATGAAGTATCGAGAGCCTTGCTGAGAAGTGACATGATACGGTCCCCAAATATCACAATGAACCAATTGAAAAGGTTTTTCAGATACATGATTTTCAGAAACAAATGGCAATCTCTTTTGTTTAACAATTGGACATATACAACAACTATCTGTATTATGAATCTTATTCAATGCTAAATCACTATCAATAGACTTGATTTATCTAAAGATGGATGCCCCAATCTTTCATGCCATCTTTGAGTGGTAATTGCATTAACATCAACAAGTGAAGCTTGTTCTTCTAAAAGATACAATCCAGCTTGCACTTCAGCCTTGCCAATCACAATCTTGGTCTGAATCTGTCGGATAATAGCATGATCATAGTAAATTTCAACCATGAAATCCTTTTATGATCTGTGAGCATTGTTATTGAAATCAAGTTTAACTAAAATTTTGGAACAAATAATACTTCTCTAAGTATTAAATGTTTATTAATTCGAATATCCCCAACTTTGTGTACCTGAATTAAGGACTTATTTGGCAATATAATTATTGTATTTGAAACTTCTTTAATGTTTGTGAATAAATCCCTATTATTACAAACATGTCGTGTCGCTCCTGAATCCAATATCCATACATTGGATTTATAATTGCCAAAATTAAGAGTCAGGATGTAATGATTACTAGTTTGAACAGTGTGAGAATTGGCAGCATTAACAGAGGCATTTGTAGATGCTAATTGACCATACAACATTGCAATTAACTGTTGACATTGATCTTGTGTCAAACCAGTTACAACATCAGTCGTTGGCTTTGCAGATGAAGATTGACCATTAGAATTTGTTGAAACATCATCCATGGAACATTAGCATTAACACGAGTATCATGGTGATAATTCTGTGTTTTATAACCAGGAGGAAACCGTGCAACCTGTAGCATTTATCTTGAGTATGTCCAGTCCTATTGCAGTGAGTATAGCTGTCGTTCTTCTTGAGATTATTGTTTTAAGTGTTTGCACGAACAAAGGAGAATCTCTTTTGTTATTCTTGTATTTGTTGTTAGAAAAATTCTGATTCTTATTGAGATTATTGTTTTAAGTGTTTGCACGAACATTGAATGCTAAAATAGAGTCATTAGAAGGAATGTTACCAATATCTCGTTGGCGTTCTTCTTGAATTACCAAAGAAAAAATGCGATTCACAGAAGGTAGTGGCTCCATTAGCAAAATTTGACCACAGATTTGAGAATAGCTGTCGTTTAATCCCATAAGAAAACTCATAGTTTGTTCAGCATCCTTTGCACCTCCACATGTGCATTTTCCACATATACAGTGATTATAATTTGCCAATTCATCCCAAAGTGCTTTCAATTTTATGTATTAATTGTTGATGTTGTCTTGACCTTGAGTGAGATTCATAAGATTCCTTTTGATCTGGAAAACTATTGGTCCATTGCTCTGTTGAAAACGCTCTTGAAGTTCTTTCCACATCTTTGCAGCAGTTTCGAGATATATGTTTGAAGCTGAAATTTCTTTTGAAACTGCATTCAAAATCCATGAAATGATGATGTTGTTGTTTCTAAGCCACACTTTTAGCTTCTCTGGATCTGAATTGTTTGGTTTAGGCAACGAATTATCAACAAACTCAAATTTGTTTTTAGCAGAAGTCATCGATCGACTCCATGATGCATAGTTATCACCAGTGAGAATTTGTGAGACAAGAATAGATCCAGGACTATTATTATGATGAATGAAGTATGGATCATTAGGAGATTGATTCAGATTTTCTGAATTAGGTACTTCCCCAGACATCGTAATTTGAAGAGAACATAGAAAACGGAGTTTGAAAAAAAAAATCAAACGAAGAATGTAATATCAATTGGTAAATAATCACGAAATCAATTGATGAACAAGATCAATTGATATGAAATGAGAATGAAAAGGAAATAAATTGATCAACAATACCAATTGATGAATTTGAATAAAGTCGCGGAAATTATTGCTCTGATACCATATTGGAAGAATTGAGAGTAAACACAAATGAAGAGAAGAATCATTCTCATTGAAGTAAAAAGTACTGAATACAAAATAGAAACAAATATATATACTATGTCTATCTTACACCATTTCAGCTAACATGAGCCTAACTAACTTAACAGACTATATACACATTGAAAACTACTCTGTTTAATATAAGCCTCATTATTCTTCTTCGGCTAACTACCATAACGGTCATAACCTCCAATAACTCCAAAATGGATAATTTGATTTGTGAGGTTGGATATTTATCATAGTTAACCATCATTAAGATGGTCCAAAATGGATAATTTGATTTGTGAGGTTTAGGCAACGAATTATCAGCAAACTCAAATTTGTTTTTAGCAGAAAGAGCAATTGTCATCGATCGACTCCATGATGCATAGTTATCACCAGTGAGAATTTGATAGACAAGAATAGATCCAGGACTATCATTATGATGAATGAAGTATGGATCATTAGGATATTGATTCAGATTTTTTGAATTAGGTACTTCCCCGGACATCGTAATTTGAAGAGAACATAGAAAACGGAGTTTGAAAAAAAAATCAAACGAAGAATGCAATATGAATTGGTAAATAATCATGAAATCAATTGATGAACAAGATCAATTGATATGAAATGAGAATGAAAAGGAAATAAATTGATCAACAATATTAATTGATGAATTTGAATAAAGTCGCGGAAATTATTGCTCTGATACCATATTGGAAGAATTGAGAGTAAACACAAATGAAGAGAAGAATCATTCTCATTGAAGTAAAAAGTACTGAATACATAATAGAAACAAATATATATACTATGTCTATCTTACACTATTTCAGCTAACATGAGCCTAACTAACTTAACAGACTATATACACATTGAAAACTACTATGTTTAATATAAGCCTCATTATTCTTCTTCGGCTAACTACCATAACGGTCATAACCTCCAATAACTCCAAAATGGATAATTTGATTTGTGAGGTTGGATATTTATCATAGTTAACCATCATTAAGATGGTCCATTGGCGATTAGGATTAAACACTCCAAAATAGACAAGTTGATTTATGACGTTGGATTTTATAATAAGTTAACCATCATTCTTTTTGGAATAACAATCTAAATCTACTCCTAAATAAACACCTCCTATACTAACCATCAATGTCTTCTAAAGATTAGAACCCTCACCATTAGGGTGGAAGGCAACACCAAAAAAGAGCTATTTCATGTTCAAATTTGACAAGTTTCTAGTTTGGATTTCAAATTTAAGATTGCCTTTTCTAAAAAGGAAAAAAATGATAGTTAGATATTCCTACATAAACTTTAAGAAATAATAAATTTTATAGTAATTCTAAAGTGATCATTTTGGTCTAAATAAAATAAAAACCTGATAATAAGGATGGATGATCATTTTATAAAAACATGATAATAATAAGGATGTAAAACCGTTTAAGTTTGACCCTATTCCATGACAGTACGGATGGCCTAAAAATTTGGATAACTTAGAAACCCTATTTCGTGATAATAATGATGCAAAATCGATTCAGCTTGACGATAAATTGGGGAACATTAGCATTGGAGACTTCGACCATCACAACCTACTAGACTTTTGTCAAAGCCATCTCAAATATGCTAGCTAACATTGATTCTTTAGTTCCCAAAAAGAAATTGGTCATACATGATCAATGATCAATGTTCTCATCAGTATATATGATAATTTAGCAACCTCTTCGATATCTTCTTTGCACTTTCTAGTGGCTCGGCGTATGCTTCTTTTGAAAGAAGAACAAATGTTAGAAATTGGGGATAAACAATGACTTGGATATCTGAAAATCATGTTGAAACACTTTCAAATCAAAGTATTTCAACAGTACAATTGAATCTTTGATTGGATAAGATTCAGAGTGAATTCTAAAACAGAGAATGTGAAAGAGATATGAATTTTGTACCTTAAAAATGACCAAAAAATGGCTATAAACCTGTCAAAAACTGTCACTCGGCGCGTTACACGGGTCGTGTAATATCATATTGGTCGTGTGATGTGTCTGTTTCAAATCGCTTTGTCCCGCACACGGGTCGTGTAGATGTACAGGGCTTGTGTACTTTCTACGAAACGTTTCTGTTGCAAATTGGTTTGACATTCACAGGAGTCGTGTGATTCCACACGGGTCGTGTAATGTCAAAATACAATCTGTTTTCATTTAGCTTTGTGCTCACACGGGTCGTGTGATCACAAAGTCCAGCCAGGGCTGCTGCCCCTTGGACCCCGCTACCAGGGGCGCTGCCCCCGGACCCCCATTAATGACAGTGTATTTAAATCTTGAACAAATTCAAACAAGTGTGCACTCCGCACCTTCCTTACTTGTTTAATGTTTGTCAAGATCACATTTGGTCAACAAATTAATCCATTACACTTAAATACATATTAGTAATATACAACTACCAACAACAAATGTCTCAAAATGGATAGTCAATCTCCTCCTTCGAGCTCCTCATTGTCGTCCAATATGTTGAACAAGAGTCAATTTCACAAAACCAGGGTCAAAACTTCAATTTTGATTGAAGAAACAATATGCGCCCATACCTGGGCATTTGCCACCAATATTCGTTGCCCACTGACTGGCAATACTCATGGGACTTGGGTACCCATGAGTAACTAATAGGGCTGGGTTTACCTGTTTTGATGCGTAATAAAGAATATACAAATATTGATTTTTATACCTGATGGGGGACGGGTTAGAGACAGATATGACATCATCCGACCAATTTAAGACCCGATTACACACACACACACACATACACGCACACATGCACACACATACACACACACACACACACACACAGAACTAGATTATATTATAGACAACAATTATTGTGAGACCGTGCAGACAGTGCTATTTTATGAGAAATGACGAATATAATATTTTTTTTGGTAATGTGAATACTAAACAAACATATTCTCATAGTTATATTGTTATTACAACGCATTTTCAATAATTATAATTCACTATTGTTCTCACACATTCTGACTCACGTATTCTTATTCTGATATAATAAGAATCATAAAAAGTCCATATAACTTATATAGAAGATTTAATGACAATAATTCTATGAGATTATATTTGTTTCATATTCACATTACCAAAAAAACATGTTTTATTCACTATTTCTCACAAAATAGCATTGTAGGCACTGTCTCACAATAACTCTTGTTCATAAAACATAAATTTTATATATATATATATATATATATATATATATATATATATATATATATATATATATATATATATATATATATAGAGTTAGGATATATTAAAAACTATAATTATTGTGTGGACGTACGGACCAATCAGAGACGAGAATCAGCCAAGGGTATTTTTCTCAATTGATTTATAGGTTAGTTAATTAAATTAAATATATTCCTATAATTATGGTAAGGTGGACCTATAATTGTGGAATCCTGCTAACCAATTGAATACCCTAGATGCCATAGACACGCTCCTGGAACGTCCGCCACATTTATCTCATGCCTCCGTAAACACTACGGGCCGATCTCCTAGAATCGCCTACAGCACCACCTGGAACCACCTGCACCACCACCGATTCCACTAGAATTAGGGCGGCCTCATCATCACGGCAACCCACCGTCGGCCCTGGTCCACCAAGCAACCACCGCCAGATCAATATGAGTAAAAACCATTTTCTGCTGATATGATTCACATTCTACATTCTTCTTCACTCCGTTGAATCTTGATTGAAACTATTGCTGGTTGCGATTCCAGTTTTGATTAACGATTGGCGATTGCTTCTTTGCGACTAGCAACAAGCAATTCGAGATCCAATTCCTATTGCAGGTAAGTGATACCTGCTACCAATGCTAGCATACAAGCTGCAGATGATATTGTCTTCATCATCAGTGGATTCACCATGCTTAATATTGGGCCTCAGATAGTTTAGCCATCTCAATCTACAGCTCTTGCCACATCTTTTTAGACTTGCAGGCGCAAATCCATCAGCCAAGAACAACAAGAAAACCCTTCAATCAATTTCTTTCAAGAAACACTAAAAAATGGAAAGAAGGAGAAAGAGAAGTGCGGGTTAATTACCAGCTTTGTGAGGGAGAGCAATCCAGTTACCACCATTGCTGTATTTGTCAATGAAGCTTTTGAGTTTTGCATCTTCTTCAGGAGACCATGGCCCTCTCTTTACATTTTCTTTGTCACAACATGGAACCCTTCCCATATCTGTGTATGCGTGTGTGCTTTTGGTTGTATGTATCTCACTTAGAAATTGGCTTTTTCCAGAACAAAATCTCTCTCCTGTCTCTCTCTGTGTGTATCTAACTATGTATCTCTATGTGTGTTTGTGATGTTAATTAAATGTACAATCTTGTTTGGTGGGTTTGCAGGTTGGCAAGAGACTTGTTCTGATGGAGGTCAGAAAAGAAATATTTGTTTAACAGATGCACAACACAGTTTTTCTGGGAGTTGCACGTCATGATTCAATTGTTCAGTTTCGTATTGCAGGTTTGTTTGAACTAATTTCATATTGTTGCAACCTAAAAGAAATCGACTACAATATTGTAGGTTCGTATTACAGGTCACGATTCTAGTTTGTTTATGTTTTACAATCCTAAAAGCAATCAATTGTAAGCTCTTTAACATGAACTAATTTCAGATTGTTGGTATAATGTATATGGATGTTATTTTAGAATACTATGAATGGTGTTTGTTGAAATATGTATCATTCTAATAGAATGTTTTTGTAATTTTGGGATCAATGTTATGGTTCATTCTAACTGGATAGAAGATTATTCTGATGTTGCAGGATCATTCGTTGTGCATTCAAAACATACAAGAAATATAGAAGAAGCCCTAAAGTTTGATATCAAGGAAGTCATTCTGACATAATGTCATTATCCTAGAATGTAATTCTCATAGAATGTCATGTTGTTTTATATATTAGATTCTATTATATAAGTAACTCTCAGAATGTAATTCTCATAGAATGTCATAAGTTTGATATCAAGGCAGTCATTCTAGTCATTTTTATATTACACAATACAATGTAAATATGATTTTGTAATTCATATAAGTATAATTTTGTAATTCATTCTACCAGAATGTTTAACTTATTTTCAAAATATGTAGTAACATTCTTTAAGAATACTACTCATTCTGATGTATGCTATTGTAGTTCATTCTAATAGAATATGCACGATTAAGAACTTAGAATAAGAACAGAAATTAATTATACAATTCTATTAGAATTCTAATAGATCCAAAAAGTGAATTTAAAAATAAAATTGAATTCGGATTTGAAATTTAAATTTAAGTACGAAATCTGATACCATAAAAATCTCACATTCCATAACTAAAAAAATATAAAAAGTCCATATTACCCTTTAGAATGATATAATAGGAAAGTTGATATTTTTTAATTAAAAAAATCAATATTCTGTTATTAATTACAACCATTGATGATTATAATTCTATGCACCAGATTTGTCCTTACGAGCACGCAATAATTGTGGTTCTTAATATATATATATATATATATATATATATATATATATATATATATATATATATATATATATATATATGCAATGTCATTCTTCTCGAGTCCATTTTTGCCACACGTCATTCTAATATGCAATTATGTAATTTATTTTCCGCCTAAAATATGAAGCCTTCGATTTACCTTGAATTGAGTGTTGGGTTGGGCGCCCTTCGACTCAGCGGAAAGGGGGCACACCAACGAAAACACAACCAAGTACTTCGAGACTTTCATACAAGTATCTAGACAAGTGAGTAATGCTAAGGTTGGATATGAGAAAACACAAGGATATCAAGTGGTTCACCCGGCTGGGCTACGTCCACTATGAGAAACGAGAGAAACTTTCATAGATAAACTTCAATGATTTACAAGAGAGAAAACTATGACTACTGATTTCTAACAAACTGGACATATTACATTCATAGATTAGGGATGTATAAATATCGGGAAATGGAAGCTTGAACACGCAAGGTCTTGGGCGAGAAATAGCAAAAGGACAAACTGTCCTTGTTACTTTATCTGAGAAGGTGACCGCACCATGCTCCCCATGCTGTGTCTGACAAAGATACTATTCTTTGCATGTTCCCAAGATTCTTCTGACCATGAAGTGACAATACCAATACTGGGTTTGACCGAAGCCACGACTTCGTTTGCAGAACCCTTACTGGTCTTCGGTTGAGGTCTTGCTTTCGAACTGTGACGGTCCGACTTGTGCTTCTGCACCTTCTGTTGAACTCTACTTCATGCAAGGCTCTTCCTCTAAGAACTCTTCTGTCTGAACTATGCTTTGCCTGAATGATACTGTTGTCCCATCTTCTCTGCTGATGACATGTTCACCACTGTGACCATAGCCCAAGCTATTGCTGTCACTATGAACATCTGTCCGTATGAGATACTTATGAAGCTTCCTTCGGATGCAACTCCTGGTTCGGATTTAGTTCTTCCTTTGCCATGCCTTCATCTGGTAATTAATCTGTCACCACCTGACGTTGGCTGTCAATCTTGGATGACTCCCTCCATGTCCATGCTGAAGACGTAACTTCTCATCCAAACGAGGTTTGACCTTCCTCGGTCCAAATGATAAGCAACATTCGGTTCTCAGCACTGGTCATGGCTTTTGATCCGAACAAGGCAAGAATGCCTTAGTCAAACTGATCTTCAAGCCTTTGGTCCAACCTTCTACAGATCTTCTCAAGGATCACCTCCTTCTTAGTTCTGATCCACCATGGTTGTTTTCAAAGGAAGGAAAGGACTCCCACTCAATCAAAGGTCTGGAGACTTGTCTGAGATGCACACCTTGACAGCACTGGCTTCGTCTCGGCTTTGTCTTCTGGTTGCTTCAGACTACTGTTCCTCTTCGGTACTTGGGTCTTTCTCCGGTTCGGATTAGGCTCCACACTATCCCAACATTGAGGAGAGGATGGTGGCTTATTTTTGTGTTTTCACAAATTAGATACCATGATTTGTGGAATTCATGTTTGAAATTTGAAAATGGTATAAATCTCAAAAATCATGTGCAACCCCCCCTTTTAACCCACCCTATCGCCTCCTTTTTCCTTCAATCAACATTATCGCCCTTATCTCCTCTTAAATGTGTATTGCTTGAAACCATCGGTTTCTATCATCAATTTTGAATGTTAATAATTATTATATATCCAAAACTAAAACCCTAAACCTATTTTCTCTATAATCTCTCTAATTCCTAGAGCATGAATTGACAAATATGATTCTAATTCTTATTAACTAAGAATTAGTTCAACAGTTGAATCGGAGATAGCAAGTCATTGCGATCTAAAATGAAACCCACCACTTCATTCACAGATTATGAGGACCATCCCATCTTCATCGCCAACGAAGAAAATGTTCTTCTTGAAGGCGTCATTCAATTTGAAAAACCATATATACCCATTCCCGTCAGGAGATGGGGGTAATTCACTCTTCTCCCTCTCTCTATTTTTGTAATCCAATTTCATTTTTTTCATGTGAGATTTAGCGAGTTATAAGTTTTTTCTTGTTAAATTCAGTCTTGTGGCTTTTTCGTGGATATGTAGTGGTAATCCTTTTCTTTTTGGCGATAGGTAGATTAAGTTATGACTTCTCCTCAAAATCTACCATCTGCCTTCCATCTTTTCTTGTATTTATTTCTTCTGTTCCTTTACCGAACTAGGCGTACCATCTCATGCAAATTATTAGCCATTTCTTGAAAATGAAATACTAGAAAGTCGTAACTCATGTTTGGTGAACTTCAAGAAACTCACTATGTGAAATTTCTATTTAAGCTTCTTTTTATACTGAATAGTTTTTCATCTTTCTATGTTTTGCATATAATTTATGTCCAACTGAGTTCATTTTTTTGCACTTTTCAGACTGCAATTTTGGGGTTCTGTAGTGGGTTTTGTTATGAATAAAAGTTGAAGATAGCTTTTTAATATTTTTTATGTTTTGCTTGATTGGTGAACGTCTAAATTCTAATCTCTACTTAGCCTATTGACTATTTTATGAACAATTTTAGTACATAAATTCGTTTTAAATCCTTTATGAATGATCCAGGGATAAATTCAAAGAATGATAATGATCTTGACGCTCAAAATCGCAGTAAGGTGTCATATATGTCATCAACTCAACACAACGATGGTGAGATTTTGTAGTTATGAAATTTCGAAAGTTTTAGTTTTTTCGAAATTAAGATGGCTACCAGGAACTTTTGGCTGTATCGATTAATTTTCAAATGTTAGACCGATAGATTTGACCACACCATTTGTAATTGCTGTCAAAAATGTTAATCAAGAATGCTTTCTAGGTCACGTACTCACGTGGAATGAGTGGCGACTGGCGAGCCTCTCTTCTCTAATTTTGGTTATTTGCTAAACCTAACCCCTTTCATTAGGTTAGTTTTCCATTATCGTCCATTGTTTTTCTTATTATTATCAATTATATTATGCTAAATCTTACCTTTTCATTAGGTTAGTTCTACCCTTTTACTTTGTTGAATCAAAGCCTTTTTGAAGTATTAGTGTGTTATTTATCATCCATTGTTTTTCTTATTCTTATGAATTATAATGTTATTGGTGTGATGTCTGTTTCGTCACTAACCGATTATTGAGAACGTATGTTAGAGGCTAACAGTCCATGTGACAAAATTTTAAAACTTTTTAACCTTTTGCACACCTTCTAATATTGTTTTTTTTTTTTTTTTTTTTTTTACATTTTAAAACTTCGTTTACAAGGATTTCAACTTGTTTTGACAACATTTTAAAACTTTTTAACCTTTTTTCTCTTTCAATAAGCTTTTTGTAGCTTTTTACTTACTTTTTTTTATAAAAAAATGTAAGAAAAGGTGTTTCTAAATGTCGTTAAAAGTATAGAAGATTATAAAAAAACTTATAAAGTTTTATAAAAGCCGTAAAAATGTTGGAAAAAAAGTTTTAAAAAGTACATTAAAAGTCTTAAAAAAGTTTTAAACGGTTGTAAAAAGACGAACAACTTTTATAAAAAAAGTTTTAAAAACTATATAAAAAGTTTGAACCATACTCGTAACAAAGTTTAAAGTTTAGACCAAATTTGTATTAAATTTAAAATGTAGGCCAATAATATAAATTTGGTATATGATCCGCTAAACCTGATATAACATGTCATAATACAAAAAACATAAAATTCATTATCTTTTCATAATACTTTTTAAATTTATTAATATCTTAAAATTATTTCCAATAATTTCTTTCATAAAAGTAGTTTTAGTGTTGTGCTATTGCTATCCTCCCATTAAACTTTGAATCCTTTTTGACAACCATTAAATCAAATTGGGTTTTAATTAAATTAGTTTTTTAATCTATAAACCTCCTGATTTGACTCGTGTTTTGTTTTACTCTTTTTTCGTCTTTTATTGTCTTTTCTTTTATTATTATTATTTAAAAAAGTTACACCTTAAACATTTTAAAAACAAATAAAGAATATGTTATTCAATATGACGACTTTTTTAAAATAAAGAACGACGTGTCCGGGTAAAATGGATGTCATATTCATGCAACTAACCACGATCTATTAATTTTTTACAGATCGTTACTCTACAACAATGAATTGTTGAAACATGATAAATAATAATAACGTCAAATTAAAAATAGTGATTAAATATAATTTTATCATTTAGTTTTTCATATAATACGTAATTTACTGTTTAGTACTTTCAAATACTAAATAAAAATTATAAAATAATTGAATAAGTATGACACATATTATTATTATTATTATTATTATAAAGAAACTGGTCTGATGTTTTGTTTTGGAATATTATTACGTTATTTATATCACGCATTCTACGAGCATTTCATATCTCTGTCTATATCAATTTAATACAACGATTGAATCACATGACAAGTTTTCAAACTGACCAGGTATGTATTTTTGATAGATAGTTTTGATAGATTTTCATAAAATTGTGTTATTTTTTCTAGATATTTTTGCTAGATAGTTTTGATAGATTCTCATATCCAAATAACGCACCACGCAATTGTAATACTTCACCATTTAGTATCTCTAAGTAATAAAGACAAACTTTGCTTTATTATTATTTAATTTGTTATTCTTATACAATCGTTCGAATTTGACATAATCGTTTTGATATAATTTGACATAATTTTATAAATTTATAAACGCCGTTCGTTGAGTTGTAATTACTTAATAAAAAGTTATTGTTTTATTGTTACTAAAACGTCAAAATTATAAAAGCTAAGTTTACTATTATTGTTTTTCTAATAATAATAATAATAATAATAATAATCAAATACTATTTGTAAAAGTAAAAAAAAAGGACAACATATAGACAAAATAGACAAAAAGACAAAAAAACAACAAAAAACAAAATTTCAAATCAGGGGATACAAGCAGATCATAGGGTGGGTACGTATTGTTGTGCGCGATTTTGACGAGTAAAAGACACAAGCATATGAGTCTAAGCTTATTCGTTCCTTGACCCTGATGGGAAACAGATATCTGTAGGCCTCTCGATGATTTTGAAGTTGACTAAAGTGCTGACAAGCCAGGACTGAATTGATATGTTCAATTAGCAGTCTTATGTCATATGCAAAATCGGAAATCGGGAAATAGAGTATCGGACAGAGATTGATCTCAATCCATGTCTCGTGTCCAGAAATATCTTGTTGGACGAAGGATCATATGATCACTTATCTATGGACAGAACTGACTAGGTCAGAGTTTGGCAGCAGTTTCTAGGAAGCTGCATGTTGTTAATTAATCTGAAGATAAAGGAAACAATTAAAGTCATAGACTTATCCAAGTGGGAGACGGTTGGATTATGTGTAATCACTGTTATCTATAAAAAATTTCAGAAAACCCACTGATAACAAAAAATATATTCTTTTTATGAATATTTTTTTTTTCAAAATACAGATTAATTTTCATCCATAAATCAATGTTTGTTAATCATTAGGGGTAATCATTGTTCAATTTTCTTAAATAAAACTAAAATTAAACTGAAAATTTGGGTTTTTATCCTTTGAAAATACAAGGAGACCAAGACATAATTATTACTAAGGGTGTGCGCGGTGCGGTACAATTTAGAGGCAACTATGTGGTTTGAGTTTTTTTGAAACCGCAGACCGCACCGCAAGGATCCTAATCGTATTATTCGGTGCGGTTTGTTACAGACAGTTTGCTGTTTTAATATGTTAATTTCCATATATATATATATATATATATATATATATATATATATATATATATATATATATATATATATATATATATATATATATATATCGGTGAATGACACAGGGGTGTAAGGAGTGTGGTGTTGTGGTTAAGAAAACTCATACGCTGGAGATGAAGTGTCAAGAAAGAACATGATGGTTAGAACTAATATGGCGAAGCAAGATGATCGGAGAATTAAAGAAGTGTGTAGAGGTTTCAGAAGGGTAACGGATGTCTATCTAGCCAAGAAAAAGAACTCGAATGGGCACAACTATTCTTTCCTCAGATTTGCAGATGTGACAACCAAAAAGTTTTACGCGTTTAAGTTATGATTTGTCACTTAAACATGTTATGGATGGACAAAAAGGTCAAACGAGGTAAGAACATGGAAATGTATGGATTTAAAACCTTTTTATTTAGCTATGAGGAGATATTACCTCAATTAGAATTTGGTTTTAGCGACCTAAAAGGAAAAATGGGAATAAATGACCAAAAAATTTTATTGAACAATCTTTAAAAATTAGTATCTCAAAATCTATAAGGAATTGGGAAAAAGTCATCAAGGTGACATTGGTAATACTTGAGATAACAAAAATATAGGAAAAAGATTCGGATCATTTGGACTCATAACGAAGAAGTTATGATAAATTTAAAATGACCCAAAAGTGACAAAAATGACCAAATGGCCATTTTTAAGGGTTAATATCAGAAAATCTATTAAGATTTAAGCTTAAGTCAGTAGGGGAATATTGTAAAGCTTATCCCATCTTTCTAATGGTATAAATTTTGTAAAATTTGGATGTCATATACAGAAGTTATAGCTAAGAGAAAATCAGCAAAAATAATACTCAAAAGAGTATCCAAGGCTTTCAAGAAGGGTAATTTTTGTAATTTACCAAACTGACCCCAATTAAACCAGATGACGGTTTTGGGTGGATTCAGTGTGCGCTTTTCTCCCTTGAGTACGCCTTCTCTCTTTCTCGATATCACAAATCACGCAACCACAGAAATCGGGAAGCATCTCTTGTTCAAATCATATAGACCAACATCGATCTGCATGTGTGCGTGTTCATATCTGATAGCGAGGAGATCCGATTTCAGACATGTATGGTTCGCGATTCTTGCAATCAACGATTAGAACAAGGGAATCGGTAACAGACATCACGCACACACCCTCGATTGTGTGTGTATTCGTGAAAATCAAAGTTGAGGAAGGTGGAATCGCGATCAAGAGAGGGAGAGAGGCTGAAATCGAGACCGATTAAGGTCCCCGTGGGTTGCTTTTTCTTCAATCGACCCAAGCTGAACTAGATTTCAGAAGGGAGCAGGCGGTAACCCGTTATGCCGGAGGAAGCCGGCGGCAGGAGGCCGCCGGAGGCGGCAGGAATGGTGGGGAACGGTCGCTGGTGGCTGTAAGCATTCTATACAGTCTATACAGTCTGATTTAATGATTATAACACCTCCAATCTCAGATTTCTTGGGGCTGTGACAGAAAATACCGAAGGTAATTCTTAAAACCTAAGTAGATTTCAGAAAATGGATTAGAATTTCTGAATGCATGTTGGATTTTCAGAAAGTACGATGCTTTGTGAAACTTTTATTGGGTTTATTGTGGATTTAAAGGAATTTTTGTATGCATGTAGTTGATGGTGGCGTTATGTAACGACCCAAAAATCTCGAATTTATATTCGAGAAAATATGTAAGGAAAACCCGCGAAAAAGTAAAAAAAAAAAAAAAAAAAAGGGTAAAATGGTCTTTCGACCCATTATAAGACCATTATGTAAAATAATATGTGATTTGTGGAATAATGTTATAAGAAATAAAAGTCTATGCGAAATTTGAAGTTTTACTGCATGAATAGTAAAATTTGACCAAAAAGGGCAAAATGGTCATTTGACATGAAAATGACCAAATTGTCAAGAAAATGTTAAGTTGGTAGTTAGTGGAGCCTTGATTGTAAGATTATGAGTTTTAGGACTAGATTTGAACAAAGGAAAGTTCTCTCATTTTCAGAAAACATATGAGAGTTAATTCTCTCATTTTCAGAAAAATTGTAGAGGATTCTAGAGAGAACGAGAGGGAGCTAGAGAGGAGCACAGGAAGTTCAAGAATTTTTGCAAAGAAATCAAAGGAAGAGTGAAGTTCTAAGCATTTGAGGTAAGAACTTATACTATTCATTATCTTCTTGGGTTGAAATCTGGAAAATCGGCTTTATGAAGCTCATGTGAAGTTTCCAAAAATTCATTCCCATCTAGTTATACTAACATATCATAGAAACACACTTCAATTGTGAGGTGTTATTGAAATTAGGAAAAGATGAAAATATTGCTTAAAAACCTTAATTCACGGGTCCAGATGATCAAGACTAGTTTTTATGGTTTTGTTAAGCCCAAATGATCACTTAGGATGTATTAAGACACTCCTAAGTGATTAATTTCAGAAATTTGGATTTTTGGACCAAAAATGTCAAAAACGAATTTTTGTGGAATTTGGGTGGAATCAGTGATTCCAAGGTTAAAAGACTTGTTTAAAAGATGGGTTTTGGTACTGGAATGAGTCTAAAACGATTAAGTAAGTCATAAAGAGCTTAATATGGGAAAATGGGATTTACAGCACAAAAAAATCGGACATTATGGTCTGTACCAGCAGCGATCGCGACGCGACGACCCCCTTGGTCGAGTCGCGAAGCTAGCAGCCTTCGAGTCGCGACCACACCCTTGGTCGTGTCGTGAGGCGACGCCAGCAGACCATGCAGAGATTTTGATTTTTAGATTTTGACCAATATTTGTCCGTTTGATCCCAAATTTTAAACATAGGTCTATTATGGCCCAAAACTTCATGTAAAATTTTCGGAATCGAAATACGACCCTCCGAGGGTACTGTAGTAAAATACGTACAATATACGATTTAATTAAAGTTGGTCATTTTAAAGTTATATACTTATTATGACCCAAGATAGTATTATAAGGACTCTAATGAGATATAAAATCAGTTATCATGAATGTTAATGTATAACATGTTAATTATAGGTTCATGTCAAGTGATTATTTAATCACAAAAGAGTATACATAGAAGGAACGTGTAATCAATCTTCTAGCAATACATGAGGTGAGTACATGCAGTATTTTTACCCATTCTGGGGTACATGGCATGTAAGTATTTTCGAGATTTCTTATAAATTTCTATATGTGAAATTATATGCAAGAGTATTATTTCTAACTTGTTTGTGAAAGTATAATGCTATATTTGAAGTTATGTTTTGGTCTATGAACCAATTATGTGAAAGTATGTTTTGGTCTTTGAACCAATTATGTGAATGTATATTTTGATTACAAGCTATATATGTTTTCAAGTATGAATAGGCATATAGCCACAAGATGTTAAAGAATTATATGTTTTCGAGTATGAATGGCATATAGCCATAAGATGTTGGAAAGTATGTTTTGGCATAAAGCTTAGCATGTTAGAAAAATATGTTTTAAACATATGATTATTATGTGATGAAAGTTATAAATTTGGCATCTAGCCATAAAGTCAGAAAGTAATGAAGTTTGGCGCTTAGCCACAAGTTATATGTATGTAAGTAATGTTCAAGCAAGCAGAAAATGTTTTGTATGACTGGTAATTGTAGCAAGCAGCGTTAGTAAGGGAACTATGTTCCAACCTTCCCGGGTTAGGTAAGGGGTCTACCGGGGGAAATCCCCATCGCGAAGTAGATCGCCTCAGCACTTCTATGGTGAGGATTGATCCGTTCTTTCTAGCCATAGAGACTTGGGGTATCACTTATAGTGATTAAAGCCCTAAGTATAAAAATCCAGCAAGCTTATAAAACCAGTCAAAGAAAGTAAGAACAATGTTATTTTTTCAAAGTATGCCATAGATTGATTTTTGAAAAGTAAAGAGTTGTATTATGATTCTATTATAAAGTTTTGAAAGAAGGTAATTATGCAAAGGATGATATGAAATGATTTTGAAAGGAATAAAGAGCTATGGTATGATAATATTTTAAAACTTTGAAAGATGTTATTTTTGTAAAGTATGTTATGAAATGATTTCGAGAAGTAAAAAGTATAGTATGATATTACTATAAAGTTTTGACAGAAGTTTTATGTTATAAGGTTTATAAAAGTTGGAAAATAAGTTAAAGGTTTGAGTCTAAAACTTATGTAACTCACGAGACAATTTTTGTCTTACGTATTCTATTTTTATGCCGTGTATTCCAGGTTAAGATGATATGCTATAAATGGATGAAGTTTAGCTGGAGTGGAGCTCGAATTAGCTCCTATCTTGGACTCAAGGTTTAATCCTTTCTTGCTTACTATGGTTAGTTCTGGTATGGATTTGTAACACCCACTATTTTTAAACATGTAAGTAATCGGTTTTTGTTAAACTGTATTTTTGTATTCAAGTATTTATACGAAAAACCATAGTATTTGCAAACAGTAGAAATGGGGTGTCACACGTTAGATGCCCTAAGAGTCCGATTTCAAGGTTCAAATGCCTCCAAGTTCAGATTTTTGAAGCTTTGACGAGTTTAGGTTGAAATGTATAAACTGATTCTTATGAGCCTTGGTTTGTTAAATCAAAATCTCTTCATGCATGTTGGAATTGAAGTTGGGTTTTCGGTTCTAACACTTTGTGGACTCAAGAAAAAACGTATGAATGTAAGGTTTTTGATTATTTGGCTTGGTTGATTGAGTGTGCATGATTAATAGTAGCTTCATGAATCAAGAACACCTTGTTGTTTGCAATTTGGACATATTTGACTTTCAAGTTAACGAAACTTTAAAGATTTATGTTGAATTCTGTATATAGAAGGTTTATGAGACGATGGAAATTATCTTGGTTATGGTTTTATGCATGGAACTTTTTTGAAGTTATTTGTTGTTAAGAAACTTGAATTTGGAAACTCGAAATTTGAAGCAAGTAACAAAGGAGCTTACTTGCTAGAGTATGTTTATGCAATATGAGATGCATTTTAAATATAAAAATCGTAAAGAACCGGAATGGAACCTCAAACTATATTTTTATAAGGAAAAGAGATGGAAGTATAATATATCTAATGTTTTTAAAGTTATGGAATACAACTAGAGTGTTATTCTTAAAAAGGTAAAAGTATTCCAACCAAATGAA
Organism: Cichorium intybus; assembly: GCA_023525715.1. Classification (NCBI taxonomy): domain Eukaryota; kingdom Viridiplantae; phylum Streptophyta; class Magnoliopsida; order Asterales; family Asteraceae; genus Cichorium; species Cichorium intybus. The sequence goes on along the minus strand of CM042011.1, from coordinate 156,485,654 downwards.
AATGGATAAAATATTTAATATTAAAAGAAATGACTAAAATAGTCACGGTCAAAACTAAAAGTTTTAGTTGTAGCCTAAATAGAGGCGTATGAATATAAAATTTAATTTGGAATGTTGTATGTGGTTAGTTGTAGCCTAAATAGAGGCGTATGAATATAAAATTTAATTTGGAATGTTGTATGTGGTGTTGGGAACTTATTGGTGTTAAATTGAAGGAAAGTATCAAAGTTTTTGACAGTTTCTATTTTTAGAAACTTTATTGGTTGAAAGTTGCCAAAACGGCATAAATGAGTAAAATCAAGGTTATTTTGACGTCTAAACATTAAAGTGAGTTTAAAGAGAATTAAAATTCATAGGTTGAATAACTTTGTAGAAACCTGAAAAATACCATTTTTGGTCAAAACGAGACAAAAATGGTGGAAATGTCCAAAATGGGTATTATGCTTTAAGAATCACACGTAGCTATTAGAATAGAATTAGATAATGGCTAGTAGTAGTCAAGAATGATTAGACACATGATATATGCTTAGTTATCTAATATGTTCTAATCATATATTAAAATTAATAGATATAGAAGGACGTTTGGAAGCAACGAAAGGCTAGAAGAAGTGGAATAGTGTAGCTAGACGTACCAAGCTACAAAGGTGAGTACATGTGGCTTTTTCCCACTATGGGGGTACATGGCAAAATGTTTATATAGTTTTGTGTGACTTCCAAATATGAAATGATATGCAAGTTCATCTACTTATGACATGAATATGAAAGTCTTATACTATGTTCGAAAGTATGATGTGGCATTAAGCCACTATGTTTTGAAAGTATGATTTGACATTAAGTCACTATGTTTTGAAAGTACGATTTGGCATTAAGCCACTATGTTTTGAAAGTACGATTTGACATTAAGCCGAATAGTGTTAGGAAATTATGTTTTTGGCATTAATCCTGCTATGTTTGAAAGTATGTTTTGGCATCAAGCCATAAAGATTTGAGAGTATGTTTTTGGCGTTTAGCCTATGAAATTTATGAAAGTTATGTTTTGGCGTTTAGCTTATGAAAGTTATGAAAGAATGTTTTGGCATTGAGCCATATATTGTTATGAAAGAATGTTTCGGCATCTAGCCTTAACGTATTTGCAAATGAATGTTTTGATAACTAGCAATGTTATGTTTATGAATGACTGGTATTTGAGACAAGATACATTCAACAATGTGAAGCAATGGAAATGCTCTTGCCCGGGCCATGATGTTCTTGTTGGATTAGGTGTCTAAGCCATGATTTATAAATTGTATTTATCTTATTAATTGAAGCAAAGTCCATTTGGGTTGTCCTCATAGCTGGAGGATTGGTGTAGAGTTAAGTAGAGAGAAAGGTTGATTTATTAATTGTTTAATAAATCAATAGAAATAAAATAAATAGTTTATTAATATATTTAAGTGTTAATATATTAATTAGAAACTATAATAATTAATTAGAAATTAATCTAGAATTAATTGGATTTAATTTGGTGATTAATTTAATTAATTAAAAGTGCAGGGACTGGTTTGTATTTATTCAATAGTTGAATAATTGGCTAGCCAGTGGCAAGGGGCCAAAGTTGGCGAGAATTAGAGTGGGCACACTCTAAATCTCGAAACCCTAATTAGGGTTTAGAAGGCTTGGTCCAAATGGTCAACAGGCTTGTCCATTAAGGAGGCTCCTCTAGGGTTTTGACTGTAACCCTTGGAGGCTATAAAAGGAACCTCCTGGAACCCTAATTTCCTGCGCCATTTTATCTGTCTCTCTGGAACTCTGCTGTTTTCTCCTCCATTTCTTGGGTGTGACTCCATTTAAGGCAGGATACTTTTTCTGCTAGCTTCAAGAAGAAAAACAAAGGTTGGTTTTTCTTGATTTTAATCTTTAGAAATTAATTGTTGGCCTCTAGGATTTGTTATATGTTCATTGATAGAAAAACATAGATCCTCAACTTAGGTTGCATGTGAACTTAGGATTTCTAGTTCTTTGTTTGCTTAAAACCTTTCAGTGGTATCAAAGTCTTGACTTGTTTTTCTTGTGAATTGCTATAACTGCTTTGTGCCTTAGGGTTTTTTGCGAAAATATTAACCCTTTGGGAGGCCACATCGATTTGGTGGCTAGGGTTTTGGAAACCCTAGCCTCCTTCCCCATTTTTGGCGATTTTTGCTTGCTTTGGAAAGTAGGTTTCTTATTTTTGGTAATTGTGATCAATTTAATAAATGGAAACCCTAATCTCATTGCTTGCCTTTTTCGAATATTAGGGGATTAGATAGGATTAAGTTAATGTGATTAATTTGTGATGCCTATCTAGATTTAATTAATTTAATTAATTATTTTAATTAAAAGATAAATTAAATCATTTAAAGGTTTAAATTTAATTTTAAATTAAAGATTTAATTTTAGAAAATTAAAAGATTAAACCAGAAATATTTTAAAAGGTTTAAAATACATCTTATATATATTTTATGATTAATAGTTAATATTATATATAAGATAAAATTGGTTAGTCTTACCGTTAGTAGGCCTCATTTACAAAAACTGTCATATAAAGAGGGTATAAGGCGACTGCCTATAAAATAGTAGTCTAATGGGTGTCCACTCTCACCCACCGCTCTCCTGGTCAGTCGAGTGTCGTTAGCCGAACGGGTTTGATAGAACCGCTTAAGCCTCTGAAAAGTATAATGCTATAATTGAAAGTACTAGAACCATTAACAAAAACCCAATCTAGTTACTTTAGGTTAAAAATGTGAATTGATGCTAATCCATGGAATTGCACATTGCACTTTGTGGAACGTTGGTGGAGCGTGTGTGGTTTACCCGCACACCAATTGGGGTCCACAAAGAGTTGCAATGGGTTTCTCGATTTTACCATTATTGACGGAGCGTGTGTGGTTAACCGGCACGTCAATTAGAGATGGTAATTGACTTCGAGAGTACCGAGCTAATTTGCATGGTTATTCACATCCAGTTTGTGATCCTCGGCATCCCAGTCACAAACAGTGGAGCATATCCGAGATTAAACATGTCATTGAACAGTTCAATGAATCTCAACAGACCTAGGAATTTCATAAGATGAAATTGATAAGTGTTTTATCTACCTTAATGACCATTATGTTGTGATTACGGCATCCCTCTTCACACCATAATTGGGGTATTTTGGATCCTAACCTTATTAAATAATAAATTAGGTAATTATTTAAAAGGATTAAAATAAACTAATAAACTCAAATTTTATAGATGTCTAAAGTATGTGTCAATTCTCATCCTTCACCCTTCTCTGAGAGTTACAGAATGCACCTGTTACATATGGTAAGGCTGACTGGCTGAACTATGTGGTATGGCTTCACGAACAGAGAATGGTTCTCAGTTTTGCTAACAAGCAACATCTTGTTGAGTGTCCATCCCCCAAAGCATGGCATCACACAACAGTTTGTTATGAGCATGACACCTTGACTATTGAGTCCAAGAAAGTTCGCTGCCTCGTGCTATTGATCAGTGACCCCGAGTTCCGCAGCGATTTAGAATTCCTGGGGTCAGATAAGTTAGCACAGCTAGTTAAGGAAAGGTTCTGAAAACCGGTTGAAAAGGGACGAGCTAAGATCTTCAAAAGGCTTGAAGTGTGCAAGCTTGAAGGAAGTAGCACTCGTTTGCATGTTCTCGAGATTGAGGGATACATAGGCAAACTGTATAAAAATGGTCACCCCTTTTGATCGGGAGTTAAGCATTAGGTCGACTCGCAGATCTGTTCATCCAAATGTATAGAAAGGGAAACCAGGGTAAGACTGTCATGGGAATGCATTCAATGCTGACTCTGTATGGGTCGTTCATGGAGAAGCATAGTTCCATTGATTCGGCTACTTCAGGATTGAGTCCAGTAATAAGGCACATCGAGAAATGATCTAGATCGTCTGGACCGGTTCTTCGATGTTTCAAACTGGGAATTCACAAAATGGGACACAGTCACGGAAAGATTGAAATAATGCTTCGAAGCCGAACGGTTTGACAATTCAAGAATATCTTAAAACTCAGAATTCTGGATCCTTAATTCCTTGATACATGATGTGTTTCTCACATATGCTCTGTATGCATGGATTATGAAGGATGCGGGACGTTGTTGCATAAGGAGCATATTCAGATTGGATCTAAAGCTCATGCAGTTTTGGAGTTTAGTTAGATATTATGATCTTGTTATTAGCTGCGTGCGACATTGTCCGTCATATAGTACATTGTTCAAGGATAATTTAGTTTATAAAATGGTGTTTTTCTGTTAATACATGTTGTTTAAAATCATCCTTGAAATGTTGTATGAGTATGTTAATTGCATGGCAATAACTTGAATGTTCATACATGTTGTTTAAAATCATCCCTGAGATTATACGGAATGGGGAATATCATGATTTGGAAATTAAGTATATGGGTGGTTTCCACAGGATGTTTTGCTTCAAGTGGTTGGTTGAGGCAAAAAGGTTCATGAACAACGAATTCTATTGGAGTAAATGGTTGAAGATAATGGAATGGTTGAAGTCGATAGAGATCCAATTTGGAATAATCACATGGCTAAAAATATCAGGGGTACCCATAATTTCCTGGGATGATGAGAATTTCAAAGAATAGCTAAACGATATAGGGAAGTTTTGACTGAAGAAGGCCATATATGGAACCATGGTGATGTAGCATTCAGAAAGATTGGAGTTCTTACTTCGGTAAAGATGAAAATTAACGAAGAAACACAAGTATCCATTGATGGGAAAGTTTAAAGTATTGGTGTTTCAGAGGTAGACGATGAATGGAATCCTTTTCACCAGCGCGATGAGTCGGATTTTTGTGATGAAGAGTTGTTTAGTGATGAAAGAGTCGATGAAGAAGAAGACGAGTTTAGTGAAGAGGAGGACGGGATATCTGATACCTGATACCTGGTTACAACCTAAAGACAATATGGAGAAAGGGGAGATTCAACCGGAAAACATCGAAACAGTTCGTCGGCAAATGTTTTCGGTCAGACCATTGTCGGAATCAGTGTTAAATCGGTCGGACCCGAAAGCTCATCGGCGAGGAACCTGGGTGAAGCAAACGGATCGTTTGCCTCAGGGAACCAACCAAGCTTGGGATTTGAAGCGACGAAATATATATGGGCATGTGACATGGGGCATGCAGCAGATGGGAATCATAACGGGGGCAATTTTCTAAATAATACTAAAAGTTTACAATAGGGAAAAACTGGGAAAAACGGGTCAAGGACGATGGAATTAGATATGGACTCAGAATAAGTGGATCGGCTTTTAAGTAAGAATAATACTCCGATTGGGGATCCAATTCCACCGAGCACAAAAATCCGTGACAAAACAGATGACGTGAACAACTCGACTAACGATTTCAAATTGGGGGGCGGGGAACCATGGGTAAAAGATGGGTGGTTGTAAGAAGTCGAAGGACATATTCACCTTATATGAAACTGACATCGACAGACCACAACCAATCGTCCCCCTCTATTGATCTTAACGAGCTGCAACTAACACACAGGATTCAGGGGGACTAAAAGTCGTAGTCACTTGGTCGAAGGTTCCTCAATTCCAGAAGTGGAAAAAACTATCGAGGCCAATATGAAACTCGGAGCCCAGCTATAAGGTTGGCAAGAAACGGTCGAGGGATTACTACAAAGAGAAAGCAAGGTAAGAATTTCCCAATGAATTGTATGCCACTAAATATCATGGGAATGGGTGAAAATTACAAGTTGATGGGTAAAGAGACTTAAAATCACTCACCAATTACACTATTGTGGGATATAGGAAACACAGATGTCATCCATCCAGGAATCTGAAATTAGCCATTGTTGAAATAATACCGAATTTGAGACAGAATCTATCGATGCTATGGGTAGATTAGGGGGGATTAATTAGTATTTGGGGTAAAGAGATGTTCCAAAAGAAAGTAGTGGTTAAAAGCATATTCTTCCTCCTCACAGCTGGATCCTGGAAAGAAATTGATGGCGACACAATTCTGGTTAATGTTTACGCCCCCAAGCCCCAAGGGAGAAGATCCGGTTATGGGAGAAGATTACGGAAATTAAAGCCTCAATGAACGACACTTAGTTTGTATTCGGAGATTTGAACGCTATTAGGAGCCCATCCAAAAGGCTTAATTCTCGATTCTACCAATATAGTGCATTGAATACACTACTAGATATTTCAACCGATTAATCATTGATTCTGGCTTCTTGGAACATAACATGGGCAGGAGAAAATTCACCTACATGTGTCAAGACAGGATAAAGTTGAGCAAACTAGACCGGTTTTAGGTCTGCCCAGCTTTAATGTCCTTATTTCCCAGTTCGACGGTGACTGCGCTTCATAGGGAGTACTTTGACCACTCCTCGGTTATTATGAAGACGGTTAATGCAGAGTTTAGATCAGCCCCATTCCAATTTTTAAACTCATGGCTTCTTCGGGAAGATATAGAAGGAATTATTCAAAATGCGTGGAGTTCTTTTATCCCAAAAAAAGAAGTCAGGGCTGATTACACTTTTGCAGGTAAGCTTAGGATGGTCAAAAACGCCTTGAAAAAATGGAGATGGATGAGCAGGGAGAAAGAAAACAAAGAGAGGATGAACCTAAGGAAGTAGCTAGAAGATCTTGATGCCCTGGCTGAAACAAGACGCCTAACGATAGAAGAAAACATGGAAATATGGCTTGGTTGGCAAAAACCGGTAGAGGCTGATCAGATACAAAGACTAGATTTGAAGCAAAAGAGTCGGATCAAATAGCTAGCGGAGGGGGAGGAAAATACAAAATTATTCCATGCATATATTAACAGCAAAAACCGGAAGAACAGGATTAACGACTTAGTCGTGAACGGGTGTGGTCTTCGGATGTCAACGAGATTAAACTAGAAGTGGAGAATTTTTCCTGGAAAAATTTCGGGAGGAAATCCTTAACCGTCCAGCACTTGTGTGTGACAACATCAAAAAACCATCTTTAGAGGATTGTATTTCTCTGGAACTGAACTTCGCTAGAGAAGAAATTAAAAACACGGTGTGGGATTGCGGTTGTGAATAGCCTCCGAACCGGACGGATTCACCTTCAAGTTCATAAAGAAATTTTGGGCCCTAATTCAAGATGATGTTATGGCATATATTGTACAATTCCAACCAGACAGACAGATTACAGAAGGGTGCAATTCATCATTTCTAATGTTGGTTCTAAAGGTGAAAGACCCACTAACTTTGACAGATTATAGGCAGATAAGCCTTATAGGGTGCTTGTACAAGATCATTGCAAAATCCTTGTCTAAGAGGGCAAAAAGTAATCGGGAGCGTCATTGGTGAAAACCAAACGACTTTCGTTGATGGAAGAAATATACTTGACGGGCCACTTATATTTAACGAAACTTGTCTTTGAGCTAAAAGAATAAAAAATACGTTTTTGTTAGAGATTGATTTCTACAAGGCTTTTGATTCCATCAATTCACGATATTTGGAATCTATCATGGCTCAAATGGTTTCAGAGTCAAATGGCGAATGTCGATAAATGGATGTCTAAGCTCATCTAGATCACCGGTTCTAGTCAATGGATCCCAGACTAAGGAATTATCTATCTCGAAAGGGGTTTGGCAAGGGGATCATCTTTCCCCGTACCTTTTCATAATTGCGATGAAGGGTTTAAACACCATGTTGAACAAAGCTTGCGAGAACCAGATTTACAATGACATTAAAATTCCTAACACTAATGTATTGTTGTCACATATGTTTTACGCAGCTGACGCTATTTTCGTCGGTGATGGTCAAAACTGAACTTCCAAAATCTGGCCTGCATCCTACGGTGCTTCCACCTAATTTCTAGACTCAAGGTGAATTTGTAGAAATCAAAAGCGTACACGATTGGTGAGATTAAGCACGGGTTAGAACACAGCGCGAGATCGCTCGGCTGTTGTGTGGGATTACTACCGTTAAAATACCTAAGGGTACCCGTGGGAGCCAACATGAACTGGAAAAAGAACTAGGATCCAATCATTGAGAACTTCCAAAAGAAGTTATCGGGATAGAAAGCACGAAATCCATCTAGCAGTGCTCGTCTTACATTAGTTAAGTCAGTTTTAGGGAGTCTACCCCTATATTACTTTTCTTTATTTAAAGCCCCACTTGGAGTTACTTCACTACTAGAAAAAATCAAAAAAAAGTTCTTTTGGGGATGTGATGACAAATCAAAAATGCACTAGGTAGCTTGGGAAAAAGTCTTGGCTGCTAATGGCGAAGGCGGCTTAGAGATAATGTCCCTCAGATCTATTAACATTGCATTGTTAGTAAAATGGATTTGGCGGTTAAAGATAAGAGGGGCGAATTATGGAGCAAGGTGATGCGAGGCTTTTTCAAACACGAAAAACTAGAATGGAATTTTTTCCCGAAAGGACTGACATTTATCCCTTGGAAAAGTATCATCTCTAAAAAAAAGGATATCTAAGATTTGGGCTTTGATTTTGAACCTATATTAAAGTACAGGATTGGAAACGGCTTAAATACATTATTCTGGATGGAAAATTTGACTGGATTCGGTCCACTTCGAGATCTCTACCCGAACAACTACAAGTTAGAAAAGAAAAAATCATGCTGTGTTGGGGACAGAATTACAGAACATGATAATCAGTGGAAATGGAAGAAAAAACAAGCACTAACATGGAAGTTCAGGAATTACAGAAGCTAGAATCTGATCTTTGAGCAATAAATGTAAACTTCAATGGAAATCTCGACACATGGGTGTGCCGCCTTACAGGAGACAATCAGTTTTGGGTGCATGCAGTGAGAAGGTTGCTAGACTCAAAGATCACATTACCTATATGAGTTTTAATAACATGGATGTAAATTAATATGTATTTGTGAAATTATAATATAAGAAATAAGAGATTATGTGAAATTTGGAGTTTTACCGCATGAATAGTGAAATATGACCAAAAAGGGCAAAATGGTCATTTGACATGGAAATGACCAAAATATCAAGAAAATGTTAAATTAGAAGTTAATGGAGGTTAGTTTGCAAAATTTTGGGTTTTTAGGACCATTTTTGTAAAGAAAGTAGAAGGCTAGGGGTTAAAGTGTAAATATGTTATAAAAATTAAATATAAATGAGAGTAATTTAACTCTCATTCTCCAGAAGTTTTCAGAAGAGTCTAGAGAGAGAACGAGAGAGAGAGCAAGAGAAGAGCATGGAAGATCAAGAAGCTAGAGAAATTCTTCAAAGGAATCAAAAGAAAAACCTTGGAATGGGTGATTCCAAGCTTCAAGAGGTAGGGTTCTCAAACACTAAGCTTCAATTTCTTGAACGGGAATCAAACCTTGATTTCTGATTTTCCAGAAATCATGGTTCCAATGTAATCATTCAATCCATCTTGCTCAAAATCATCACAAGAACATGTTCTAGTTAAAGAATATGTGAAAATTAAGAAAATGATGAATTTGCTCAAGAACCCTAGTTCACGGGATTGTAAGATCAAAACTGGTTTTTATGGTTTTGTTGAGTCCAAATGATCACTTAGGATGTATTAAGACACTCCTAAGTGGTTAATTTCAAAAAGATGAATTTTTAGCGAAAATTTCCAAAAACGGGTTTTCAAGAAATTGAAGTGGAAATCAGTGATTCCATGGGTTAAAACCTGATGTAAACTAATGGTTTTAGTCATGGAATGATAGTAGAAAGATTAAGTTAAGTATTAAGTGCTTAATAGGTGAAAATAGAGGTCTGCAGCTCAAAAATCGGACTGAAAATACAGTCTGCAGCAAGAGCACGAGTCGTGCCATATTTGGTCTATGGTTAGCACGAGTCGTGCTCACTATTTGAGCCAAGAATGACATCCTACTTTGTGCATGAGTCGTGCACTTCCAAGAAGAAAAAGAGCACGAGTCGTGCTCTTACTGGGCAGCACTTCTGTCCAATTTTGAGATTTGAACTTGCTTCTAAACATGTCCGTTTGACCTATAATTCATACCATAAGCTTAAAATGGTATGAAACCATGTGGAAAATTATAAAATCCAGAATACGACCCCTCGGGAGTACTGTAGTAGAATACGAGTACATTAAAGAGTATATAATTCATAGAAAGATGATTGTTAGTAGTCATATACTTGTTATGACTTGAAGTTGTGTCATATGAGACTTTAGAACTATAAAGTTAATTATGTAGAGTATTTATACATGATACTTATATAGGTGGTGCTTCAAATACCATTGAGCACGGGAAAGGAAAAGGAATACAAGAAGCTTAGAGACTTGTAGCAACATCAAGGTGAGTATATGAGGATTTCTATAGTACATAGCAAACTTATGATATTCAGAAAAAGAAGATTTTCAGTTTACTTAAAATGTTAAAGTTTGGAAACAGTTTTGAAAGAAGCTCGATATATATATATGAGCTAAGTGTCTTAAACAAGATTTTAAAGAAGTTTAATTTATAAAGCTATTTTGAAAGAAGCTTCACAAGTGAGATAAAGATGTTGAAGCTAGTTTGAAAGTATTTTTGATTATAAGTTAAAAGAGTTTATGAGTTTAATATAAATTGAGTCCCATTTTGACCAATTCAAGAAGCAAAGTAAAGAAAGTAATGAGTTAAGTATTAAAGAAAGAAAGATGAAAGAGCCAGTTGTTCGGACTAGGATCACCCACATAATTGGGAGATCTGAAGACACTACTGGGATGGTACCTCCCGTCGCGAAGTAGTTGTCTAGCTTAGTATACCCTTGTGCTTGAATTCGTTCCAAGTCACAAAGGGGAGACAGAATGAGCATAACCTAGCGGACGGATCTGTTCTGTTCCGCGAGGGGCGCTAGTAGAATAAATGAAAATAAATTAATTCATGAGTTTCAGTTGGTCACAAGTAAATGAGAAAAGAAATCAGTTTTGAGAAAGAATATAGTTTTGATAAAAGAAAGCCGTTATTAAAGAAATAAATCAGTTTTGAGAAAGAATATAGTTTTGATAAAAGAAAGCAGTTATTAAAGAAATAAATCAGTTTTGAGAAAGAATATAGTTTTGATAAAAGAAAGCAGTTATTAAGGAAATAAATCAGTTTTGAGAAAGAATACAGTTTGATAAGAGAAAGTAATTTTTTTTAAGAAAGAAAAGAAAAGAAATTTTGAGATTTATTATGAAAATAAGTTTTAGTAGTATACTTATTTATAATTCAAAGTTTTTTTAGAAGAAAAGTTTTGGGTCTAAAACCCATATTACTCACGAGACTTTATGTCTCACGTACTACATGTTTTAAATGATATGTACTTAGGTGAGAAGAGCAGGAGCTAGGTTATTTATTGTGACTTGAAGCTGGGACAGAGTAAATTACAGATAAGTTTAAATTATGGTTTCTGTATTGAGTCTGTAATTCCCTTTCAGAATAAAGTTTGTAAAAAAAAAAATTTGATGACTTTTTATTAGTCACGTTTTAAAAAAAAATAAACTATATTAAATTATGGTTTAAGAAAGGGGTGTTACAGTTTTTGTATCAGAGCCATAGTTTAAGCAAACTAGGTGTCAGTACTTGAACCTAGACTTAAACTATGTAGGAGTTAAGTAGAGTACATACTTGAGTATGATGTAGAAAGTAAGTAGAGATAGAAGTAAATTCATAACAGTGAAACATGAGTCCTGGTGGTAAACTGGAAGCAAATGTGTATAGGTGGTTATAATAATATGGGCCCGTACTATTCTAATCACAGGATATACATTTGAGTCTGGTGGAACCACACAGGCACTATGTGAAGCTGTAAGTGGATAAGTGTAAAGGTTTGAGAGGTATAGATTCAGTATACCTATGGAAGAAAATCCAGTATGACTGGAAATACTACAGTGTAAAAGAAAAAGTGTTAAAGATGAAGTAACAAGTATGAAGTATGTAGTAGGGGAAACCCATATCTTACATGAATCAGCATGAAGTATATGCAATAAAACATAAGAAAGCATGGGTAAAAAGCATTGAAAATAAGGTGACAAGAATGCTAAAGTAATGAAGGAGAAAAGTTCAAATTTGTGGTTGTAATAACCACCGTATAATATAAGAAATAACGTAAAGTATGGCAGGAATCAGTAAAAGATACATGGTCAGAAAGTATAAATGTATTGAAAATGTTAATAGAAGTAATGGAGTATATAGTACAAATATAAAAGAAAGAGTATAACTGAAAATTTCTGTTGTCTAACGGAAACGAATTATGATTATGGAATAAAAAAAATTTTTGGAAAAGAAAGTGAATACAGATATTTGAATGAAATTCATATAAGAAAGAAGAATGAAAACATATAAGTAGAAAGAGTAAAAAGGAAATGAGCTGGGTTTGTAATTGTAGACAAACCCAAAAGAAGTATAAAAGAGTACAGAATAAATACTGAGAAGTAGTATGATGTGTTGTTCATGGACAACCAAGAGATTAAAGTATATATATATAAAAGTTGTGAGTAAATAAGATAGTATAAAATAAAAGCAAAATACTTAATCAAGTATTAAAAGAGGAATCAAAGACAGAAATGAAAGTATAAGAAATGGGAAGTTGTGACTTCCAAAATTGAAAGTAATATGACAAATAAAGATATCTAATAGTTGGAGCAAATAACTAAGTTTGAAATGTATTATAGTGAGCAATATAACAAAGTAAGTTATTTGAATAGGAAAATAATAAAAATTTGTTAAAGACTACTAGTATGTTGCATTGTTATAATGCAAGATAATGAGTTGAGAAATAGAGATTAAATGCCTAATCAAGTGTTGGGCGAAAAGTTAAAGATAAGACAGACAGAAATGATAATGAGAAGAATATAAAGACAATTATCAAAGAAATGGTCACTTGAAATCAGATTTAGTGACTATATAAAGTATAAATAAGAAGAATTGAGAATGATAAGAGGATAACCGAAATAATGTGATAAAAAAAATGACTGAGAGTCATAAAAAAAATTATGAAATAAAGAGTAAAAGTGAATATAAAGATAAGTCGTAAACAAAGAGTCAAATATGAAATAAGAATTAAAATAAAGAAACAGGAAGTGACTACCTCTAAGCGGAAGTAACGAGTAAAAGTAACCAAAGCTTAGAGAAATGGTCGGTACATGACTAGTAGTTATGGAACATCAGAAGGTGTATAGCGTATATCGCTTTAAAATATATAAATAAAGAGAGTAAAGAAATGAAGATTAAAGGAAAGAACAATGTAATGTGTTTGACATATAGTCTCATGGCATATAGGGAGAAATGGTAAAACGAATAATAAAAGAAATTTTGGTATTAAACCTAGAAAGTTTATAAGTAAAATATGTGAGATAAAGAGACTAAATGTTTATGAAAAATGATGGTAATCTATATGATTATTAAAGAAGTGTATGCTTAATAAGCATAATAAGATAAAACAAGAAATTGTTAAGTTAAAAAAAAATGTCAAACTTTACTAAAAATATGATTATAATGCAGTCAGGACAAAAAGAAAAGTAAAAGTTATTTTTGGCATTAGCCATAGCAAGTAAAGAGTAAGCAAGGGATAGAGTGCTAAACGAGGCATCAGTGTGAGAAATAAGAACTACAAGAAAATACTAAAACATAAGTAACAAGATGAGAATGGTACATGGGGTACCTAAAAAGATAAGAAGAGTACTCATAAGAGTATAGTAAGAAAGCTAAGAAATGAAAAGAACCTGATTATAGTAGAAAGTATAATGAGTAAAAGAGATTGAAATCTCATAAATTATAAAGAAAAAGGAAAGAAGTATTCAAATCGTTAATGTATCAAAAGGTGAAAATAATATAAGTAAAGAGTGATACAAGATATGTATCTATAAAAGTAATGCAGATAAGTAACGAAATGATAAAGGTAATAACCTTATGAGAATGTATGAAAACTAGTAGTAAAGACAAAGAAAAGTTTAGTAGTAAATATAGTAACACCTTGGATACAAAAGGTTTTGCTTATTAAAAAACAAAGAAGTCGAGTAATGCGTCTGTCCTTATATTACCATATGAGACAGAAGATTTTGAAGTATACAGCAATGCCTCATAGAGAGGGCTTAGCTGTGTGTAGATGCAGAGAAGTAAGAGTATAGCATATGTTCCCAGATAGTTGAAAGCCCTAGAAACAAAGTATATTACCTATGATATAGAACTAGTAGCGATAGTATTTGCCTTGAAAATTTGGAAGCATTACCTGTATGGAACTAAGCGCAAGCTATTCACTGATCACAAGAGTTTGCAGTATGTGTTCACTCAAATAGAGCTGAACATAAGACAGAAAAGATAGTTAGAGTGATCAGTGATTATGTTTGCGAGATTGTATACCATTCAGGAAAGTCAGTGTAGCAGTAGATGCATTGAGTAGAAAAGTTCCAGAGAAAAAAATCAATGCAAGATTTATACATATATAATTAGTGTTCAGTATTATAGAACAGATTAAAGCAGTCCAACAAAAAGTTGGAAAAAGCATAGACTTGAAAGATGAGAAACGAGGAAGACATGCAGTTTGAGATCAGTAAACAAGAGCTAAAGACTTTTAGAACCCGCAATTGGGTATCGAAAGCAGGAGGTTTGAGGAAGCTGATTCTAGAAGAGTCACATAAGTCAAAGTATTCCATACATCCAGAGAGTACCAAGACTTATCAAGATCTTAAAAGACAGTACTGGTGGCCTGGAATGAAGAAGAGGATAGCTAAGTACACCTCCAAGTGTGTCATTTGTGCACAAGTCAAGGCGGAACATCAGGTCCCGCATGGAGATGCTCAGTCATTGCACATTCCAGCCGGAAAGTGGGAAGACGTAACCATAGACTTTATTGTCGGGTTACCTAGAACGAAAAGAGGTTATGATAGTATATGGGTCATAGTGGACCGGTTGACCAAGAGTGCACTATTTCTAGCCATAAAAGAAACTACTCCATTGGAGTAGTTAGACCAGTTGTATATAGATGAAGTGTTAAGAAGATATGGTGCACCGTTGTCCATCGTGTCAGACAGAGACCCTAGATTTACCTCTAACTTTTGGAGAGCTTTACAAGAGAAAATGGGGACAAGAATTCAGCTAAGTATAGCGAATCATCCACAAATGGATGGTCAGAGTGAACGAACGATTCAGACAATAGAAGACATGCTACGATCATGCGCGATGGATTCTGGAGACAGTTGGGATGAACACCTGCCCTTAGTGGAGTTTGTATACAACAATAGCTACCATTCTAGCATCAAAATGCCACCCTTTGAGGCATTGTATGGTAGAAAGTATAGAACTCCTTTATGTTTGTTGAAGGCGGGTGAGACTAAGTTGACAGGACCAGAAATTGTTAGAACGACTAATGAGAATATTGGAGTGATTCAGGCTAACATGAAAGCAGCACAAGACTGACAGAAGAATTACTCCAATTTAAAGAAGAGACCGTATGACTTACAAGAAGAGGATCTAGTGATGGTAAAAGGGTCACCGTGGAAGGGTGTAGTCAGATTTGGTAAGAGAGGAAAGCTGAGTCCAAGGTACATTAGACCATTTAGAATCTTGAAGAGAGTTGGATTGCAAGCAACCAAGCTAGAATTACCACTAGAATTAAGTGGAATACATGATACCCTTCATGTATGCTACTTGAAGAAATACTTTGGAAAAGAAGAGTTAGTGATAATGTATACAGACTTGAGAGTGGAGACTCTTAGCATGTTGATTGTAGAACCTGCGATGATTTTAGAAATGCAGACTAAGAATCTAAGGAACAAGGAGATTGACCTTGTACTAGTCAAGTGGAAGCATTCCTGTAAGAACCCGCGAAAAAAATGTAAAAGGGTAAAACGGTCTTTTGACACGTTATAAGACTATTATGTAAATTAATATGTATTTGTGAAATTATAATATAAGAAATAAGAGATTATGTGAAATTTGGAGTTTTACCGCATGAATAGTGAAATATGACCAAAAAGGGCAAAATGGTCATTTGACATGGAAATGACCAAAATGTCAAGAAAATGTTAAATTAGAAGTTAATGGAGGTTAGTTTGCAAAATTTTGGGTTTTTAGGACCATTTTTGTAAAGAAAGTAGAAGGCTAGGGGTTAAAGTGTAAATATGTTATAAAAATTAAATATAAATGAGAGTAATTTAACTCTCATTCTCCAGAAGTTTTCAGAAGAGTCTAGAGAGAGAACGAGAGAGAGAGAGCAAGAGAAGAGCATGGAAGATCAAGAAGCTAGAGAAATTCTTCAAAGGAATCAAAAGAAAAACCTTGGAATGGGTGATTCCAAGCTTCAAGAGGTAGGGTTCTCAAACACTAAGCTTCAATTTCTTGAACGGGAATCAAACCTTGATTTCTGATTTTCCAGAAATCATGGTTCCAATGTAATCATTCAATCCATCTTGCTCAAAATCATCACAAGAACATGTTCTAGTTAAAGAATATGTGAAAATTAAGAAAATGATGAATTTGCTCAAGAACCCTAGTTCACGGGATTGTAAGATCAAAACTGGTTTTTATGGTTTTGTTGAGTCCAAATGATCACTTAGGATGTATTAAGACACTCCTAAGTGGTTAATTTCAAAAAGATGAATTTTTAGCGAAAATTTCCAAAAACGGGTTTTCAAGAAATTGAAGTGGAAATCAGTGATTCCATGGGTTAAAACCTGATGTAAACTAATGGTTTTAGTCATGGAATGATAGTAGAAAGATTAAGTTAAGTATTAAGTGCTTAATAGGTGAAAATAGAGGTCTGCAGCTCAAAAATCGGACTGAAAATACAGTCTGCAGCAAGAGCACGAGTCGTGCCATATTTGGTCTATGGTTAGCACGAGTCGTGCTCACTATTTGAGCCAAGAATGACATCCTACTTTGTGCACGAGTCGTGCACTTCCAAGAAGAAAAAGAGCACAAGTCGTGCTCTTACTGGGCAGCACTTCTGTCCAATTTTGAGATTTGAACTTGCTTCTAAACATGTCCGTTTGACCTATAATTCATACCATAAGCTTAAAATGGTATGAAACCATGTGGAAAATTATAAAATCCAGAATACGACCCCTCGGGAGTACTGTAGTAGAATACGAGTACATTAAAGAGTATATAATTCATAGAAAGATGATTGTTAGTAGTCATATACTTGTTATGACTTGAAGTTGTGTCATATGAGACTTTAGAACTATAAAGTTAATTATGTAGAGTATTTATACATGATACTTATATAGGTGGTGCTTCAAATACCATTGAGCACGGGAAAGGAAAAGGAATACAAGAAGCTTAGAGACTTGTAGCAACATCAAGGTGAGTATATGAGGATTTCTATAGTACATAGCAAACTTATGATATTCAGAAAAAGAAGATTTTCAGTTTACTTAAAATGTTAAAGTTTGGAAACAGTTTTGAAAGAAGCTCGATATATATATATATGAGCTAAGTGTCTTAAACAAGATTTTAAAGAAGTTTAATTTATAAAGCTATTTTGAAAGAAGCTTCACAAGTGAGATAAAGATGTTGAAGCTAGTTTGAAAGTATTTTTGATTATAAGTTAAAAGAGTTTATGAGTTTAATATAAATTGAGTCCCATTTTGACCAATTCAAGAAGCAAAGTAAAGAAAGTAATGAGTTAAGTATTAAAGAAAGAAAGATGAAAGAGCCAGTTGTTCGGACTAGGATCACCCACATAATTGGGAGATCTGAAGACACTACTGGGATGGTACCTCCCGTCGCGAAGTAGTTGTCTAGCTTAGTATACCCTTGTGCTTGAATTCGTTCCAAGTCACAAAGGGGAGACAGAATGAGCATAACCTAGCGGACGGATCTGTTCTGTTCCGCGAGGGGCGCTAGTAGAATAAATGAAAATAAATTAATTCATGAGTTTCAGTTGGTCACAAGTAAATGAGAAAAGAAATCAGTTTTGAGAAAGAATATAGTTTTGATAAAAGAAAGCCGTTATTAAAGAAATAAATCAGTTTTGAGAAAGAATATAGTTTTGATAAATGAAAGCAGTTATTAAAGAAATAAATCAGTTTTGAGAAAGAATATAGTTTTGATAAAAGAAAGCAGTTATTAAGGAAAGAAATCAGTTTTGAGAAAGAATACAGTTTGATAAGAGAAAGTAATTTTTTTTAAGAAAGAAAAGAAAAGAAATTTTGAGATTTATTATGAAAATAAGTTTTAGTAGTATACTTATTTATAATTCAAAGTTTTTTTTAGCAGAAACGTTTTGGGTCTAAAACCCATATTACTCACGAGACTTTATGTCTCACGTACTACATGTTTTAAATGCTATGTACTTAGGTGAGAAGAGCAGGAGCTAGGTTATTTATTGTGACTTGAAGCTGGGACAGAGTAAATTACAGATAAGTTTAAATTATGGTTTCTGTATTGAGTCTGTAATACCCTTTCAGAATAAAGTTTGTAAAAAAAAAAATTTGATGACTTTTTATTAGTCACGTTTTAAAAAAAAATAAACTATATTAAATTATGGTTTAAGAAAGGGGTGTTACATAGGCCACTTGTTTCTTTCGGCCTAGCCCAAAACCAACTTGCCTTGAACCTTTCTTCCATGCAACACATGGTATTTTCTTGTTGGAAGAAAACCCTAGTCGATGTTTCACGTGTTGGGAGGATACCGAGGGTTTGCATGGGTCGTGATCAGGATTTCATGCTACTGCCACTGTTCACAATGATCCGCCTTGGCCATTCTCACATTCTCTTTATATTCTAAGCCATCCCCTAGCCATAAACCTCTTGCCGAGAAGAACTTCCATTAGTGAACCTTCTTTCCCTTTCCTTATTTTTCTTCTTTTGCAATTGATCGTGGTTGTGTGGTTATGTGATCATGAAGTGGGAACACATGACGCAATGTAGGGCCGAATCACTACCACATCACCACTTCATCTCCATCGTGAGATGGGTGTGTGTGTGTGTGGGTGAGGTGTGTTTGTTATTGCTTTAAATTCCCATTATGATATATTTTTCTGTGTTTTTGAAGTTACTTCAGACCCTAAAGGTCTTAATTTATGTATTGATGGGGTAAGAGGTTGAAAACCTTAACCCTAATGTTGTTATTTTATGTGAAACAAATTTCACTATTTTTGGGTCAGTTTGTAAAATTCATATCAAATCGTATTGATGTCCTTTTGGTTTGAGTCTTATATCCCTATAATGCTATTTGAGTCTAGTGTCTTGGTCGAGCATGCTTTTTCCTAGTTCGAGCCTTTGGTTAGGTGAATGTTGCAATCTTCATAGGTTGGTCCAGGGCTGTGTTATGCAGTAAATTCAGTCTTGCTAAATTCATAATTAAATGTAAAAAAATTGTATGGGGTCAAGGCCTGTGGAAAACCTTCAGGTTAGGAGTATAATTTTCTCACACCAAAAATTAGAACCCAACTCCTTGTCCATTTTATTCTTTGGTTGTATCTTTGAAGTGTGGTCCTGTGAGTGAACTGATCAGGTTAGGAAAATTTGTGGATTTATAATTTTTTATTAGAGAATGCAAATGACCTGATGTCAGGCCCTGTGATCGTTTACTTGGGTGTAATATATGAATGATTATTCTTAGATTTTATTTTGAACCCCTCCTTGGTTGAAAGTTGCAGACTTTGCAACAGGGTCAAAAATCCAGCTTTGTTGTTAAGTTCCTTTTTGTGGTGTTTGTCGTGGTTTTGACCATGGGTGTTATAAGTGGGTACCTAGACTTAACCAAACCTTTATAAGGTATATATTTTCATTGTTTAAGGAAAATGTTACGGGGGAGGGGGGTCCATCGTTGAGACACAATGCGTGTCGGAAGTAGAAATGTTTAAATTATAAGTAACGCTATAAGTATCTAAATATAGTAAGGGTGGTAGTGTACTTTATAGTAACTTATTGTACCTTATAGGGTATAAGGTGTTTGGGTGGAGATTACTGGGGCCTTCAGAGTTGCTGTGTGGATTTCTTCTTCTGCTTCTACGAGGTGAGTTCATCACTACACTGTTTGGAAGTTGTACATCCTCTACTGTAGCTCGTGCGTGCTGTTTAGGATGTAGGTGGGTAGTAACATGGCATATGAATTTCTAGTAGGTGTGTGAATGTGGGGTGTGACATCATTGAGCTGGGTGCCATGATGTGCTATGTAGAGTGAGTGTGTTGGGTGCAATCATTGAGTTGGTGCCATGATGAGTTGGGTGCCATGATTGTGATGCAAACCATGATTGAGCTGGGTGTCATGATTAGGGGTGTTATTTGGATTTCAGGTTGTTCAGTTTTAAGGGTGGTGGTAAACCGACTGAAGCCGAACCGTTTAAGGTTCGGGTTATTTGGGTATCGGGTAATTCGGGTACTATTAAAGGTTGTTAGCCCTAACAAATAAGATTGGAAATAAATCCAAACTAACACTACTTTTCTGCACTTTGATAGAGTACATGGTAAGCAGGGTCGATCCACAATGACACGTGATTTAAAGCTTATGCCTTTTGTGTTGGTGATTTATGAAATTACCAATATGTATTTAAGTGTAATGGATTAATTTTGTTGACCAAATATGATCTTAACAAACATTAAACAAGTAAGGAAGGTGTGGAGTACACACTTGTTTGAATTTGTCAAGATACAAAGTAAAAAACTGTTAAAAACTATCATTTTCCAAAAATCATCCTGACACGGGCCGTGTTAGGATAACATGGGCCGTGTCAGGATTACAGAAGCAATTTTGGAAAAAAAACACGGGCCGTGTCAGGATAACACGGGCCGTGTTTCGAGCCCAGTGACAGTTTTTTGACAGGTTTTATAGCCGTTTTTGGTCATTTCTAGGGTACGAAAAACACATCTTTCTCTCATTCTCTGGTCTAGAATTCACTCTGAATCTTATCCAATCAAAGATTTGATTGTACCATCAAAATACTTTGATTTGAAAGTGATTCTAACACGATTTTCAGAGATCCAAGCCATTGTTCATCCCTATTTCTAACAAAAATCAAAGTATTTTCTGCAACAATGGCAAATGAAACTTCTGTGAAAGATATGACAAGCAAATTTGACAAGTTAACCAAGTTTGAAGGCCAATATTTCTGGAGATGGCAAAAGAAGATGCACTTTCTTCTCACAACCCTCAAAGTGGTGTATGTTCTAAGTACTCCCATGCCTGAAGTTGTTGAAGATGAACCCCTGGAGGCAACAAGAAGGAGATCAAAGTGGGAGAACGATGATTATATATGTCGTGGTCACATTCTCAATGGTATGTCTGATTCTCTGTTTGATGTTTATCAAAATGTTGAATCTGCAAAAGAACTATGGGATTCGTTGGAATCCAAGTACATGGCTGAAGATGCTTCTAGTAAGAAGTTTCTTGTAAGCAATTTCATGGGATACAAAATGATTGATTCCAGGCCTGTGATGGAACAATACCATGAAATGTTAAGGATTTTGGGACAATTTGCTCAACACAATTTGAAGATGGATGAAGCCATTTCTGTGGCTGTCATCATTGACAAATTGCCCCCATCCTGGAAAGATTTTAAACACACTTTAAAACATAAGAAGGAAGAGTTGACTCTGGTTCAACTTGGAAGCCATTTACGGATTGAGGAGTCTTTAAAGACTCAAGAACTCGATAACAATCCTAAAGGCAAGAACCAAATTGGTTCTTCTTCTGTGAATATGGTGGAAGGTGAGGGATCTAAAAATTCCAATAAGTCCAAAGGTAAAAGGAAGTTTAAAGGGAAAGATGACAAGTCTTCAAACAAGAAGGCTAAGTTGGTTTGTTGGGGTTGTAACAAACCGGGTCATCTCAAGAAAGATTGTCGCCTCCGTAAGGTGAACAAGGACAAGGATGTGGGTCCAAGTGGATCTAAGGATCTGGACAAGCAACAAGGTCAGAAATCTGATTTTATTCAAAATCTTAAATATGTGCAGAATTATGTTTCAGTGATTTCTGAAGCATTCTATGTGCAGGACGATGATGTTGCATGGTGGGTTGATTCGGGTGCAACAAGTCGTGTTTGCAAGGATCTTCGTTGGTTTAAAGACTATCAACCAATTAAAGATGGACCTGTTGTAAAGATGGGGAATGTTGCTACCGAACCAATCAAGGGACTAGGATCTGTTTTACTTAATTTTACTTCTGGAAAATGTTTATCTTTAGACAATGTATTGTATGTACCGGGGATTCGAAAGAACCTCTTATCTGAAATTGTATTAAGTAAGTGTGGTTATAAACAAGTATTAGAAAGTGACAAGTATATCTTGTCAAGACATGGTACTGTTGTGGGATTTGGATATGTATGTAATGGTATGATTAGGCTTAATCTTAATTATCCTTCTTATGATAATTCGATTTGTATGGCTTCAACTAGTACTAGCAATAGTTTGAATAAATCACAATTATGGCATGCTAGACTAGGACATATTCATTACAAGAGATTAAAAGACATGTCTAAAATGAGTATGATTCCTTCTTTTGATATGAATATTGAGAAATGTAAAACTTGTATGTTGACTAAAATCACTAGACAACCTTTCAAAGATGTTGTTAGGGAAAGCAAGGTGTTGGAACTCATACATAGTGACTTGTGTGATTTCCATGCAACACCTTCCCTAGGAAACAAAAAGTATGTTGTTACTTTTATTGATGATGCATCTAGATATTGTTATGTCTATTTGTTGCATTCTAAAGATGAAGCTCTTGATAAATTTAAAATTTATAAACAACAAGTAGAGCTACATAAGAATGAGTTAATAAAGGTTTTGCGTACGGATAGGGGTGGTGAATATTATGATCCGGTTTATTTTGAATCTACCGGAATAATACACCAAACCACTGCTCCTTATACACCACAACAAAATGGTGTAGCTGAAAGGAAGAATAGGACCTTGAAGGAAATGGTTAATTCCATGTTGTCCTATTCTGGTCTTAGTGAAGGATTTTGGGGTGAGGCTATGTTAACAGCCTGTTATATTTTGAACCGAACTCCAAACAAAAAGAGTAAGGCTAGTCCTTATGAACTTTGGCATAAAAAGGTGCCAAATTTGAGTTATCTCAAGGTTTGGGGTTGTAGAGCTGTTGTAAGACTCACTGAACCAAAAAGGAAAAACTTGGGAGAAAAGGGTATAGATTGTATCTTCATTGGGTATGCTGAGCATTCCAAGGCATATAGATTCTATGTTATAGAATCTAATGACTCGGTGTCTGTGAACACTGTTACAGAGTCAAGAGATGCTATCTTTGATGAAGAGAGATTTACTTCTATACCTAGACCAAGGGACTTGATTCAGCAATCTTCTAGAAAGAACACAACTCAAGGAGAAAATGTCTCTGCTGGTACAAATTTTGTACCTGAACCTAGGAGGAGTACTAGGACAAGAAAAGCTAAGTCTTTTGGATCTGATTTTCAACTTTATTTAGTTGAAGGAACAAGAGATGAGACCATCTCTGAACATCAATATTGTTATATTATTGAGGAGGATCCAAAGACATTTAGTGAAGCTATGGCTTCAAGAGATGTTCATTTCTGGAAAGAAGCTATTCAGGATGAAATAGATTCTATCATGCATAACAATACTTGGGTATTGACTGATTTACCTCCTGGATGCAAGGCATTAGGATGTAAATGGATCCTCAAAAGGAAAATGAAAGTGGATGGCACAATAGATAAGTATAAAGCCAGATTGGTTATCCAAGGCTTTAGGCAAAAAGAAGGTATTGACTTCTTTGATACTTATGCTCCTGTGGCTAGAATATCTACAATTAGATTATTGTTGGCTCTTGCAGCAATACATAATCTTGTAATTCATCAAATGGATGTGAAAACTGCATTCTTGAATGGTGAATTAGATGAGGAGATTTACATGAAACAAACTGAAGGGTTTGTGATGCCTCGACATGAAAACAAGGTTTGCAAGTTAAAGAAATCATTATATGGTTTGAAACAAGCACCAAAACAATGGCATCAAAAATTTGATGATGTGATCTTGTCTAATGGTTTTGCATTAAACCAAGCTGACAAGTGTGTATATAGCAAATTTGAAACTTCTAGGAAAGGAGTTATAATTTGTCTATATGTAGATGATATGTTGATATTTGGTACTAGTCAAGATGAAGTTGAAAAAACCAAGAAATTCTTATCATCTAGTTTTGACATGAAAGACATGGGGGAGGCGGATGTGATTCTTGGTATAAGAATCAAGCGTGGAAACAATGGTATTTCAATCACTCAATCTCATTATATTTAGAAGATATTGAAAAAGTTCAACTTTGAGAATTGTTCTCCTGTTAGCACTCCTATAGATCCTAGTCTTAAGCTTCTACCTAATAAAGGATCTCATGTGTCTCAATTAGAATACTCAAGGGCTATTGGTTGTCTTATGTACGCCATGATTAGCACTAGGCCTGATATTGCTTATGTTGTAGGAAAGCTCAGTAGGTATACTAGCAATCCTAGTTCACATCATTGGCAAGCCATAAATAGAGTATTCAAGTATTTGAAAGGAACCATGGATTATGGTTTGACATACAGTGGATACCCTTCGGTGTTAGAAGGTTATTCAGATGCTAGTTGGATTAACAATTTGGAGGATCACTCCTCCACAAGTGGTTGGGTATTCCTTCTAGGAGGAGGTGCTATTTCTTGGGCATCCAAGAAACAGACTTGTATTACAAGTTCAACCATGGAATCTGAATTCATAGCATTGGCTGCTGCTGGCAAAGAAGCAGAGTGGCTCAGGAATTTAATTTATGAAATTCCATTATGGCCTAAACCGATATCTACCATTTCTATCAGGTGTGATAGTGCTGCAACTTTGGCTAAGGTTTATAGTCAAGTGTATAATGGGAAGTCTAGACATTTAGATGTTAGACATAGTATGATTCGTGAACTCATAACGAATGGTGTGATATCTGTGGAGTTTGTAAGGACTCAGTTAAATTTAGCCGATCGTCTAACCAAAGGGTTAGCGAGAGATCTTGTGCACAAGGCGGCTGTAGGGATGGGTTTGAAGTCCACCTAAAAATCTTTGATATTGAGATACCCAATTCTCATCTAATTGAACATTAAATGCTGAATTCAATGTGGAAAGCTTAATATTTGAAGATTGGAACACATTATTATTTATATCATCCCAAGGTATGTGTTGAGTACTGCAAGTGAAGGAGGTTGAAATTTATTTTCTTAATAGTTCTTTGAAAAATTGCATATGCAGGTGCAAGAATAAAAGAACTACCTATATAAGCATGAAGTTTAGCTGCTTCAAGAAGCTTGGGACTTAGCTTTGATATGCTTATTGAAGGATAGGACACAAGCTAGTAAAAATAGTGTCAAGTTAGAACTTATGAGAATGTAAACGGGTGTGTGTTATTATCTTCATGTATTCACTATGTATAGAAAGGGTTCAATCCTTAGTGACACCCTGATATTCGAATATTTGGAATGTGTAATACACTAATGTGAAATTCAATCGTCACGATATTTCATTTATGCATCAGTTTGTTATAGTTATGTTTTATTTAAGTTAATCATGGTTACACTTAAATGGGGGAGGTTTGTTGGTGATTTATGAAATTACCAATATGTATTTAAGTGTAATGGATTAATTTTGTTGACCAAATGTGATCTTAACAAACATTAAACAAGTAAGGAAGGTGTGGAGTACACACTTGTTTGAATTTGTCAAGATACAAAGTAAAAAACTGTTAAAAACTATCATTTTCCAACAATCATCCTGACACGGGCCGTGTTAGGATAACACGGGCCGTGTTAGGATAACACGGGCCGTGTTAGGATAACACGGGCCGTGTCAGGATTACAGAAGCAATTTTGGAAAATAACACGGGCTGTGTCAGGATAACACGGGCCGTGTAAAATGTCAGTTTTGGGACAGAAACAATGTTGCAATGAAACACGGGCCGTGTCAAGATAACACGGGCCGTGTTTCGAGCCCAGTGACAGTTTTTAACAGGTTTTATAGCCGTTTTTGGTCATTTCTAGGGTACGAAAAACACATCTTTCTCTCATTCTCTGGTCTAGAATTCACTATGAATCTTATCCAATCAAAGATTTGATTGTACCATCAAAATACTTTGATTTGAAAGTGATTCTAACACGATTTTCAGAGATCCAAGCCATTGTTCATCCCCATTTCTAACATTTTGATGTGTTGTAATTGGGGAATTTTTAGACAAGAATATGAACAAATAAAAGTAGCATGTAAATAATAAATATTTAACAAATTCAATAATAAAAGGCATAGTTCTGAGTCTTCGATGTTTATCAAATAGAAAGAAGTCGCTTTGATGTGTTTATGAAATGCAATTCTAAGTTGGCTTTTGATAATCATAAAATGCAGTCTTTATGAAAATAACTTGCTAAATTATCTAGGTAAAACACGTTCTTTACCTAAACCTAGTTCCTTATTACCCAACTTAAATACGCTCTTAGGTCGAATGCAGGATCTGCATGAGGTGTGCAAGTACCAATCAATGTCCAATTCTTCTCATACACTCGGAAGTGTGTGAACATGTGACCAAATTCTAAACAATGACGCTTGTTTTTATTACCAAACATCAACTGTACAAAACGATTAGGTGCCTCACACAGTCGATTAACAGTACATGAATAAAAGCTATCAAGGTGATCACTCAAAAACAAATCAAATTCAAGACTAAATTGAACACAAGAGAATGATCACTAGAATTATTCATAAACATAATCAAGTCGAATGTTTCAAACTAAATGATAAACATGTCCGAACCCAGAACTAGATTGTGGGTTCTAGCAAGACATGGCAAGATCGGAACTAAAATACAGAAATGAAATGTAAATCGTAGCTTACAAACAAAAACGTGTGAACTGAATCTTGGAGATGAGACTCGGCCTTTAAAACCTTCCGAAATTGCCTCGAAACCTTTCTAGGTCGTGGAAATTGATAATTGGAACTGATAAGGGTTTCTGAACACTATCCAGGCTGAAATGATCCAGTATTTATAGGCCTCGGAGCAGTTAGCGTCGCTAATTATAAGGTTATCGTCGTTAACTTTTGGTCTTCCGAAAGAATAGGTCTGGTCAGCCCTGAAATCACGACAGCCCTGATTTTCCGCAACAAATTCATTAGCGTCGCTTATATAGAAGTTAGCGTCGTTAACTTAATTAGGGTCGCTACTGTATACGTTAGTGTCACTAATATTCAAGTTTCAACAACTTGTCATTTTTTACCCATTTTCTCCAACTTTTACCATTTTTTGCCCAAATATCAAAAAACCATCTTCAAAGTCATTTTCCAAGTTTAGTGAGTATTTTAAGCCCTTTTTACATTAATTTATTTTCAAAAACACTATGATATCCTTCGAAATATGTGCAATATTAACGCGATATCAGGTACGGGTTAATCGGGTATGGGTTATTCAAGTATCGGGTTATTTGCTTACGGGTTAGTTGGGTATGGGCTATTCGGGTTATTTGGGTAATAGAAGTAGGGTGCTATTATGAGTGTAAAATTGAAAGGAAGATTGTTAAAAAATGGACATTAGATCAAGAATTAGCCCTTATTCGGGTAAACCCTTATTGGGTTAATTCGGGTTATTTGGTTAATTTAACCCTTATTCGGGTAATTCGGGTTAATCGAAAATTTTAAAACTCACACATTAACCGAACCGAATAACCTTATACGATTTGGGTATAACCAAATAAGCCACCCGAAACCCGAATAACCTAAACCGTTTAACCCATTTCTTATTCGGTTCGGGCAGGTTATGCGGTTTCAGTTTTTTTTTTTCACCCCTAGTCATGATCATGTTGTGTGTTGTAGTTATACGGTG
The DNA here is from genome assembly GCA_023525715.1 of Cichorium intybus. Taxonomy (NCBI): domain Eukaryota; kingdom Viridiplantae; phylum Streptophyta; class Magnoliopsida; order Asterales; family Asteraceae; genus Cichorium; species Cichorium intybus. The sequence continues at coordinate 156,457,914 of CM042011.1, read as the reverse complement.
TCTTATAGTTGTGTCGTATTCCTTGTTGTGTTATGTGCCTTTATTGTGCTGTGTGCCTATGATAGGGGTAGAGGTGATGGCAAAGCATGACGCGTACACACTGATGCTACTTCATTCATATATTTATTTTGAGTTGGCTTTATCATGTTTAACTTTCGTTGTTGGATTGGTTTAATTTTAATTGTTTTCGGATAAATAAATATGTTGAATTTTGAATGTTTATAATAGTACGATGTGTTTTTATTAAAAGTGTTTTATTAACATTTTTAAAATTTACTGAAAAATCTAGGACGTTACAGTATTCGTTAGGAAGGCTTTTGCAAAAAGAATACCAACGGCGGCTGCTCTTGCAATTCGTGGTGTAAACATTGCAAGTGTTAATTGTCCATATTGCGGATCTGAACCGAAAACTGTTGACCACTGTTTGGTCACATGTCCCCGTTCAAAGGAAATCATGGGTTAGATCTTCAAATGGTGCAACATCCCGAATACAAGCTTCAATTCGGTGGAAGAATTCATCAGATTTGGTGAACATTGGGGAACAGTGGGAAGAAGAGGAAGATCCTAATCTCAATCTTGCATGGAAGTTTATGGTATATTTAGAAAGCTATAAATGAATTAATCTTTAGAAAGAATAAAGGAAATCCACCGGTTATTGCTGATGAGATCGTAGCCGTAGTTTTCTTATGGCTAAAGGCTACGGGTAAAATTGGGATTGACAACCGTCTTCGGTGTATTAACCCTTTTATGGTTATATATATATATATATATATATATATATATATATATATATATATATATATATATATATATATATATATATATATATATAAACCTCGGTTTTATGACTATAAACCACAAATCGCACTGCATAGTGCGGTTTACGAAAATTACAAAACGAACTGTTTCAAAACTGCATTATGCAGTGCGGTGTTTGCGGTTCATGTGGCTTGTGCGGTTTGATGCACACCCCTACTTATCACTGTAATTACATATAAGAAAACCAAACTAAACCGACAAAAATGTTTTTTTTCTAAAACCTAAAACCAAATCGTTAGTTTTTTAAAACGTGTTGGATTTTGCGGTTTCAAAATTTCAGCTTTTTTATGGTTTTGGTTTTTGCACATCCTTATAATACCCACCAAATCCATATTTTATTCAAAAATAATTGTAAGAAATCTAAAAGATAGATTTGTGGTTAATTAGGATGTGGAAAAAAAAAACAAACAAAAGCATAATAGAAACCCGAAAAAGCTGAAGATATCAAACCGAAAAACCAAAATGTTTTCATAAACCATTGTTATTTTTTATTTTACAAAAAACATTTTTTTTAGTTCAACTTGATTTCTTATATATAATTAAAGTAATAAGTATGTTTTGGACTCCATGTATTTTTAATGATAAAAAACCAAAATTTTCGTTCAACTAAAATATTAGTAAAAAAAAGTTCAAATCATTCTTACCCCTAAAATTACAAAGACTATTGTATAGTGGAAATTACCTTGTATTTTGAAGAAATAATCTTTCATGAAAAGATATGTTTTTTAAAAAGTTTTTTTTGGTTGTTAGTGTTTTTATGAGAACTTTTATAAATAAAAATGATTTTTCTAAAAAAAATAGTAGTTTTTCAAAAATATTTTAAAACTAGTGTTTTAGACTGTCCGCACGATGCTGCGGAAGTCTGGTATAAGTAAAATATTAGTAAAAAAAAGTTCAAATCATTCTTACCCCTAAAATTACAAAGACTATTGTATAGTGGAAATTACCTTGTATTTTGAAGAAATAATCGTTCATGAAAAGATATGTTTTTTAAAAAGTTTTTTTTGGTTGTTAGTGTTTTTATGAGAACTTTTATAAATAAAAATGATTTTTCTAAAAAAATAGTAGTTTTTCAAAAATATTTTAAAACTAGTGTTTTAGACTGTCCGCGCGATGCTGCAGAAGTCCGGTATATTGAAAAACGCAGCTCGACAAAAAAACAAATTATGTGAGGACGAAAAATGTAACTTTAAAACATAATAAGGACCGGAATCGTAACTTACGAAATACTAATAATATAACTTTATAATAAATAGTGATGAAAACAATTAATTCGAAATTAGTTGAGGGAAAAAAACGTAAATATAAAAGTTTGCTATAAAAAGAATCAAAATTGTTATTTCTAAGTATAAGTTTATTTGTATTTTGTATCAAATGTTTTAACAATTATACTATGATGTGAATTTAGTCATTATGTTTCTGGAAATAGAAAAAAGAAATGAATCACAAACTTAAGTTCGTAATTAATATATATATATATATATATATATATATATATATATATATATATATATATATATATATATATATATATATATATATATATATATATATATATAGGGTAAAGTTCTATTGAGAACTCAAATAAGTGTAGGAACATGGGAACCCGTTTAAATGAAGTACGCGCGTAGTAAGGGTATTTCCGGAAATTCAGCTTCTGTCCGTCGTCTTCGTTCCTCGCTTACGTTCTTCCTTCTTTATTTCTTTAGAGTTTCCTTCTTTAAAGATTTAATCTTTACGAATTAGTTCTTCTGTCTGTGTTTCCATCTTTGAAGATTTAATCTGTACGCAACCTAAATCAACGTTGATTTTTAGGGTTTGTGATTGAAGGACATTCGATCAGTTACGACTTTAGTTATTCTGTCTGTAAAGCTTGGTTCTTTAAAGATTAAAGCTGTACGGAACTTCAATCAACGGTGATATTTAGGGTTTGTAGTTGACGGAAGTTGAATCAACGATTTAGGCATCGTATTTTCAGAAATTCAGCGTCTTGAATCGATTTATAGTAAGTTTATGTATTTTTGATCTGATTTGTTTCTTTATCGCTACAACATTATATGTAGAATTATAAAGTTTTACTGGTATTCAGAAATTGAGCATATATTTGTCGTTTTGGTGTTCTTACGATATATCTGTATAACAATTTTTGATTTTGATGAGAATTCTTACTTCTAATAATGGTAACAATGCTTTTAAATTCTTTTAATCGCTTTTAATTTGTGATTTTGATGAGAATTGTTCCTTCTACTGTAGTTGTGTTAGGTTTTGCTTATGATTCTAGTCTGCAATGTATCTGCAATGTATTTGTATGTTTCCATATATAACTGCCTTTCAGTTCTGCAATGTATCTGCAATGTATCTTATGATTATAGCTGCATTAAGTGCAGTTATGTCCTGTTTGATGACACCTGTTAATTCTTGAATCTCCATTGTTGGGTCGTCAAAGACAGAGGTCCTTTTTGCCACTGGAAAGACAAAAAGATTTAGGGTTGAATGCAATAAATAGCAATGTACTTTCGTTAAATTGTTTATTGAAGCATCCTTCTTTGAAAATCTACCTAATTATAGCAATAACATCCGATTACAGAAATGTTTTCATAGTATAATGTTATAGTTGGGTGAAACAAGTCAAACAACCTATAACAAATCCATCAGCTTACAAGTTGCAACATCGTGTTAGTATTTATCCAATAAGGTGGCCTAATGTATTGATGCATTATTACTTGTGTTGAGTGTTGACTTAACATTGAAATGGTGATATTATGTGAGTTTTCCTTTTATTGCATGATGAAACTCTTAGAGGAAATAAACACCTAATAGCCTTTGGTAGGTATTATGTTATTCAAGTGATATGAGCAAGTAAGTTTCATCACCTCTCTTGAATAATAAAAAATTCTGAAAACATTGATTTGTTAATGAAGTGTTATACTGTTGTATATTATGCTATTCAAGTTTTGTTTTGTTTCCTACAACTGGAAACATCAGCCAATATGTTATGATCCCTTTAGAATGATAGTACATTTTGGCTACTGCAGTTAGGTAGATGGTTGTCCCTCTCAAATCATGTAAGAAACCCTTGAAATCACAACTGAGATGCATTATTCATAATTTAAGGCTTCACACTCGGTTATTAAGTTAATGTTTTTAGCTTACAGATCTCTAAATTTGTTTTCTTCAAATTTATAAATGTAATTTCTCTTTATGATATGTTGCTCTGTACAAATTTAGTTTTGTAGGTTGCAAAGATTCTATTTTTTATAATGTCTATTTATTGTAATTTAACATCCAGAAATATATTTAATTGATTAGTGAAAGTAATACTAAAATGTGAATTTTTTTAGGTTCCATTGATCACAATTTGGCATCAATATACTGTAGTGACATTATTTTTTAACCTGATATGGAGTTATATCATCCTAATGATGCAGGTTTGTAGATTCTTTTGTTTTTGGTTATTATTATTATTGAATCTGTTTAAGTTGATGTTAATTATCTATTTTAGGTAGTTCCATGATTGGTGAATCATTAGTTCAATCAATGGATTCTGAAAGTGCAAATATGATTCCTAAATTTTTGAATGAAGATGTTGAAATTGAAGATAGCAATTTCACTTGTAATATAGCTTTTTTGTATGTATGCATATGTTATTACTTAATTATTTTTAATGTTGTTTTTTGGTTTATTGTAGATTGTCATTGTTACAATTATAATACTGAAGTTGATGATGTGTATTATTGTGATATAACTGAAGATAATGTACTTGAAAATATGACATATTTGGAAGGTATTTGTTAATTATCTTTGTATATTGTAACATTTTCCATGTATATGCATATGTACATGCATATGTATATGCATATGTATATGCATATGTATATGCATATGAATATTAATATCATATGGTGTTTTTATATTATTTATATGCATATGCATATACATATATATATATATATATATATATATATATATATATATATATATATATATATATATATATATATACATATGTGTATGTTTTTCAAATCTGTTTTGATGAATATACATATGAATATGTACATTTATCTGTTTTCCTTATATCATTCTTTATGGAAGTAATATATTGTAACAATTTAATGTTTTTTTTATTTTTTTAAATCAGGTAATACAAAAGGAAAGTATACACTTAGTAACATAGAGACAAAAATTGGTGGAAAGTCATATTTTACCCCAATTGTTGATGAATCAGTGGTGCCTTCTCTTAAAATGGAGTTTGACACATTGGAAAAAGCTATTGATATGTATACAACTTATGCAAAAAGAGGTGGATTTGATTGCAAATTGGTTTCTACAAAAAGAGTTAACGGAGTGATAACATACAAATATATGTACTGTAATAGGGAAGGGCAAACATCAAAGCGTACATTAGACACATTAAATGGTGATAATGGTGTTCAAAATCGGAAGACAGTAAGTAAAAGGACAAATTGCGAAGCATTGATTTGTTTTAAGCAAATCGAGCAAAGTGGAAGATTTTTAGTAAGCAAATTCATTGATACACATAATCATGAATTGTACACAAATGATACCGTGCACATGTCAAAAGATAAACGAAAGTTGGACTATTATGATCAAAGTGCTTTATACAACTTGGGTATAAATAATATCGGTGCAACAAAAACTCATACTATAATGACTGGATTGAAGGGTGGATATGAGAATCAAGGACCTACATATGTGGATTATAAGAACTGGTCAAGAGATTTAAGTTGTTTTATAGGCGATAGTGATGCAAATATGTTGGTGAATTTGATGATGGAGCGTAAAAAATTACACCCGCAATTTTCATTCGAGTACATTTGTAAAGATAATCATCTTCTTGGATGTTTTTGGGCTGATGGAATTGCAAAAAGGAATTATATGGAATTTTCTGATGTTATATCATTTGATGCTACTTTTCGAACAAACAAGTAAGTTATTTGTTATGTTTTCTTTATATTTAATGCATATTTATCTTTCAAGCTTCTTATGTTTCATCTTTTATTGTTTAATTTTTAACAGATCTAACATGATTTTTGTTCCATTCACCGGGATTGACAATCATAAGAAATCTGTGACGTTTGGTGCTGCTTTACTTGGAAATGAGACGGCTGATCTATACATATGGCTTTTGAAATGTTTTCTTAGTGCATTTGGTAAACAACCAAAGATTGTAGTCACAGACCAAGATGCTGCACTTGCCAAAGCTGTATTTACGGAATCAATTCATCGTCTTTGTATGTGGCATATTGGAAAAAAGTTAACAGATAAGGTAATTTTAATTATTTTTGTATTTTCTGTAAAAAATATATTAGAACATGCATTTTATGTTATTTGAAAATACAACATTATTTTTGTTAATCTGTGTATTCATAGATATGCATATAGATATAAATATGCATAAGGATATCCATACAATATGCATATTTGTATGCATATGGAGAAACATATGAGTTGCTATTAGTATTTCTAAATCTGTATATGAATAATATCTTTATGCATAGTTGTATGCATATTTATATTTAAAAGGTATTTTTTGTTGTTTATTGCAGGTTTGTCCAAATATAATTTTTGGTACTGATTTCAGACAGAGGCTGCAAAATCTAGTATGGAATCCGTGTATTGATTATGATGTTTTTGAAGAGAAATGGATTCGTCTTATTGAAGAATTTAATCCTGGGGAAAATAAATGGCTTAAAGAGATGTTTAGAATACGTGATAGATGGATTCCTGCGTTTTTCAAAGGTGTTAATCTTTCAGGATTAATGAGGACAACATCTTTATCAGAAAGCCAAAAAATTTTCTTCCAGAAATTTTTAAATAAGAAATCAACATTAATGGTATTGGTGATGAAGTTTGATGCTGCTATGGACAAACAAAGAAACAGGCAAGTTACAAATGATTACAATTCAGTAGTGGCAAATCTGTCAACTACAGTCAAAGCATTAACTCTTGTATCATTTGAACTGCAAGCATCTAAGCATTACACATTGAATGTTTTCAAAGTTGTCCAAGATGAAATATATGATTCGGTGTGGACTTGTGCACCTGCTCCTGGTGTTATTATCACAACAAATGGAAATGAAATATGTACTGTGATTGAAAATGCGTTTGGTGAAATAACAAAAGGGCGAAGCTCTTTTGTATTTCGGCGAGCAAACAATGACAATTCCATTACAAATAAAAAATTTAAATATCAGGTATGGTTTATTTGTTTTATATAAATTTTTGTACATATATACATATGTCTACATTGTAATATTGATATGCATATAGATATGCATATAAGCATTTTTACAGCAATATGCATATAAATATGTATATGCATATTTACTGGGACACATAATATTATACATATGTATATGAATATACATATGCATATGCATATAAGCATTTTTAAAGCAAGATACATATAAATATGTATATGCATATTTACTGGGATATACATATAAATATGAATATAGTTTATGGAGTATCATATATCTTATTTTATTTTTTTAAATTAGTTTTGGCTATTTATTTCAGGTAGAAATAAATCAAAAAGAACAAATGTTCATGTGTAGTTGTATGGTCTTCGAGCATTTTGGATTATTATGCAGGCATATATTATGCATTTTAAGGTCAAGATTCATTGAAGAAATTCCCGAAAAGTATTTAATAAGAAGATGGCAAAAAGATATTATCAATCCTGAAGATTTGAAAAGAAGTTATTCATCTGGAGAAAGTTCAAGTGGGTGCGAGAAGAATGTCCAAGAAATATATTCCATGCTTGGAGAATGTATAAGCTTGACAGCACATGATCCTGAAGCAGTTAAATCATTGTCTCTTCTAATTAGAGATATAAGGAATAAAATAGTTGCCAATCCACCAAATAAAGATTTACGATCTAAAAGTCAACAATTTGAGTCATTGTTTGGCATCAAAAAACAGATGTAATCGAGGTTTTGAACCCCGAAAATGTAAAAAATAAAGGTTGTGGGTCAAATAAAAGATTGAAGGGACAAAAGGAGATTGCGATTCAGAATGTTGAAAAGGAGCCAAGATTTTGTAATTTCTGCAAAAAGAAGATTTTACCATCAGAGAAACATGATGCAAGGAATTGTCCTTTAAAAAAGAAGTTGGAAGCAGAAGCGTTGAAGAAAAAGAAGTTGGAAGCAGAAGCGTTGAAGAAAAAAACAGAAAAAGAAGAAACATTGTTACAAAAAAATAGCAGTTGATTTGTTCATTCTTAAATAGATGTTTTTTTTATTTTTTATAATATTTGAAAATAACAATTCTGTATTTCCATCTGTTAATAAAATAAGTTTTCACATCATGTTAATCAGAGTATTGTATAATCGCAGGTTTGTCTTATAAATATGCATATATATATTTATATATGCATATGCATATAAATATGTAACAGTTCATGTTAATGTAATTCATTTCTTCTTACTATTAATGAATTAGAACTAAAATTTTTAAGGATTTACGAATTGTTAATAAAATCACAAATTAGTCAAAAATGTTGTTTGTATATAAATATGCACATACATTCATATATACATATGCATATGCATATGCATATGCATATGCATATGCATATGCATATACATATGCATATGCATATGCATATGTATATTCATATACATATGCATATGCAGTTCATGTTAATTTTGTTCTTACTATTCAGAAATTAGTACTTAAATTTTTAAGGATTTACAAACTGTTAATAAAATCACAAAGTAGTCATAGTTTAAACATAAACAGCTGTAAAATCCGAAACATGAAAATTTTAAGCATAGATTCAAAAGACAAACAGTTAACAAAAATATGACCCTTCAAACCAATTTTCCTTAATTCCTATACCACTAATGCACGGTACACGTGCTTAAGTACCACCTGCTCCATGACTGTTTGAACCACTACCACCATCTCTGCTTGCATATTGCCAACCATAATCCATGATTTTTTGGTACCACCATGTTTCATTACTAAAAGGATTCCAGGTTTGATGAACCCTAATAAGCGCCTTTGGTAAGGTAAGTTCTTCTTCATTATCAAATTTGACAATGTAATGGCCTCTGTTATTTTTTCGTACGACCCTGCCTTTCCACCAACCTCCACGTGCATACGCATCTACAATATCTTGCTCAAAAAATTCACTGAACTTATAATGTGGAGGAAACGGACGAACCCTTGACAAAGGTACCTGCTCAATCAATTTTTTGTTTTCATTATCATGAAGAGTTTCATATCTAACCTGGCATGACTCTTCATAAATTTCAAGGCATTTAGCTGTGTAGTAAGAGTTTTCAAAACCAGGATCTACACCTATAACCTCCACCTTAGCACCTTTCTCAACATTGTCTGCCATTTACTACTGCAAAAGCATCAAATATTTAGGAACACTATATTGGAAAAAAAATGTCAATCAGGCCCTACAAAATCTAACCATCAAATAAAACTTTTGTTGTTGTAGTTTTTTTGGAAAATCAAAGATTTCTGTTAAATTTATTAATACTTAAAAAATAGAAAGAGATTTTGATGAATCGATTTTGAAGAACATATTCAAATGTAAAACAGTTTCCCAAAACCCAAAAATTGTAGAATCAAAAATTTGTATGAATGTTTAACATATTTGGTAAATAAGAAATATACCTTGATTTTAAGGATTTGTATGAATCGAACAAAGATTTGACAATTTATATAAGAGAGTGTTAAGGTTTATTTGAATTTGTTTCTTTGAAAATTTTGAGAGAATGAAAGATTTTATAGATGAAAAAGTCAAGGCTTCAAAGAAAAAGTTACCACATCACAAAAAAAGTTATGCTTCAGAGAGAAAAGTGGAAGCATGCACACATGCTAGTTTGACTGATCCATTCACGAGAGAAAAGTGGAAGCATGCATCTCAAAAAATTTATGGCTTCAGAGAAAAAGTTAAAAGGATCACATGTGCAGCTTTGACCAATCCACTCACCATGTTTTTTATTAAAAAAAACTCAAAATTATGCATAAAGATACCTTTTAAATATAAATATGCATACACAGACAACATTTTTGACTAACTTTACAAATTTGAATATACATTCATATATGCATATGCATATGCATATACATGTACACATGCATATGGACATACATGTAATTTATCATAGAATAACAGATGGCATCCAATTAGATTCAATCATAATAATCAAGACTTTCACATCTACCATACATAGTGTCAGTAAAACGTTGGCTGAATATGTAAGTTTACAAGACCAATATAATGTTCACATTTTCAAACATAAAATTCAAGACTTTCACATCTCTTTCATCCTATCTTCTCTTCTAAGCCAAGCTTCATATTTGATATGTTCTCTCCTTTCTTTAGGCAACTTTGAAAATTCATTAGCTTCTTCTATAACCACATATTTGTTGACATTAAAATCACAAAGTAGTATTTTTGCTAAATACTTCTTCCGTAGCTCCCACAATTCTTTTTGCTGTGCATGAGAAATGTTAGATTACAATTGTATTTGGAAGGCTGTCCACCCATGAATGTTTCCATATGTCTCATAACAAAAATTGCACAGTCATCCTCATTAAGATTTGTCTGGCATTTCATCTTCACATATTTGGGTTCTTTTTTCTTCAACTTAGACGCTTTTGGATGTAGAATGTCGAACAAATAACGATAGTAAAAAGAAGCCTGCAATAAAGAAATTAAATTTAAATTTTATTATATAAATAAAATGTTATAAATTTAATAAAAAGTAATAATTATGAAAATCTTACAATTTTTTTGGTACATCATCATAGAATTCTTCAGGATGGTCCTTCATGTTATCCAAAACTACTATATATGGAATTGTGGTATCAATAACCACCACATAGTAGTGGTTATTTCTAAAGACAGGAAAAAATACTTGTTCATATATTTGAAAAATTAGGTAATGTGTATAAAGAAAACACTAAGTAATTCAAAAGGAAAGTACATACCAAATCAATGTATCTTAAATTTCCAGCATCTGTGTTACTGACATATTCATGTAAGTTACTTGTGAACTCTAGATAAAGATCAACATTTTCGGCATTTGATTTCAACATTTGCTCGGTCTAAATATAAATAAAATGCAAACAAAATTTTTATTAATGTAAGTATCATACATATAAATAAATATGGATATGCATATATTCATGTTCATAAAAATAAGCATATATACATATAATTTTTCATTGGTAGAAAACATAGAAAATCATTTGAAATATTACTCTTATTTTCAGTAGATCTAGATTACTCGCCTTCATCATATTATTTATCTTGAATTCCATAAATATTCGCTAAATATTTTGAAGATAGTAAACAGTGTCTGCTATCATACAGAAACATGATTTTCTACAAACTATGTAGGAAATATCATGAAACTCAAGATAATTGAATATATTAAAGGTGAGCGATCTAAATCTACTGCAAATAAGAGTGATACCTCAATTGACATAAAAGATAAAAAATAGAAAAATAATATAAATTAAAAGATTAAACTAAGTCACATATTGAAAAGAATAATAAATGAAAAACACAAATTAAATACATTGATGTAGATCAGTTCACAGAAAAGAGACAGAACAGAAAAATAAAAAAATTTATATGCATATACATATTCATATAAGTACACAAGTTAATATGCATAGACATATGCATATGATTATTCATATGTATATCATATGCATATACATATGCATATACAGATCATATGCCTATATATGAATATGTGACTATACCAGTTAGCAAATATGGATAGACATATGCATATGGATATGCGTATGCATATCATATGTCTATACATATGCGTATACACAAAATATTCATATCCAGGTTTTAGAAATGCATATGTATATGCATATACATATCATATACATATACAAATGCAAATACAGAAAATATGCATATCAATATTTTAGAAATGCATATGTATATATATGAATATATTGATTACCAAATAATTATATAGATGTATAGATATATGTTTACTTACAAATATTCCAATATTAAAGAAAAATATTGATGGTGAACTTGGTGCTTTCCATTTTTCTCCATAATTCAATACCATTGCCCAAGCATTAATACAATCTGCTGCCACCCAAGTTTCAGGTATGAAACTCTCCAGAACAGTTCTAGTTGTAAAGTTTCCATTTTTAGTTTTGAAAATGGGAAACCTGAAAAATTAAATATTCATTAGAAATTTATATTTGTATAATAGTATTTTTCTTATACAGATAATCTTACTTTGTATCCCCAAATAGAGAAAATACACGATCCGTCACTTTAATTTCAATTGTTGAGTATTCTTCACCAATTGCAACTGCTCGTTTTTTGTATGGTGAGCAGAGGTACGCTGATGCTTTTGTTTGTCTTTTGTGTGGATCTTTAATTGATATAGACAACGGCATTGGATCAATAGCATCACCTTTCTCTTTAGTATGTTGTTTTTGAACAACAAATGTCGGAAATTCCTGGGATATTCCCAGATCAAAATTAGCAATATCATGATCAATTGTTTTTTTGTTATCGTTGTCACTATGTAAATAAGTGTTTTCAATATCTTGTATTACCTGCAACAAGTACGGAGATATTGGTGAAGTTTCTTCAAATTCAATGATTTGCTTTTTAGGTGTTTGAAAATCAAATTCTGATGCAGGGTCTTTCAATGTTTCTTCAACTTCTTCAACTTCAAAATTCTTTTAAATTTCTTCAATACTCTCTTCAACATTCTTTTCAGCATTTTGTTCAATATTGTCTTCAACTTCAGGAACATTTCTTTCATCTTTTTCAGCATTGTGCTCAGCTTCTTCAAGTACTTCATCTTCTTCAACATTCTGAAATTCTTCATCTACTTCAACACCTTCTTTTTCACCTTCTTTTTCTTTTTCTTTTTCTTCATCAACTTTATCTTTTTCTTTTTCTTCATCCACTTCATCTTGTTTTTCTTCAATGTCTTCTTTTTCAAATGTTTCAACATCACCAGTTTTTTTCTTAACTTCAAATAATTCATCAAATTCATTTTTGAGATTATTGAATTCGTTTCTGTTTGGGTGGTTTTCCAAACAGTAACTTAGCATAATTTCTACATCTGTTTTCCATTTGCGTATTCTTGAAATCTTTACGCTAATGCCTTCAATTTGTTCCTGTAAATGTTTTGTACATAAAAGAAAGTTATTCATATATGTATTTGAATGTGCATCTGTATAATAAATTACAGTTTTTAAAAATATTATATAGATATACATTTAAATTCATATCTATAATCAAATATATGCATACAAATAATTATATATATACATGTATGCATCTACATATGTATATAAATATGCATATTTATATGCATATACATATGCATGTAAATATTCATATGTATAAACTTATATGCATATATGTATGCATATACAGATCATATACATATACGTATCCATATGTAAAATGAAAATGTGTATATTAATTTTTAATAACTATTTGTCAAAATGCACAGGCTAATTATATATATATATATATATATATATATATATATATATATATATATATATATATATATATATATATATATATATATATATATATATATATACATGTATGCATATACATATATATATATATAAATATGCATATTTATATGCATATATGTATGCATATACAGATCATATACATATGTATATGCATATGGGTATACAAGTTATATGTACATAATTTGTTATATGCATATTTATGTAGATATGCACATGAATGTTGATATAGATAAAAAGATCTGTACAAAAGACCATTTATATACATATGCATATTTTTATGCATATGCATGTTGTAAATATTTTTTTTAAAGAGTATATGTGTACAGATGTATTTATAGACAGAAGAATCTACTTGGTATTTACATTTTGATAAATGGAAAATGGGGTTATCATTTGTTTAAATCAATATCTATCAGTTTTCAAATAAAAGATACAATTTTAACATTTCTTTGAATATATTTTTCATATCATGCTTAAATTATATATCTAAACACTCATTAAGCAAGTGATATGTGAGTGAGCTATAATTTATATGAAAACCTAGTTGAATTAGATACATCAAAAATATTTAAAAACTTATGAAGAGATATCTGAATTAGATTCTTATATAATTGTTTTCCACGGATATAATAATAATAAAAAGGAAACAAATATCATAACATGTTTAAGAAGCTCAAAACCAAAAAACATCATAATATATAAGTATAAATGATAAAACAATACTTTTAAGATTTCCTAACAAAATAACATGCATTTTGGTTTTGGGCTTCTTAATCACATCATGAAGTTTGCTTCCTTTTTATTCAAATTAATATGTCATCATAAAAAACAATCATAAATTTCCTGCATTCAGATATCACTTTAATTTTTAAATAAGATATATTCATTCCAACATAGGTTTTCATACAAATTATAGCCCACTCAAATAACACTTAGTCATGAAATATTAAAACATATCATTATTGCATGAAAAAAAGATATATTAAAATAAATATTAAAATTTACCTCAATCTTTAAAACCCAACAAATATTGATTATAAGAGATGTATAACGCCATTTTCAATTTATAGAAAATGCAAATGTATATATTAATTTTTAATAACTATTTGTCAAAATGCACAGGCTAATTTTATATATATATATATATATATATATATATATATATATATATATATATATATATATACATGTATGCATATATACATATATATATATATATATATATATATATATATATATATATATATATATATATATATATATATATATATATGCATATTTATATGCATATACATATGCATGTAAATATTCACATATATAAATTTATATGCATATATGTATGCATATACAGATCATATACATATGTATATGCATATGGGTATACAAGTTATATGTACATAATTTGTTATATACATATTTATGTAGATATGCACATGAATGTTGATATAGATAACAAGATCTGTACAAAAGACCATTTATATACATATGCATATTTTTATGCATATGCATGTTGTAAATATTTTTTTAAAGAGTATATGTGTACAGATGTATTTGTAGACAGAAGAATCTACTTGGTATTTACATTTTGATAAATGGAAAATGGGGTTATCATTTTTTTAAATCAATATCTATCAGTTTTCAAATAAAAAATGCAATTTTAACATTTCTTTGAATATATTTTTCATATCATGCTTAAATTATATATCTAAACACTCATTAAGCAAGTGATATGTGAGTGAGCTATAATTTATACGAAAACCTAGTTGAATTAGATACATCAAAAATATTTAAAAACTTATGAAGAGATATCTGAATTAGATTCTTATATAATTGTTTTCCACGGACATAATAATAATAAAAAGGAAACAAATATCATAACATGTTTAAGAAGCTCAAAACCAAAAAACATCATAATATATAAGTATAAATGATAAAACAATACTTTTAAGATTTCCTAACAAAATAACATGCATTTTGGTTTTGGGCTTCTTAATCACATCATGAAGTTTGCTTCCTTTTTATTCAAATTAATATGTCATCATAAAAAACAATCATAAATTTCCTGCATTCAGATATCACTTTAATTTTTAAATAAGATATATTCATTCCAACATAGGTTTTCATACAAATTATAGCCCACTCAAATAACACTTAGTCATGAAATATTAAAACATATCATTATTGCATGAAAAAAAGATATATTAAAATAAATATTAAAATTTACCTCAATCTTTGAAACCCAACAAATATTGATTATAAGAGATGTATAACCCCATTTTCAATTTATAGAAAATGCAAATGTATATATTAATTTTTAATAACTATTTGTCAAAATGCACAGGCTAATTATATATATATATATATATATATATATATATATATATATATATATATATATATATATATATATATATATATATATATATATATATATATATATATATATATATATATATATATACATGTATGCATATACATATATATAAATATACATATTTATATGCATATACATATGCATGTAAATATTCACATATATAAATTTATATGCATATATGTATGCATATATATATAAATAAGAATATGCATATAAATATGTTATAAAATGCATGTGCATATGCATATAAATAACAATATGCATATAAATAAAAATATGTTTCCATATACTTATTAAATATACATATTTTTTAATCAGTACAGCAAAGTATGCATATTAATATGGATATACATATATACCTCAATTGTAGGTTCTAATTTACGCTTTTTTGTTGGGATCTCTTGTTCTTCCAAATTATCTTCTTTTCCTTTCTTCACCTTTGAAAGAAAAAAACATATATTAAAATAAATTTTAAAATTTGTAAAGATGTATGTATATGAATATAAATATACCTCAACAGTTGGTTCCAATTTATGTTTTTTTGTTGAAGGAATCTCTTCTTCTTCCAATTTACCTTCTCTCACTTTCTTCACCTTTACTGGTTCATAAAATTTTTTTCTTTTCATCTCATCTTTGTACCAGAAGTTCATTGCTGGAACTTTTTTCAGATTTGTTTTGTTAGATCCATCATCTGCTGATGTTACTGTTTGAATATAAGCAAGCTGCACCAAAATAAATTTTGTTAATTATTTTCAATAGATTAAAACAGTTTAATAGATTTAAAAATACTTACAAGTAAAACTGCTACCGGTCCTGCATAAAAACTGTTATCATTTTTTTTCTTCCAATACTTTTTCGACCCTCTCAAAGCCTCCAAAACAAAGTTGCACCAGTTGACTTTTGAAATGTCAACTTTTCCAACTAACTTGTTAACAACTTTTGTTAGGCAAATCCCGCTTTTTTGAGATTTGCAAAGACTATTTGTGAATAAAACAATAAAATTTAATTTGAATAAAATTTCATGATCTCCTGTGCTCATTATCTTCTCTGCAACATCTTTTTTGCTTAGCTTTTTGAAATCTTTGAATTGTTTCTGGAACTTCTGAATTACTGGATGTGCATCAGGGTGTTCTTCCAAATCTTCTAAATTTACATCTCCTTTTGGAATTCTCAATAAATCGTATATTAAATCTATACTAATTTTTATGACACCCTCGGATGTTTTAAGCAAAAGTATTTCATCATCAAAAATATCAACTAGATTATACCCTAGTTTTGATGGTATAACATCCAGTTTCATATTTAATAGAGAACCAAAACCCATACTTGTTACTGTTTC
This sequence comes from Cichorium intybus, assembly GCA_023525715.1. Lineage (NCBI taxonomy): Eukaryota > Viridiplantae > Streptophyta > Magnoliopsida > Asterales > Asteraceae > Cichorium > Cichorium intybus. The sequence continues at coordinate 156,440,842 of CM042011.1, read as the reverse complement.
TTTTTGTTTTTTGTTTAATTTTTCAATTACAATTAAAAACTGTGTTGGTGTTGTCCTTGTATGAATAATGTCATCTGATTTTTTTTCAAGTCTTTGTTTAGTTTCTTCGAAAACAATCTTCTGTTTCTTCGAATCTATTTTTCTTTTTCATTTTCTTGTTTTTTTTCTTTTGATATAATAGTTGTCTTTGTTGTTTTGGACCCTACAATAGATTTTCAAAACATATATCAGAATATTTATACATATTCAAATATTTTATAGATTAAATGACTGTTTTTAAAAATATCACATTAGGACCAAAATTGTAAATTAATTTTAACCACAAGGACCACAAAGAGCACAAGTGAATATGTGTATAGATAATCAAATATATATGCATTTAAATATGCATATGCATATTTATGCATATTCATATGCATATTTATATGCATATGTTTTAGTCTCTGTGATCACATATTTTTAAATTAATTAGAGTTTCAGTCCTTGTGATTAAATATTTTTAAAGAAAAAAAATATTGTAAAAAGGAGAAAAAATGTAAATTAATATAAACACAGTGATCACAAATTATAGTTTATAAGATTAGGACTAAAACTGTAAATTAATTTAAACAAGAAGGTCCACAGGACCACAACTGAATATTTTAAAAGTAAATTACAGTTTTAAAAGTAAATTACAGTTTCCGTCCTTGTGCTTACATATTTTTCAAAGTAAAAAAATCTTGTATAAAGGAGAAAAAATGTAAGTTAATGTAAAACACAAGGATCAAAATTGTAGTTTACTCTATTTTTAAAGTAAATTAGAGTTTTGGTCCTTCTGATTACATATTTTTAAATTAAAAAAAATATGCATGTTGATACAAATTTATTTCAAGTTAATTACAGTTTTGGTCCTTGTGATTTAATCTAAATTTAAAACACAGGGATGAAAACTGTAATTTAAATATTTTTCAATATTTATATGCATTATGCATAAGCATGTTGGGAGTACCTGCATGTTGATATACATAGCAATGTCAATACAAAGAATATTTATATGTATATGCATATGCATGTTGTAAAGATTGATTTTTGTATTTCATATGCATATCCTATTTTATATATGAATTTATGTATAGACAATCAAATATATGCATATGCATATTTATATGTATATGTTTTGGTCCTTCTGATTATATATTTTTCAAGTGAATTACAGTTTTGGTCCTTACATTCTTGTGTTTTGGGTTCAGAGTCTTCAGTTTCTGGTGTATCTTTGTTCTCTTGGCTTTTCTGAGTTTCTTCTTCTTGTGTATCAGAAGTATCATCATCTTCTATTAAGACCGGATCATCTTTATCATTTTTGAACTTCCTCAAGCTTTTTTCATAATCCTTTCACTTTTTTTTCTCATAACTTTTTGAAAGAAGTAACTTTATATAACCTGTAACAATCGAAATAACAGTTATTAATAAACATGAATCACTTTCGAAAACAATCTAAGACATCTAATTTAACTTCTAATGACCAATTGAAATTCAATGTGTATCCTAACACTAAATCAGAACATGATTAACACCATTAACACAACTAATCCATCAATTAAAGAATCAACTTCGAATTTAGATATATCAAATAGTGATCCATTAGGTAAGAGAACACTAACCTTATGATTTGAAACCATCAACCGAAATTAAGATTTGAAAGCACAATTATAAGCTAAAATATCATTTGATTTGTTTTTTTAAAACTTCAATTCTTTACTCATAGAGTTTTGATTTACGAGCTCCAAGAGAACACTGTAAACTAGAATTCAAGAAAAATCACGTGATAATGTTATTAGACTCATGAATTAAACATAGAATCCTAACAAAACTTTCATATAAAGCGCAAATTACCATGGAATTGTGGATTTGTGGAGAATGCTAAACCTAGAAGACAAAATTGAAGAAAATGAGTGGAGAGTGCTACCTCCCCAGGTTTTATTTGATGATTTAAGCATAAAACGTACAATATGACTCTAAGTAAGCTTAAATTTCAATCACTTCCAAAAATCGTAGAAATATACCTCGATTTGAACGATCTTGTGCGAACCGTCTTGATTTCGAACAAGGATTTGAACGATCTGTTCGCGAAAAGGTTAGGGTTTCTTTGAAACTTAGGGTTTCTTTGAAAATTTTGAGAGAATCGTAGATTTTACGGGAGAGAAAATGGTAGGGTTTTACAGAATCGAATCAAATCTTTGGATTTGAATTGAAATTTCAGACAATGTTCTTTTCGCAGCTTTTCTTTAGCGTGTCGTATTATCCAACTTATCACGAAGGTGTCCGGTATCCGGATATGTGTTATTTTGAAATGACGCTTTTAACCCTCCGCCTTACTTCCGGGTTTGGACGCGTTTTTAGTGGGCTGGGGCTTTTTCTTAATGGGTTCTCAAGTTCTTAGTATTTTAGGGGTTCCTTCATGATCCAAACCCTATATATATATATATATATATATATATATATATATATATATATATATATATATATATATATATATATATATATATATATATATATATATATATAATAACAGTAGTTTTCTTAAAAAAAAAAATAATATTAATGAAAATTTCCCGTAGGTCCCAGTGACCATCTTCCCTTTCTATCACTGGGGAACAAAGCACCCTTTTTCTCACTTTCAGTTGAGAGCTCTCAAACAGGCCCCAAATTTTCAAAATTTTGTTCACACACTGACATTATCGCTATAAATACTGTTTCGTTTTATGTTTCCCTCATTATCTTCTCTGGCACTCCTCAAGAAATTATGGGCGTCTGTAAATTTCTGCGATTCTTATGGATCAGTGTGCTGTTGTCAATTCAACCATATCCAGCTTTCGGATCAAGCAGACTCGCCTCCGACGTTTCCGTCGTCATGAACCCTCCACCGCTCGGAATATGCGCCTCCGCCGTCACCAAATACGGTTACATGTGTCAAGAAATTGATGTATGGAAACAGTAGAACATTGATCTGGTGGTAAATTTACTTCCGATGAGTGGTTACTAATTCGGTTTGTGTTGTCAGGTGACGACGGAAGATGGATATATACTGAGCGTTCAAAGAATTCCTAAGGGGCGGCGCGGCGGTGGTGGGAGAACCAGACAACCGGTGTTGTTACAACATGGAGTTCTTGTGGTAATTTTATTATTAGAACGCTCACAAGTCACAAGCACACAAACATTATTCGTAGGACTGCATGCGTGTCTACTTTACTAAAGCAATCCGTGTACTTATACAAGTCCAAAAGAATTTTGTCTGCTAACACTATAATTACGCTCCAATAAAAAGCTATATAAGTATATGTTTATATTATTTCTGTTTATATTTAAAATCATTTGATATGAGCTTAATTATTAATATACATCTAAGGTCATCCGGTGTGGGCTTTCACTGACTCTCATTTTTTCTCTGTTACCTCTGCATTAAGTCAGCATCCCTCACTCCTCTCCTCACCTTTGGAAATTGTCATATTTCATTTTCCTCACATTTTGTACAACTTATTATGTTGAATGTACAAACAATGCTTCCTTTTCATTCTTGACATCGCACGACGTCCCAACGTTGCACGGGGAGAAAAGTGAGAGCACCTCTCACTAGGGGTGGTGTTCATCCAATAGCTCGCATGCCACATAAGCGTCACGCAATCCCGAGCTCTTGGATACCGGAGGGCCTAATAATATAATAGAAACACAAAAGATTGGGTGTTGGATTGGATTCAATACTCAAATTTTAAAGAAGCTGACATTTTTAGTTGTAAAGAAGATTATAGAAACAAAAAACTACCTCGTGGAATACGACGAGCATGAATTTGCGTGACGTTAAGATGCTGCGTTTTAATTCGTGATGTCCGATGTATGAATCTTATTTATGGAATTTATAAGATAACGCTGAAAAATGTGACACATGCATGTTGCCAACTCACTAACTTTTAATTCGTCGCTCATTAGGTGTGTGTCGATATTAGGCTCCGACTGCGGCTTTGCGGCTACATTGTAATTTAGTATGTTCTAGGTTATAAACTTATAATACATTTAAAATTATCTTTTATGACAAAATTTTCAATCCCGGTATATCTTCTTCTAATCAAACATATTTTAAAATAGTTAACAAATAATGAAACATCTATATAAAAGTATATATCAAATAAAATATTAATCTATCTTAAACAAAAAATTATAGTTTATTGTTTTGCATTAAATGATTATATGTGATTTGAGAATAATTGATGAGTAATTAAAATCTAATCCCTGATGTTCAGTTTAATATGATTGTTTGACTGTTAATAGTTGAATATGAAAGCAGTAATAAAATTAAAAAAGTTGTTTTATATAATATGGTTTTAGTGAGATTCATTATTTTATACGATTTCAGATAGACAGATACTGACCGTGCTCTTATGGGCTCAATTTTTGTCCTTGGCCCAATGATTCCAAGTATCTTGTATTCTTGCGTCTCGTGATGGATTTTGAGCATAGAATTAGAATCTGACACTTAACCCTCTTCCATTATTACCATTTGTCATAACTCTACCACTAAAAATATTATTTTCACTTTTGCATCACAAGTTTTTGAATCTCGTAATTTGTAAAAGCGCATATTTTCAATGCTTTTAAATGCAGGATGGAATGACATGGCTGCTGAATTCTCCAGATCAATCTCTAGCATTGATCTTAGCCGATAACGGGTATGATGTGTGGATAGCCAACACTAGAGGAACCTCGTTCAGCAGACGACATGTTTCTCTTGATCCCGACAAGCCCGTATGCATAACTTAACATTTTTATCATCTTTTTTTTTTTTTTAATGATACCAAATTCTAGATTATTGGACTCTGAATTCTCACTGTCAGTGTCACACATTGCTATGGTCTCATCTGTCTTTATAGAGACAATCTATGATTCCACATATTTAGCTGAGAATCACTTTTTAGGAATTCTGGAATTGGACCTGGGATGAAATCGCGGCTCGTGATTTGCCTGCTGTTATTGCTTATATCTTCCAACAAACTGGCCAAAAGATCCACTACGTCGGACATTCCTTGGTAAAGCATCTAACTCTTTAGCACTAGCGACAAAAGATATTGTTTTAGTGACAGTTTTTTGTGCATTTACTAATGAAGGTCGTTTTCGTATTGTTTGATGTACTACAAAGTACACATTACCTAAAGAGAAAGTACACAATTTTATGTGTTATTATCTTGCTTTAATTCTAGGGAACTTTAATAGCATTGGCATCTTTTTCTGAGGGGAAACAAATTGATAAAGTGAAGTCGGCTGCATTGTTAAGCCCGGTTGCGTACTTGAGCCATATGACCACCGCACTTGGTGTTGTTGCTGCCAAAGTCTTTGTTGGTGAGGTATGTATTAATAATTAATTCATCAATGTATTTTCCATTTCATATGCATGTAAATAAAGGCGTAAATTTGCTCTACAGATTACAATTGTATTTGGTCTGGCCGAGTTCAATCCAAAAGGGTAGGTAATAAATGGTATTTTGCCTGTTTGTTTTGATGAAAATATACATGTAACGAGCTACTAATTAAGATACTGTTTCGATTTTGTTACTGAAAATACAGAGAAGATGTGAGCCGTTTCCTCAAAGGCCTATGCGCAGATCCGAAGGTTGACTGTTATGACTTAATGTCGGCCATTACAGGTTAGAAAAGATTGTCTTAAAGATTCTAGCATATTTTATTAACATAATATGGTGTTTTTTCAAAGGTAAAAACTGCTGCCTCAATGCATCGACTGTTGATGTTTTCTTAAGAAACGAGCCTCAATCCACCTCGACTAAAAACATGGTTCATTTGGCTCAAAGTAAGTTTATTCGGGTTTTCAAACGAATCCGTGACATTTTAAATATGACTAACATATATGGATCCATAAAATTTTGTATTTGCAGCCGTTAGAGATGGGGTTTTGGCGAAATATGACTATGGAAATCCTGCTTTCAATTTGGAACACTATGGAGTACCAAGGCCTCCGATATATAACATCTCCAACATCCCAAAAGACTTCCCTCTGTTTCTGAGCTATGGAGGACAAGATGCTCTCTCTGACCCCAAAGATGTGGCTACTTTGCTCGATGATCTCAAGTTGCATGATGAAGGGAAGCTGAGTGTGCAATATATCAAGGACTACGCTCATGCTGATTTTATCATGGGTGTCACGGCTAAAGATGTTATTTATGACAAAATCATCTCGTTTTTTAAAAGAAATCAATAGAGATGTTACAACTTAAATGTAACGTGGTCCTTTTTGCCCTATATAACTAATATATTAGCACAATATTGTTACATATATATGTTTAAGTATTAGATTTTCTCTCTAAAAAAACCGTGTTGTGGATAGAGCTGATAGACTACTTCAACATATATCGAAGTGGATGAGATTGTCTAGCGACATAACAAATTACAAAAATGCAGTATGCTATATGTTAGATGAAGATAACTACATGAAGAAAAAAAAATTTGAATTTTAGTTTATTTTCTTGATAATGAAGTTAAGCAAATTAAAAGCAATATCAAATTCATGTATGACAGGTTTCAAAGGCAAGCAAACTCTTAAAGACCCCACAAAGATTTTGCTTAGCCGACAATTTATCTAGTTGTCTACTGACTTTAAATTAATCTACCAAAACTACAATGAATTAATATATTGAATGAGTTAAATTACAATTATACCATGTATGACATGACGCACTACTGAATCACCATGCCAAGCCCAGGGGCAAATTGGTAAAAGAAGGATACCCATCTGCGTATGGAAATTGGTACAACGTAGTATATATACATACTATGTTTGGTCCCATAGTACTCAATTCATTCGATCAAACACAAATGGCGAGGAGTGCATATAACATGTTATTGATCGTGGGTTGTGTTGGGATGTTGCTAATGTTATCGAAACAAGGCTCAGCCGAGCAACATGTAGTTGGAGGGAAACAAGGGTGGGACGAATCGACGGATTATGACTCATGGGCTTCGGGTCAAACTTTCAAGGTTGGCGATACACTTGGTAAGCTAAAACTTAACATCCATGAGTATTTTTGATGATTTTGAAAATGAAACATTTTCCTGGTGCATAATTAATGGTTTTTGGTTTGTTTGTGGATATATAGTGTTCAAGTACAGTCCAATGCATAGCGTTGCAGAGCTTGGCAGCGAGAGCGAATACAAGAAGTGCGACCTGGGAACTGCTACGAATTCTATGAGCGATGGCAACAGTGTGGTGAAGTTAACGAAGGAGGGTACAAGATACTTTGCATGTGGTACTCCCGGACATTGCGATAGTGGGATGAAGGTAAAGATCACTACGGTCTCAGCTTCTTCTTCTGGTTCGTCGTCTTCAAGTGCGACGCCTTCAAGTGCGACACCAACTGCCACCTCAACCTCGACTTCGGGTGCAACATGTGTTTCAGGATCGTTTGCCTTCATGGGTGCATTTTTGGCCCTTTTGTTTTAAGCGAAAAGGCCTAGTGATACGGTCCAGTTTTACAACTTTTTGAAGTTGTGCTGTGATGTTTTTTTCTGTATTCGGTTTGATATTATTCATTATGCATACTTTCAGGAATAGAATAAATTTGTTTTAACGACGATAATATGAGTTGATTTGGTGAAAATAAAATAAGATGCCAATGTAGATTAATAGCTATAAACCAATATCATTTTCAAATTTATAAAATATGGAATCAATAATGAAGCATACGGGTTAGGGGTTGTTTGGTTCAAACCACTTTATTAACCACACTTCCAAGACTTTTAATTCATTCAAGGTTATTCAGAAGTTGTACCAAAAGTCGTGAACGTTGATCGATTTAAATGTGAAGTGTTAAATAAATCAGTTAACCGATCGAAAAGGCATGGGATTCCAAGAGCAAGGTCTGATATTTCTGATTTCGGGAGAGTTGCTACCACGTTTTTCGTTTCAAACATTCCTGATGGATGCGATAGCTCCGCGTTATGGAGGGCTTGCATGAAGGCTGGGCATATCGTGGATGCATGCTTTTGTTGCTGGCAAAAGAGACTGTTAGGAAATAGACCTAAATCTATAGCCTATTGCCCAGGAATAATAACGAGAATATAAATGCGGAAATATAAACACAAAGTATCGACACAGAGATTTACGTGGTTCGGTCCAAGATGACCTACGTCCACGGGCAGGAGAGAGTATTCTTTATTCCAGAGCTAAATACGGGTGTTACAGAGCGTACCTAGATCGCTAGTAAATCGGCCTCTTCTGACTACTGACTTCAGACTTTACGACCTGACTGCTAACTAAAACCCTAATGACCAGCCTTTATATTTATAGGCATTACAAGAAACCCTAGCCGTACCCTAGCTGTTCACGGCCCACGCGACGCGGACACTTAATGGGCCGCGGCGCGCGTGTTTACAATTCATACGGGTTTTAATTCCCAATTCACTATTTAACAATCTCCACCTTGAATTGCGAATTCAACATAGCTCCACCTCGCTCTAGAAACCAAAAAACTTCCTCTCGTCTCCTGCCAGCTTGCCCCGTAGGGACTTACCTCCTGCGAACATCAACCAAGTTCAAGCATAGCTCGAACTTCTCCTTGGGTAACGACTTCGTCAACATATCTGCCGGATTCACCTTGGTATCGATCTTCAAGATTGAGAACTTGTCTTCTTCAACTATGTCACGAATGAAATTTAACCGGATATCAATATGCTTTGTCGTTTCATGATAAACCGGATTCCTTGCTAGACACAAAGCGCTTTCACTATCACAGTTCAAGACAGGCTTCTCCACCTTCAACCCCAGACTCTCCACCAAACCATGTAGCCAGATACACTCCTTTATACCTTCAGTCATTGACATGTATTCCGCTTCAGTTGTAGACAAGGCAACAGTAGACTGTAAAGTTGACTTCCAACTGACTGCACATCCAAACAGAGTGAAAATATAACACGTGAGCGATCTCCTTTTCACCAAGTCGCCACCATAGTCTGAGTCTGCATATCCCACCAAGTTACTATGAGTATTACCACCATAGACCAGACAAATATCCTTAGTCCCCTTCAAGTATCGCAAGATCCACTTGACTGCTTCCCAGTGAGCTTTCCCAGGATTACTCATAAACCTACTAACCACACTAACTGCATGTGCTAAATCAGGTCTAGTACAGACCATAGCATACATAAGGCTTCCAACTGCACTTGAGTACGGAACTCTACTCATATAGTCTTTTTCCTCATCCGTAGTTGGTATAGTACTTCTGTTTAATTTAAAATGCGCTGCCAAAGGAGTTCCAACTGGTTTTGACTGATCCATACCAAAAGACTGCAAGACTTTCTCAATATATTTCTGCTGAGAAACATATAGCAACCCCGCTTTCCTGTCTCTCTGAATCTCCATCCCCAATATCTTCTTTGCTGCACCCAAATCCTTCATTTCAAACTCACTTGCCAAAAGCTTCTTCAAGTTATTAATTTCAGCCATCTCCTTGGCTGTAATGAGCATATCATCAACATATAGCAACAGATAAACAAAGGACCCATTGGACAACTGCTTCAAGTATACACAATTATCAAACTGATTCTGAATGTAGCCATGCGAAGTCATAAACGAATCAAATCTCTTGTACCACTGTCTAGGAGACTGCTTCAAACCATAAAGAGACTTCTTCAACAGACACACATGATCCTTATTAGAACCCGGAAAACCCTCAGGCTGTGACATATATATCTTCTCCTCCAAGCTTCCATGAAGAAATGCAATTTTGACATCGAGCTGCTCAAGCTCCAGATTAAACGCACTCACCATAGCTAAAAGAACCCGAATTGACTTGTGCTTCACGACCGGTGAGAAAACCTCGTGATAGTCGATTCCTTCCTTTTGAGAAAAACCCTTCGCCACTAACCGTGCCTTGAACCTTGCAGGTTCAACCCCTAGAATTCCTTCCTTCTTCTTAAAGACCCATTTGCATCCAACCGGTTTGACTCCTTTCGGTAATGGAACAAGATCCCACGTTTCATTCTTCTCAAGAGATTGCATCTCTTCATTCATCGCCATCAACCAGCTTGATCCTTCTTTACTTGCCACCGCCTCTTTGTAAGACCGAGGCTCATCAGTACCAATGTTTTCACCAACAGCTAGTGCATATGCAACAGAACCAATATCACCATTAGTGACACATGTAGCATATCTAGCTGGAGTCTTCGTGTTCCTTTTCTCTCTTCTCCTTGCTATAGATTCATCCTCATTGTTCTCACCATCGGCCTCAGCATCACCAGACTGATCCTCATTGGGCTGTTCATGAGTTTCATCACGTCTATGCTGATCATCACCGACATGCTGTTCTTCATTTATCACCATTCTGTCTGGAATTTGTGTGACAAACTCCACCTTCTGGTTGGCACCCTGATCTTTCCCTACATGACTTGTATCACCTCCTCTTTGGTTCACCATAGCAGATTCATTAAAGGTCACATCTCTGCTATTAATAAATTTTGGAGTTCTCCCTTCTTCTGTACACCACAGACGATAACCTTTCACTCCATGTGCATACCCTAGAAATATGCACCTCATTGCCCTCGCCTCAAGTTTACCATCATTAACATGAGCATAAGCCGGACAACCAAATATACGTAAACCAGAATAATCAGAGGATTTTCCAGACCATACCTCTTGAGGAATCTTAAAGTCGATTGCAGTTGATGGTGATCTGTTCACCAGATAGCAAGCAGTATTAACCGCTTCCGCCCAGAATTTCTTCGATAAATCAGCATATAAGCGCATACTTCTAGCACGCGCTAACAGTGTTTGGTTCATCCGTTCCGCCACTCCGTTCTGCTGTGGTGTGTGTCGTATAGTGTGGTGCCTCACTATACCTTCCGCCTTGCAGAAGTTGTCAAACGGGGCATTGCAGAACTCCAACCCGTTGTCAGTTCTGAGTGTCTTGACAGATTTTCCGGTCCGTTTTTCAATCATCGTCTTCCACTCCTTGAACTTCCCAAACACTTCGTCTTTAGTCTTCAGAAAATATATCCAAACCTTCCTTGAGTAGTCATCAATGAAAGTCACAAAGTATCGATGACCGTTATGAGACTCGACCGGAGAGGGACCCCACAAATCTGAATGAATGTACTCCAGGATTTCCTTGCTTGTGTGTTTACCCGAACTAAACTTCACCCTGCGTTGCTTGCCTTTGACACAAGCTTCACAAAACTTGAGTTTTCCCGTTAGCTCACCACCAAACAACCCCTGTTTACTCAGAATTGACATACCCTTCTCACTCATATGTCCCAACCTTCTATGCCACAACTCTGTCTTATCATTACTACTCTCTAAGGATTGAGTAACCGCCACTGTTCCCCTAACCGAATTTCCTTCTAAGACAGGAACCCCACTTTTCTGCACCTTTCCTTTCATAACTACTAGAGAGCCCTTGGTGACCTTCACCCAGTCATCTTCACCAGAGTATTTCAACCCATTCTTTGCTAAAGTAGTAAGAGAAATTAAGTTCTTACGAAGATCCGGAACATACCAGCAATCAAGCTTTCTGACCATACCATCGTGCATCATAATCTGTATCGTACCGCTTCCTTTGACCTGAGCAACCCAATCATCACCCAACTTCACCGTTCCTTTCAAGTCTCTAAAAGATTCGAACTAGTCACGATGGAAAGTCATATGATAAGATGCCCCAGTATCCAAGACCCAAGCATCAACAGAATTAGATGTACAAACAGTCAACACATCGCCTATGTCTTCTTCTTCAGAACCATCCTGAACAATAGCCGCACTGTCATTGTTGCTATTTTCTCCCTTCCCCCCTTTCAGCAATGGGCAATTTCTCTTGAAGTGACCCTTCTCCTTGCAGTTATAACACTTGACTTTTGCAGAAACTTTCGATTTTGAACGTGACTTACTCCGATTTCCACCATCTTTCTTATCCGATGTCCTTCCTCTGCCAACGAACAGACCTGAACCGGATGTCTCCTCATTCCCAGAAACTCTATGTTTGAGTTCCTTGGACAGCAGAGAATCCTTCACATCATTCACAGTAATTGTTGTTCTTCCATACAACATAGTATCAACAAAATTCTCATGTGAATTCGGCAGTGAACATAACAAAATAAGGGCTTGATCCTCATCATCAACCTTTACTCCTACTCCTTGAAGATCTAGAATAATCCGGTTGAAAGAATCAAGATGGTCCTTTACTTGGGTACCTTCTGCCATTCGGAAAGTGTACAATCGTTGCTTCTGATACAGCCTATTTGTCAAAGAACTATTCTGATACGTATCACAGAGCTTCTTCCAAATACCGGCAGCAGTGGGTTGATCAACAACTTCCCTCAACACCTCATCCGTCAAGCTCAAAAGAATAGCACTATGTGCTTTCCCCTCGATCTCCTTCTTCATAGCATCTGTCGTGTCCTTTGCATATTCTCCTTCCACTGCAACTGCGCATCCTTGTTGAACCAGAAGAGCCTTCATCTTAACCTTCCACAAAGTGAAATCATTCGAGCCATTGAACTTCTCTAAATCGAACTTGTGAGATGACATCTTCAATCAACCGATCCTTGTAGTCTTTGATAAACAAGTAAATCCGAAACTGCTTACTGCTCGTCGTCGCCGCGGCGCGGACTTCAACAAGGCGCGACGCGGGTTTGAACAGACGTGGTCCAACAGACGCGATCCTTCAACAAGCGCGACGCGGTCTTTCAACAGACGCGACGCGGCGAAGCCGTAAACCCTAGATCTACTACCGATTTCAATCAACCAGAACTACAACCAGATCTAAAACACGCAGACCTAAAACCGCAAATAACCACAAATCTATAACACTACAGATCTGAAACCGCGGCTCTGATACCACTTGTTAGGAAATAGACCTAAATCTATAGCCTATTGCCCAGGAATAATAACGAGAATATAAATGCGGAAATATAAACACAAAGTATCGACACAGAGATTTACGTGGTTCGGTCCAAGATGACCTACGTCCACGGGCAGGAGAGAGTATTCTTTATTCCAGAGCTAAATACAGGTGTTACAGAGCGTACCTAGATCGCTAGTAAATCGGCCTCTTCTGACTACTGACTTCAGACTTTACGACCTGACGGCTAACTAAAACCCTAATTACCAGCCTTTATATTTATAGGCATTACAAGAAACCCTAGCCGTACCCTAGCTGTTCACGGCCCACGCGACGCGGACACTTAATGTGCCGCGGCGCGCGTGTTTACAATTCATACGGGTTTTAATTCCCAATTCACTATTTAACAGAGACAGATTTGGTGGGAGGTTCAGTTTTGTTAGATTCATAACAGTGACTAGAGTAGAAGACGTGGTTCTAAGATTAAACAACATAGAGTTCACTGGAATATTGTTTTTGAGAGCCAATGTTGCAAGATTCTTAAGGAAGTCCTCGACAAAAGGTGCCAATGTTGTTCCTGATCTTTTCAAAAAAGGTGCAAATGGGTTCGAAAGGAAGTCTAAATCAAATGAACGGGTCTTCAAAGATGCTAGATCCTTCAAGGAGGTGGTTTCAGGTGCTGCTTCACAGTCCAAAAAGGTAAACGATAAAGTCGATGTCGCTAGTACAAGTATCGTCATTCCAGGTTCGCTCGAATTGAATTCTATAGAATGGATGAGCAACTGTTTAATAGGTGAATTAAAGGATATTAATTTGCTTGCGAAAGGTTTCTCTATCTTCCATTCGACTGGTATTGGTATTGAAGTTTTGACACTAAAAGATTATTCTCATCTTATTACTGAAAAACGATTACATTATATACAATGCTATACTTCACCACATGTGCTAACATAAGCCTAACAAACTAATAACAACTATAACTGCTATACTAACTGTAACTTCCAAACTAACTAACCAATAATTAACTATGGTTAAATAATACACCCAATATCCCCCCTCAAGATGGACGTGAAAAAATATTTTGCATGGCCATCTTGGATAGCATAGGAAGAAGCTTTGATCTTGGGAGAGGTTTTGTAAAAATGTCAGCTAGTTGATGCTGGGTGCGAATTGGCATAAGTCTGATAACTTTGTCAAGGATTTTTATCTCGAATGAAGTGGTAATCCAATTCAATGTGCTTTGTACGTTCATGAAATGTGGGATTAGAAGCTAATTGTATGGCAGATTTATTATCACAATATATAAAAGTTGGATCAGTCAAGAGAATTCCAAGATCATGAAGTAAGTGTCGTAGCCAAATGACTTCACAAGTTGTAGCAGCAAGAGCACAGTACTCAGCTTCAGTTGATGACCGAGATACAATGGATTGTTTCTTTGACTTCTAGGATATTAAAGAATATCCTAGAAAGACACAAAAACCTGTGACAGATCTTCGTGAATCATGACATCCGGCCCAATCAGAATCACTAAAAGCCTTGATTTGTAAAGAGGAAGATGCAGAGAAGAATAAACCTTGTCCAAGAGAAGACTTCAAATATCGTAACAAATGTGTAGCTGCATTCATATGTGGAATACGAGGTTTGGTAACAAATTGGCTTAGACAATGAACAGCGTATGTGATGTCTGGGCGGGTAATGGTTAGATATAATAATCGACCAATAAGTCTTCGATATTGAGATTCATCTGGTAGAATATCACCCTCAAAGTTAGAATATTTGCATTTTGGGTCCATAGGGTAAGTAGATGGTTTAGCAGCTAGTAGCCCAGTATCTTCCAGAAGTTATAAAGGTATATTGTCTTTGAGAAATAAAAAGACCATTTTGATTACGTGCAATTTCCAAGCCCAAAAAATGTTTCAAGTTTCCAAGATCTTTAAGTTTGAATTGATTGCTGAGGGACACTTTAAGTGCAGTAATATCATCGAGGGATGCTCCAGTGATTACTATATCTGTGACGTAAACCAATAAAATAGTGTAGGATGAGCCATGACCACGATGAAACAATGAGTAGTCAGCTTTAGACTGAGTAAAATCACTATTGATTAAGAAATTGGAGAATTTAGCATACCACTGCCTTGATGCTTGTCGTAAACCGTACAAAGATTTTGAGAGCTTGCATACTAAAGGAGAATGAGGATTAGAAGAGATCGAAGAAGAGGAATAACCTTGAGGTAAATCCATATAAACTTCTTCGTTCAAATCACCATTAAGGAATGCATTATTTACATCGAGTTGTATTAAAGGCCAACGGTTTTGAGTAGCAATAGCAAGAAACATTTTGACGGTTACCATCTTTGCCACTCGAGAATAAGTATCAAGGAAATCAATCCCTTCTTGTTGAGTAAACCCTTTGGCAACCAAACATGCCTTATAACGTTCAATAGATCCATCACTTTTGCGTTTAAACTTGTAAACCCATTTACACCCTAATGCTTTTCTGTTAGGAGGAAGAGGCACAACTTTCCATGTATTATTGAGCTCTAAAGCAAGAATTTCTTCAGCCATTGCTTGTTTCCATTTATCTGAGGTGGATGCTTCTTTGTAGTTTTTAGGTTCGGATTGAGTAGACAAAGATAGTGTATAAGCGGTGTAAGTGGGTGACAAGTTGTCATAAGCTAAGACATCACATAAAGGATATCTAGAAGAAGTATTAGTAGAGGAACCAGTGATAAGGTTACAGTGGTAATCTTGAAGATACGAGGGAGCTTTTCGAGTTCGTTGAGAACGAGTGGAAGTAGAAGGAATATGTTGATTAATAACAGGGTTGGGAATGGAAGGATCTGAATGAATATCTTGAGTGGGATAAGGATTAGAAATAGATGCAGAATCATCAAAAGAAGGGATGCCACTGGGATAACATGAAATAGATGAGGATTTGTTGGAATATTAGCATGAAGGAAAGGAAAGATGTTTTCGTGAAAAACAACATCATGAGAAATAATGATTTGATGTGAAGTCATGTCCAAAAGTTTATATGCCTTCATGCCATTTGGATAGCCAATAAAGACATAAGGTTTGGCATGAGGCTCAAATTTAGTTCTATGATTAGGTAATGTAGAATCAAATGCTAAGCATCCAAAAGAACGAAGAGTAGAGTAATCAGGAGCATTTTTGTAGAGTTTTTCATATGGAGAAATATTACCAATAACCTTGGAAGGGTTTGGTTTATCAAAAAGGTGGCTGTGAGAATACATTCATTCCAATAAGAAATAGGAATATGTGATTGGAAATAAAGAGCACGAGCAACATTAAGTAGATGTTGATGTTTACGTTCAACAACTGAGTTTTGTTGAGGTCGTTCAACACAAGAGAATTGATGAAGGACTCCAAGTTCCAAGAAAAAGTCCTTAAAGGCTAATTCTTTAGCATTATCGGAACGAAAGGTTTTAATACGAACATTGAATTGAGTATAGATCATTGTAAAAAATCTGGGAATGATCTGTTGAACCTCAGATTTGTTGGAAATGAGATATGTCCAAGTAAATCTAGTGGCATCATCCACAATTGTAACAAAATACTTGTAGCCATTGTAAGAAGAAACATGAAAAGGACCCCATATGTCACAGTGTACTAGATCAAAGGCATTATTAGCAACATTGTTCTTTGAAACAAATGATAAACGTTTTTGTTTGGCTAAAGGACAAACAGAACATACACTTTTCTTGAAATCGTGATGAACTATACTTGGACTAATCAACCGTAACTTCTTTAACGATGGATGCCCAAATCGTTGGTGCCATTGTTGAGTAGAAATCATATTAATCCTTGTGTTTATTGAAGGTGTGTTTAGCTCACGAACCTCAAGAAGATATAGACCTGCAGTAACATTAGCCTTGCCAATCGTTTTCTTGGGATTGATCTGTCGAATTAAAGCATAATTGGAATACAGTTTAACCATGAGAGCTTCATCTTGGGTTAAACATGTGACAAATACCAGGTTTAATTCAAATTGAGGAACGTATAATACGTTTTTAAGACGTATATCCTTAGTTAATTGGATATTTCCCATGTATCGTACCTGGATAAGCATTTGATTGGGCAAACGAACTCGTGTGTGATTGAATTTCTGAGTATGTAGAAATAATCAATGGTCATTACAAATATGTTGAGTAGCTCCAGAATCGAGCACCCAAACATTAGATGTATATAAACCAGTATTAAGAGTGAGAATGCGATAATTACCAGAAGAAAGTTCAGGTGAGACTGTGATTGCATTTGTGGAAGCAATTTTACCATATAAGAATGCAATCAGTTGTTCGCATTGATCTTGAGTGAGTCTCGTTACAGCTTCATTTGAAGAATTGATCTCAATTTTCTCCTGAGAATTAATTGTAGAAAACGAATTAGCACGTTGATCATTAGAATTTGATTGGTTTCGGTATCCTGGAGGAAATCCATGTAATCGATAGCACTTTTCTTTAGTGTGACCCGATTTGTTGCAGTGAGTGCACACTGGTGCCTGATTCCTCTTGAAATTATTGTATTGTTGATTTCCAGACTTATTACTTTGAACATTAAATGCTAAAACTGGAGTTGAAGAAGAATTAGCTCCAATTTCACATTGTCGTTCTTCCTAAATAAGAAGCGAGAAGATACGATTCACATAAGGAATAGGATCCATTAGTAAGATTTGACCTCGGATTTGAGAATACGATTCGTTTAATCCCATAAGGAAACTCATAGAATGTTCAACCTCTTTCGCACCTCCACATGTGCAATACGTGTTGTAATTCGCTAATTCTTCCCATAGAGTTTTGATTTTGGTAAAATAAGTATTGATTGTGTCTTGTCCTTGTGAAGTGTTCATTATTTCTCTTTTGAGTTGAAAATTTCTAGGACCATTGCTTTGTTTGAATCTCTCCTTGAGTTCTTCCCACATTTCATGTGCAGTCTCAAGGTAGATGATACTAGCAGATATTTCTTTTGAAACTGAGTTTAATATCCATGAGATGAAAACATTATTGTTTCTATACCAAGCATTATAGCGAACCTGATCAGTGGAGTCTGGTTGTGACACAGTTCCATTGATGAATCCAAGTTTGTTTTTGACTGATAACGCGATCAACATAGCTCGATGCCAGGAAGTGTAATTATCGCCTGTGAGTATTTGAGAAACTAATACTAATCCAGGACCATCGGAGTGATGAAGAAAGTAAGGATCTTTATTGACGCCTTGATCGTTGTTTTGATGAACGGAATTAGTCGAAGAAGGATTCGACATTTTGAGATTATTGATCAATCAATGATCGTTTGAAAGAGAAAATTAGAAAGAAGAAATAACGAGATTCAGGAATCAAAACAACAAAATCAATTGATGAACAAGATCAATTGATGTAGAAAAGAAGGAGAAATCAATTGACGAACAAGATCAATTGATGCAGAATTAAAAATGAACATGCGAAAAAGAAATTAAGAACTCATCAATGGAATTCAAGAGATCGAGAATCCATTGCAGTAGAAGCATTACTCTGATACCATATTGAAGTTTTGACAGTAAAAGATTATTCTCATCTTATTACTGAAAAACGATTACATTATATACAATGTTATACTACACCACATGAGCTAACATAAGCCTAACAAACTAATAACAACTATAACTGCTATACTAACTGTAACTGCCAAACTAACTAACCAATAATTAACTATGGTTAAATAATACACCCAATAATTGGCGAATGTTCTGTTAAATACATTGGAGGATTGAATGTGATTTTAAGGTTCGAAAATCTAAGGGTAGCCGGTGCGTTTCTCTCGGAACATAAAGAAAGTTGGTCACATTGGTTTGCATGGCTCAGAAAGTGGGTGGATGTAGATCGGGCTTCATACAGAGCAGTGTGGATCAAAATTTATGGCGTTCCGATTAACTTTTGGCAGTCTGTAACTTTTCAAACGATTGCAGAAAGATTTGGTAGGGTCTTGATTCCGTTTGTACGCAACTACGAAGCCAATAATATGTCCTTCGGTAGGCTATGTATCTTGACTGCTAAAAATGTCATCATAAATGTTGATAATGTGAGATGGAGACTGGTGTCCTCCTTTCTCTTCCATTGAAGGTGTGAAATTCAAATCAGATGCGGATGACTCAGAGAACGATGATGATGATTTTCAAGCCGACGAAAACAGTGACGATGATACATTTGTTGATGAATCTGGTTTCAATGATAGAGAACTTCGACTTGAAAGGGAACATCGTGAAGTGAGAGAGGTCGATGCGTTTTCATCTATCAATGGCAAAGATGTTACGGAGGTTGATCGGAACATTTTGAAAGATGATCAGAATGTGGTAATGACTCCGATTATCCTGTATTTGACCATCGTGAAGACGAAAAGTCGAATTCTCTAAAAGATCCCTCTTCAGCTAATGTCGTTCCAGATTCCCAGGGAGAGTTTATTGATGATAATGAGACTATAATGTGGAATATTTTAATGGATCCCTCGGACCTCTTGGCCCAATTTCTTTGCCATATCTCAATAGCCCATTAATTGTCCAGGAGCCCATCAAGAAAAGTGTTAACTTTACTAAATTGCATAATCGCAAATCGCTTTCTGTGAAACTCAAAGACATCATAAGAGCCTCAGGACAACGCAGGAGAAAAGTTAAAAATTCTCACATTGGGTGCACATCGTCTTGTGATGATTCCCTCACATCCGGATTCAGTAAATCCTCTGCCCAAACGGTTTCATCCTCGTTTGATGAAATCCAAAAAATTATTCAGCTTGGTTGTGCGATTGGATACCAGATTCAGGGAGAGGAAGAAGCAATTGGGGACTTAATCAGTGGTGAAGGAGGTAACTCTAACTTAAAATGAATTGTCTCTCGATCAATCTTAGAGGTGAGGGTAATTCTAAGAAGGCAGATTGGATTAGAAATTTAAAGACAAAGTATCACATTAATTTCATTAGTGGGCAGGAGACCCAAATGTTGGATGGCAATCTTGTTAAAATTGATCAGTTCTGGGATAATGATTCTTTTGATTATGTCATCGTTAATGCTCATGGTAGATCCGGTGGGCTATTTTGTATTTGGAACCCTTCTGTTTGAAGATTAACGACATAATTAAAGAGAGAGATTTCATATTTTTAGATGGAAAATGGGGTGTAAATGATACTAGGGTCTTTCTCATAAATGTATACGCACCTGTGAATGATTATGATAGGAACGCTCTCTGGGAGTCGATCTTTGACTTAAAGAAGAACAAAGGATCCGGTGCTTGGTTACTCATGGGAGATTTTAATGAAGTCACTGACCCTTCTGACCGTTTTTCTGAAAAAGTTTGCATCAATAGTATGGAGTCCTTCAAATGTTTTATCAGAGAGATGGAGCTTACCGATTTTCATCTTGGTGGAAGACGATTTTACTTGGATGAGTTCGAACGGTCGAAGTCTTAGCAAAATTGATCGTTTTCTTGCATGTCATAATTTTCGCAACACTTGGCCAAACTCCTCTATTACCGCTCTTTCCAGGAAATTTTCTTATCACTGCCCGCTAATTCTCATTTCGGAGTCCCTAGATTTTGGGCCAAGCCCGTTTTGTTTCTTTAATTCTTGGATTGCTATGTATGGGCTTAAGGAGGTTGTATGTAATGGTTGGGCCAATGATTTGTCTGCTTTCGCCCCTGATGTTCAGTTTCTCAGAAAATTAAAAAATCTAAAATCGGCAATTCGATCTTGGAGAAATGCTTCTAGGAATAAGGAAGAGGAGGAATACGATGTATTGTTTAAAAGAATTGATGATATTGAGTTGGTAGCCGAGTCTAGGCCGTTGACGACTCAAGAATGCGAAGATAGAAAAAAAATGGAAGAAGAGAATCGATGAAATTGATATTATTAGGAAATCGGACTTGAGGAAAAAATGTCAGCTTAAGTGGCTAGTTGACGGAGATGAAAACAGTAACTTTTTTCACTCCATTATAAATGGTAAAAGATTGAAGTGCAGGATTAACGGTCTTAATGTGGAGGGTTCTTAGATCATGGATCCGACGCTTATTAAAGATTCGGTTTGGAACTTTTTTGCTAACAAATTTCATGAGAACTTCCCAGACAGGCCTAAACTTATAAGCTCGAAATTCCATAGACTCTCGGATGTTGATAGAGATTTCATGGATCGTCCTTTTACCATGCAAGAAGTCAAATTTGCAGTTTGGAATTGTGGTAGTGAGAAAACTCCTGGCCCGGATGGATTTACGTTTAAATTTATTAAGGAGTTTTGGGATCTTAAAAAGTGATGTTTTCTCTTTTGTTAAGCATTTTGAAACCTCGGGTGTGATTAATCGAGGGTGCAATCCTTCATTTATAACCCTCATTCCCAAGCATAATGATCCTCTCGTTCTAAAAGATTACAGGCCGATCAATTTAGTAGGATGCATGTACAAAATTCTATCAAAAATCCTTTCCGGCAGACTAAAAAACGTCATTGGCAAAATTATCAGTCAGGAGCAATCAGCTTACATTGAAGGGAGAAGCATTCTTGATGGTCCTATCATCCTAAACGAACTTTTATCTTGGGCTAAAAAATGCAAAAAGAAATTATTTGTGTTTAAAGTTGATTTTGATAAAGCCTTTGATTCCTTAAACTGGGGTTTTCTTGATTTTGTCATGCATCAAATGAACTTTTCAGATAAATAGAGGAGGTGGATTTATAGCTGTCTTTCATCTGGCAAAGCCTCCATTCTTGTTAATGGTTCCCCGACCAAGGAGTTTGACATTAAGCATGGCGTGAGACAAGGAGATACTCTTGCCTCTTTTCTTTTTGTCATTGCGATGGAAGGCCTTACGGTTTTTATTAAAGAAGCTTGTAAGAAATCTTTGTATAATGGTATCGCACTCCCTAATAATGGCCCAATTATTTCTCACTTCATATATGCGGATGATGTCACTTTTGTTGGAGATTGGTCCGATTCTAATTTCATAAATTTGAAACGTATCCTTAGATGCTTTAACATTGCTTCGGGGATCAAGGTTAATATTCATAAAAGTAAGGTCTATGGTGTGGGGGTTGAAGTTAATCATCTTATGAGGCTTGCTAGTATTCTCTCGTGCGAGCCGGCTTCCTTTCCTTGTACTTTTCTCGGGCACCCGATCGGTGCTAATATGAAGTTGTCAAAACATTGGAAGCCGATGATTGAAAAATTTCGTGCTAGACTTTCTAAATGGAAAGCTAAGACCTTATCTTTAGGAGGCAGACTCACCCTTGTGAAGTCGGTTCTTAGTAGCCTCCCCTTATATTTCTTTTCTCTATTTAGAGCGCCTAAGAAGGTCATTGACATTCTTCATTCTATTAGAAGGAAATTTCTATGGGGAAGTTACGATGATAAAAAGAAAATCCATTGGATCACTTGGGATGTTATAATTCGGCCGAAGGAGATGGGGGCTCGGAGTTAATTGTCTTTTAGATATGAATTTGGCTTTGCTCTCTAAATGGCTGTGGAGAGCTAAAAGTCAGCCGAATAGCCTTTGGTTCTCTTGCATTAAATTTTTCCATAATATTAAAGAAATTGAAGGTTTGCCTTTGGCTAAAAAAAGCATACCTGGCACTTGTTTAACTATCTCTGAAGTGGTTGATGAACTTGACATATGGAATGTTAAACTTAATGAATGTTTTATCAGGAAAATGGGAAAGGGTGATAGGACGCATTTTTGGAAGGACTTGTGGCTTAATAATTCTGCTCTTAAAGACTCATTTCCTAGGTTATATGCTATTGAGTCTTCAAAGAACTGTTTGGTTGCAGATAAATTCCCTGCTTCAGATGATGTTTCTGGTATTTTATGAAGCTGAAGAAGACCTATTAGAAGTGGTGTTGAATCTGCAGATCTTGTTGATTTACGATCCTTAATAAGCAAACTGTCGATTTCTAATGTGCCAGACTCGTGGTCGTGGCTGCACGGTCCATGTGGCAGGTTCTCGGTTCACTCGCTCAAGAGAGTTATCAGCAGCTTAAGGTGGAGGGACTTTAGATCGCTTTTTTCTTGGTTGAACCTGGCTCTGTTGAAGGTGAACTGCTTCCTGTGGAGGTTCATCCAAAACCGTATTCCTGTGGCAGAAAATCTCGTGTCTCGTGGAGTCAAAATTGATTCTCTCTCCTGTCCCTGCTGTGGGGCAGTTCCTGAATGCATCGATCATCTGTTTTTTGGTTGTTTCCTTGCTTGTGATTTCTGGGTTAGGATTTCCAGCTGGTTTGTGCCTCACTTTCACCCTCCGGATTGCAAAGAGTCCTTCAAGAACATGCTTTGCTGCAATGGGCTTACGGGGAAGTTCAAGAAACTTAAACTTGGCATTTTGTACGCATCCATTTGGATTATATGGAAGGCGAGAAATGAAAAAAAATTTAAAAATATCACTCCTAACATTGCTAGAATGGCGGATGATTTGTAGGTTATCACTTTCAATTGGTTTAAATTCAGAGATAGAATGGATGTTAGTTGGTATGATTGCATTCGTGACCCTTCTGTTTGCCTGTTGTAATCTTTGTACTGTTCTAGCGCCTCGCTAGTTTTCTTTGTTTCTATATATATTCTGTCGTTCTAAAAAAAATCAGTTATAGTTGATGTTGTGACTTCAGACTCGGGAATGATGGGGGGTAGATACTCCGGTGGTCTCGAGAGCCAGAGATCACAGCAAAAAGGAAAGAGACTGTTAGTAGCGCTCCGGGAGGAGATCCCGGGAGGGCGCTCCGACGGTCAAGTCAGTGGTGTATCGGAAGTAAAACTGGAGAGAAAGTAGGTAATGGTAGCGAGATAAGCATGTACGTTACCTGAAGGCTCCTTGGCCTTTTATACCTGAGGTTGAACTTGCTTTTGGGGACATCGATGTCAGGCCTCCAGCGAGTTCGGAGGATGATTGGGCGATCGCCTGGTACGCGATCGTGGTGCAAAAGGGGTACGGGAGGAGCACAGGTAGTGCGCTGTGTGTACCTTTTGTCGCCTGCATGTGTCAGACCTTCCACAGGTTGTCGCCTATGTGGCTCTACGGGAAGGTGTCGTCGGGGCGATTGTCCGCAAGAGTGGATGCCAGCGCCGTATGGTGGACCTGGCGGTGTGCGAGTAGGTCTAGCGCTGCGGGGTAGCGCCTGCGGCTTTGGACCGATGGAGCTTTGCTGAGCTGTATCCTATGATACGTTATCAAGTCCCCCCCAGTCTAGTAATTACTGCGCGGGCCCAGCGGAGCCGTAATGTTCTAGACTTGTGGACAGGACACGTGTAGGGCTGGGGTTCATGCGATCAGGGTTTCCGCCAGTTGTGACAAGACCCATGTCGCCTTTCATCATTATGGCAGTTTTTGGTTTTCCCGCCTGTCTTTTCGATATCTTTGGTGACTTATTCGGTTTGCTTCTTTCAAAAACCCTTTCTCCTTCTTAGCCGCTATCTTTTCTATCTCTTCTGCGATTTTTGGCTTTTCTCTCCTCTCCCCCTTTTTCTTTCGTCGTATTTGTCATGCTTTGTTTTCTAATGGCTTTAGATGTTGGTATTGTTCCCACGGACGAGGTTTTGTACCCTAGCGAGGGGGCTCAACTGGTTGAACGATATGGGTTTTGCCCCGATGATGAGGTTTTGTACCCTAGCGAGGGGGCTGGTTTTTACCGTCCACCGCTTGGTAAGACGGGGATCTTTATGAAGACTTTCTATACAGGTTATCGTCTTCCGACCAGCAACTTTATGGACTAGTTGTTGCGGCGGAACAAAGTGGGGATCACTCAGCTTTCGCCCAACGCTATGAATAAGGTGGTGTCTTTCGAGTTGCTTTGTCGTTCATTAGGGATCGCACCTGACCATTATGTTTTTAAACATTACTTTCGCTTTTCTCAAGCTAGTGAAGGCTACACGTTCTATTCGCGGGGTCGCTCTATTCATGTCTTGGTCGGGGAGAAGACGTCTCCTAAAAATTGGCAAGATAAGTGGCTTTGGGTAAACGAAAGTCGAGTGGGGAAAATGCACGTCCGTCGTGGTAGAGTGAGGGATCCTGGTCCAGCGCTGTTTGCTCATAATCGGGAGGTTTTCGCAACTTTGAATGGCTTCCATGTGGTTCCCGATGAGTTTCCCGAGTACGTCCTCGCCGGTGGTGGCCTAAGTCCTTCTTGGAGGGCGAGGGGGAAAATGTCGGAGTTTTACTCTGTAGTTAAAGGTATGTATTTATTTGCCTTTCTTCTCTTATTGTCTTCCTCTTCCTTTTGTTTATGTATTTTTCTTTTTCGTGGTTTCTGACACGCTTAGGTCGTCGTGCGGTCAAAAATAAGAGAAAAATACCTAACACACACTAGTACAGTGGTAGTCAGGGTCGATCCGCAGGAGTTACGTGGTTAGGACAAGACGATAGATTACCAACTGTAGTGTCACTCTACAGTCAGCGGTATTGTTTCTACTTTGCCAAAAACCAACTAAAAACACAATTCCAAGACCAATGCCAAAACCTAATTCAAGCATGAACTAAACTAACCCAAATCAAATCCTAGACTAAAGCTCCTTACTGAAATCAGAAACTAGGTTCAAAATCCAGAAGCAAACAATCAATCCAGTACAATCAAACACATCCAAACATCAATAATGCAAAATAATATCAAACCGAATGATTACTTTTATAAATTCAAATCAAACATCAAACCAATATCCAAACACTCAAATATCAGATCTAAACTATCAATTATTCTACTAAAATCAGAAGCTATGAATCTCAACAAACATCGAGTAATCGATGGAAATCCCGATTGCGGAATACCTCGATACCGAGTTGATAAAATAAGAGAAAAACTAAATAACTAACCAAAGTGTTGATTCCCACTGAAAAACTGACGAAATAGTGCCTTCGGATCCCTCCTTTGCGTCCCGGGATGAGTGAAAAGTCGGACGGGACTCCGGTATTTATAATAGTGCGAAATTAGGGTTCCCGCGTCGCGGCCAAGCAAAATCCGCGACGCGCGTGTTGCCTTATCCCGACTTTTCGGAGTTTAAAAGTCAAAAACGGAGATTTTATGATTTTTTGACATTAGCGTCGCTAATGTGGAAATTAGCGTCGCTAATGTGTGCTTCCAGAAGATTCTTCGCGCGCGTTTGAAATTTGAATTTGCAGATTTTCCCTCCTGCGAACATTAGCGACGCTAACCATAAAAGTTAGCGACGTTAATGTGTCCAGACTTCTTTTTCTTGTCCGTTTTGCTCCGTAACTTCTCCAGAATTGCACTAAAACCCCTGCATTTATACTAAAAACATTTCCAAGCACTTTGGCACAAAAGTAAGTGATCTTAGCCAATTAATAAGAATAAATTAACTAAAACACGGCTAAATAACGCCTAAAATACTTGATATTACTAGGCGTTATCAAACACCCCACACTTGTGCCTTGCTTGTCCCCAAGCAAGAGAGTTTTTAACAGATTTTAACAAAGACTCAAACAATTCTTGAATGTGTTTAGTTTCAAAGCTTATTGCCCAAGGAGTTAGAGTGGAATAGTTTGTGAAAACATAATCGGAATATTCTTTGGAATTCATGGCTTTCTAGAGAACCCTTGATTACAAATTTTCTGTCCACAATGAAGTGTACGTACTCATTCAGATTCTAAAGGCCATAAAAGAACTATCCATGACTTTCGATGTTGTCCGTGTAGCGAGCTTTCAGAAATACCATCCCAAACCAGACGATCTTAGGTGGTAAGGTGCATAAATGCCTCTTTGAGGCCACCCTTTTCGGACCTACCGGCTCGAACAACAAAGGCCACTGATTGATAATTCCTTCCTAAATTCCAATCCTAAAACATTCCAATTTTCTAACTCCTAAAACTCAACTTATTTGACTAAACTAATAGCATGATAACAACTAAACAGTATTTCTCGAAAAATACCAATGCTACAACATTCAGAAACTATTCGTTTCAAAATTAAAACCTATTAAAAATTTTGAAAAATTGCTAAAAATTCTAAAAATTTGGTCATTTTCCGCAAAAATTTTCAAAAACTACTCTTTCGACCGTCCACACCCCACACTTAAAACCGTACAACGTCCCCGTTGTACAAAAAATATTTAGAACTAGGGAGAAAGAGTTACCCCTTAGGAACGGCGAATTGCTTGATGTCGAAACTATTTGTAACAAGGTTGATTGTTCACGTCATTCACGATGAAATCCGGGAGTCGGGGCGCAGAAGTAAACACGCCGGCATAACACGAGTGTAGGGGTACGGTGACCCCACACTTGCATTATGCAACTCCATCAGTTGGTGCAGCAATCACAGTTTGGCAGATACTAACAAAAAATTGCAAAATACACCAAAGAAAATTATACATTGCAAGTTGTTGTCCTTGCTGATTCCTCGTCTCCGCGACGCCGAAGTGTCAAGGCCGCGACGCGTAGACGCGATGAAATCCGGTGTCTGTCGATAAAGTTGGAATGTCCGCGGCGCGAGATGAAGATGACCGCGTCGCGAGTATGCACGAAAAGCCCCAGATTTTTTTATTTTTCAATTTTAGTCCGTTTTTCAAATTGATTGCACCAATATGTTCCTAAACTATAGACTAACAAAAGCCCTAAGTTTAATTTCAGAAAAACAACCTAAAATTGGCCTAATTTCTCATTTAGGTCAAAAACCCCAATTATGAACCCTAGAATTTTTGATTTTCGAATCCGACTTGTTTTTATCAAATTTAACACACCAATAGCATCCTAGAGTAACCATTAACAAAAGCCCTCTATCCATTTTCAGAAAAACACGCAACAAATCCTCCAAATCAAACAAAAACTCGAAGAACCCTAATTTCGACCCTAATTCACAATTTTCAGAAATTTTTGTTGTTTTCATCAAATTGAATGCACCAATAGGTAGCTATAGCACCGATTAAGAAACCCTAGCAGCTAGAATCACGAAAAACAAGCTAGAAATTGGCTAATTTTATCGTTTTCGCTGAAGAACCCAAACGAGCCCTAATTTCACAAATTCGTGAATTCGAGTTGTTTTTGTCAAATTGAACCTATCACTAGGTAGCTAGGGCAGCGATTAAGAAACCCTAGGTGTCAATTGCATGAAAAACGAACCAGAAATCGTTCGATTTGAGGTTGAAAGTCCGATTTCGCGAAAACCCCAAAAACGGCACTAATTTTCGAAAATTCCTGATTCGGCCAGTTAAAGTACGAATTGAACATGCCAATGTGTTGCTAACCTACCGATTAAGAAACCCTAGGCTTCAATTTCAAGAAAAACAAGCGAGAAATGGCTTGATTTGGGGTTCACGGGTTCGGTAGCCGAAAACCCAAAAATCGGCTCAAAACTCGAATTCAGCCTTGATTTTGCATGAAACCGTGAAAGGGAAGGTTGAGATACATACCTTGGATGCTTAATTGCAGATTGGATAGATCAATTTCACGAAAACTCGAAAAATCCGATTTTGTATGTGCGTGTTCGGCTTGGCAGATGCGAAGAGGGGTAGGGGAGGGTCCAAGATTAGCGACGAGAGGGGAGGAGGGTTGACCAGCGTGTTTGACCAAGGTTAGCGTCACTAATATTAAAAATTAGTGGCGCTAACTTGTATTTTTCATTTTTTTTCGCGATTTTTTCGTATTTTTAAAACCCGTTTGGCCACCCCACACTCGAATTATGTCAGGACATTTTGAAAAAAATTTCCAAGTGATATTTTGACAAAATAAAAACTAAAAATTGAAAAACAAAAATTAAAAATACTTACCGAAATGCCGGGTTGCCTCCCGAAAGCGCTTCTTTGTTTGGTCTTTTAGCTGGACCGTTTTTCTGCGGCTACGGTGGGTCGTACACCATTTGACTCCACTGAATTTCAGTTACCACCGTCCCCTCGCTGATTCCATACTCCGATTTCCCCGGGTCAAATGGTTTGCCGGTTCCTCTGCTGTTGCCCGGTTGTCGTTTTCTGATTATTTCGCGTAATTGCTTATAAGTAGCTTTAAACCTCCAAGCTCGGTCTTTCCTTCGGTATCTCTTCAAGATCATTGATTTGATGTGGAGCGCGCCCAGTGCTACTCCCAGTAAGTGTTCCCCAAGTTGTTTGTTGCTCGAATCTCGTATGGTGTCTTCATTTTGCAATTTTGGCTTGTAGTGCCAATAGAAATTTTCCAATTGATTGGGATCGGGAGGCATATCGTTGGTATACTCCTGAATGTCCTCATCAATGGTATTGATCACATCCAATTTTCCATTCATGAATGGATCATGAGTGGCGATAAAATCATGTTTCTTATTTTCAAAAACCAACTCGTCAGCATCATCTTCTTGATCATCGTCCAACAGGTGGATCGGTACCAAGAGTGAACGACTGGTTTGATCTGGTGGTGGTACAAATTCACTCATCACCAGATCCTCACTTTCAAAATGCTCAAAATTTTCAAAAATTTCAGGAATTGTTGGGCTGGGGTCTGTACTGTCACTTACAGCCTCCTCCTCAACATCCTCATCAGCCAAATTGTCTGGTGATGGTATGGATTCACTCATCACCAGATCAACATTATCAACATTTTCAAAAACTTCAAAAACATCAAAAGCTGTTGAGTCAGGGGAAGCATTGTCACCTACAACCTCTTCCTCAACAACCGTTTCGACCATCTCAATGGTCTCTTGATTTTCCCAAGGTGTATGCCCTTCCATCACATATTCAGGTGATACAAGTTCACACACATTATCATTTGTATAAAAATCACTCACCTCCGGTTCTGGCGAAGGTGGTGAACATTTCCAACTTTCCTCTAACCTATCTAAAGAAGCTTGCACTTTTTCAAGAGCTTCAGCCTGGTCCTTCTGCTCATGGTAGTTGTTATACATGAATACCCAAAGTTGGGCCCAAGTTACAGAATTCTCAAGCTGAGATGACTCCTCGGTCCGCCATCCATTGTCATCGAATGATCCATTGTAGGAATCATCCTCATAATAGGTGTCGGCCGGATTCCCATAATCTTCATAATACTGATCCGGGTACATGTAATCGCCCATTATAAAGACGTACACATACCAAAAATCAACAAATCAAACATCAAAAGAAACAACCCTACTGATCGTCTATCCTAAGCGCACAACTCCCCGGCAACGGCGCCAAAATTTGACACGCCTAGGTCGTCGTGCGGTCAAAAATAAGAGAAAAATACCTAACACACACTAGTACAGTGGTAGTCAGGGTCGATCCGCAGGAGTTACGTGGTTAGGACAAGACGATAGATTACCAACTGTAGTGTCACTCTACAGTCAGCGGTATTGTTTCTACTTTGCCAAAAACCAACTAAAAACACAATTCCAAGACCAATGCCAAAACCTAATTCAAGCATGAACTAAACTAACCCAAATCAAATCCTAGACTAAAGCTCCTTACTGAAATCAGAAACTAGGTTCAAAATCCAGAAGCAAACAATCAATCCAGTACAATCAAACACATCCAAACATCAATAATGCAAAATAATATCAAACCGAATGATTACTTTTATAAATTCAAATCAAGCATCAAACCAATATCCAAACACTCAAATATCAGATCTAAACTATCAATTATTCTACTAAAATCAGAAGCTATGAATCTCAACAAACATCGAGTAATCGATGGAAATCCCGATTGCGGAATACCTCGATACCGAGTTGATAAAATAAGAGAAAAACTAAATAACTAACCAAAGTGTTGATTCCCACTGAAAAACCGACGAAATAGTGCCTTCGGATCCCTCCTTTGCGTCCCGGGATGAGTGAAAAGTCGGACGGGACTCCGGTATTTATAATAGTGCGAAATTAGGGTTCCCGCGTCGCGGCCAAGCAAAATCCGCGACGCGCGTGTTGCCTTATCCCGACTTTTCGGAGTTTAAAAGTCAAAAACGGAGATTTTATGATTTTTTGACATTAGCGTCGCTAATGTGTGCTTCCAGAAGATTCTTCGCGCGCGTTTGAAATTTGAATTTGCAGATTTTCCCTCCTGCGAACATTAGCGACGCTAACCATAAAAGTTAGCGACGTTAATGTGTCCAGACTTCTTTTTCTTGTCCGTTTTGCTCCGTAACTTCTCCAGAATTGCACTAAAACCCCTGCATTTATACTAAAAACATTTCCAAGCACTTTGGCACAAAAGTAAGTGATCTTAGCCAATTAATAAGAATAAATTAACTAAAACACGGCTAAATAACGCCTAAAATACTTGATATTACTAGGCGTTATCAGTTTCCAGGCGTTGTTCGTCCCGTCTATTTTCAGGATGTTTTGGCCCAGAAGTGGGATGGGCAGCTGGAGTTTAGGGAGGTTGATCTTGTGGATAAGGTGTCGGATCCTTTATCTTTCAACGGTTTTTCTGATGTTCTTGCTGACAATACTGCTCGTGTTGGTGAAGATGAGGAATGGGACAAGGCTGAGGGGTCCCCTTTGGTGGACGTGAGTGTAGGTACGTCATCTTTTCATGGGCCGACTATGTCCGGTGAGTCTGTGAAGGATAGCAAGGAGGGTATTTTGGAGAGTGTGGTTAAGGTAGGGAAGCGTATTGGTGGGGGTATTGTGGGGTAGGCTGACCCATTGGCTAATCTAGTTCTGGTCCGGCGCCTCAGCCGACGTAAGTTGTTGTCCGGGCTAAGGGATACTGGTGTTTTTGGTGATAAGGAGGATGTTATTCAAATTACGGATGATGATGTACAGGCGGTTGATAAGCCTGTTGGTGTAGCTAAGATCGATGATAGCGGTGGTGAACCTGTGGTGGATTTGGGAGGAAAAAATGTGATTGAGGAGTCTGTGCCTGTTGTGGAGGGGAAGAATCTGGTTGCAGAGGCTGCGCTGGTGGTGGGAAGCGAATCTGGGGTTGCGGGGACAGCTAATGTCGAGTCGGCGATTGGTTGCCATGTTCTGACCGAATTTTCTCCCTCCCTTTTCAACCGAACTGGGGTTTGGCTAATGGGTCCCGTTTGACGGTGTGATCGGTTGCACTTGACTTTGCTGCTCATGCCTTTCCTCCTGCCACGGAGGATGATATGGAAAAGTATCTCGACAATGCTCTCATATCTGCCCTGCAGTTCGCTTCGGCCCAAAGTGCCTATATGTTTGCAACCGGGGCTCGTCGTTTGCAAAGATTTCTTGCAGCCGATCGTGACTTGGAGACCCTCCGAGCATCGGAACAGGAGATGGAGAGGCATGTTGGCGTGCTAGAAAAGGCTGCTGGGGAGCATTATTAGAAACTTCGGGCGGCCGTTTCGGAGAAAATGATAGTGGAGGAGCGGTTGGCTGCCTGTGAGGCAGAGCTGGAGAAGGTCCAGCAATTGAACGAGGGCTTGGCGATCCAGAACGAAGACTTGGTTTGTGATGTTAGCGAGAGGGACAAGGCTATGGAGGTTAGGGATGCGGAGCTTGTGGAGCTTAAGAAGGATTTGGCGTGGGTGTTGTAGGATGGGATCATGCGGGTTATTGAAAAGGTGATGCTTCGACCGGAGTTTATTCAAGGTGTCGGTCAGATCAAGCGAGCCTGTTACACTGCTGGCGAGGAGGCTATGTGTCGCCGCCTTCGTGCCAATCCTTCTCTTGATCTTTCTGATGTTGCAGGTGGGAGCTCCTTGTCCGGTTATGAAGCCGAGGTGGATCGTGCCATCGAGGACTTCGTCTCTCTGGATTATGCGTCCTTGTTGAACCTCAGTCAAGTTGGTGTTGGAGATTTGAAAGATATGTTAAAGCCGGAGGAGGAGGAGTAGTTTATTTGCTTGCTGGTGGTTGTTTTCTTAAACATATTTGATATGGTTGTAACCCTCAAACAATATTTTCCTTTGTTGTTGGACATCTTTTCTTTTTTTCTTTTTTTTTTTTTTTGCTTGTTCGTGGTGGCTTAGCCACCTGTTGTGGTTGGGTTGGGTGATGTTTGCCCTTCTTTTGGTATTTGCGATAATAAATCTTACCTTTAGTCTTCACGCATTGCCCTTTTTGGTTGTTTGTTATAATCAATCTTGCTTTTAGTCTTCACGTGCCCTTTTTGGTTGTTTGTACTTCCGCTTTTCGTTGTTTCTTTGTGTTTGATTCTTTTTCGTTTGTAAAGCCTTCATTATCGTTTTCGGGGCTTTGAATGTATGTTTGTTTGTTGTTTGGTTTGGAGGTTGGGGGTTGAAGGCATGGAGTCTTTCGGAGGCATATGGGTTTTCTTCAAGGGTTGCTGGCCTGCTGGGTGCCAGGTCAACTTGGAGGCACACGAAGTCCTGTAAGGGGCTGCTGGGCCACTGGGGGCGCCAGGCCAATTTGAAGGCACACGAAGTCCTGTAAAGGGCTGCTAGGCCACTGGGGGCGCCAGGCCAATTTGAAGGCACACGAAGTCCTGTAAAAGGCTGATGGACTACTAGGGGCGCCAGACCAATTTGAAGGCACACGAAGTCTTGTAACTTCAGACTTAGGAAGGCATGTCCGTTAAGTTTTAGAAAAATGTTATATCCATTATACAATATATATTGGTGATATTATGATAATAATTGCAATATACAACATAATTGTACATAACAATTAAAAGAAAATTTTACAAAAGTAGTCTAATGCCACACTAACTGAGTTATTTTTGTAACATTCTCACACTTGGAAGGGTAACTATTTGTATATTTTAACACCCCACATATCATAACATTTTAAAACAAACTTTGTGTGTGTTTTCAGTTTTCAAAACATTTCATATTGCAAAATTTTGGTCTTAATTAAATGTTTTCCAAAAAATGAGAACACATTACATGAGGTTACAAACCAATATACAAATCCATAGAAAATCATGTACATACAACCTTTATAATATATGTCAAAATAACTAGAGTATGTTTTCCACTTATAACTTCTATGTGGATGTCTTCTAATTCCCACAATGCATCTTAGTGAAACTAAGTCACTATTATGGATGAGCATATAGATCGGAAAACTGAACCGAACCTGAAACTAACTGAAACCAAACCGAGACCGAATATACATTCCGTTTGGTCTTTGGTTTTTAAAAAATATTAATCCGGTTTTAGTCTAATTCGGTTTCAGTCCAGGTCGGTCTAGTGCTGAGACCATGCTTACCCTAACACTACTCCTGATCATGACAACCGAATCGAACCAAAAACCGACCATAACCAAACCGAATAGAGATCAAATATACATATTCGGTTCGGTCTTCGGTTTTTAACAAATGCTAATTCGGTTTCGGTCCGGCCCGATCCTGTCCCCAGACCACGCTCACCCCTAGTCACTATATCTCCTTTGTGTAACACCCCTTACTAAGGATAATTATAAAAACATCATTTTTAAACCTTCAGGTTTTTATCAAATTTATAAATCACCACTGGGGTAAGGAAGTAAATATACTTGGTGTGGCTACGGTTAAGGTTGGGGTGGCTAGCGTTGGCCGGTTGTTTATTGTGCCAGAAGCTGGAGGGTATGTATTGGTCTAGGCGGTTGGGATTGGAGAGGCATGTGTTAATATTTGATGTTGGAGAGCCAATATTAAAGACGTTGTAGTTTTAAACTTCGTACCTACTAAGGTTGGAAGGATGGGAGGGTACTAGTTGTATGCCAGGTATAGATGGGGTGTTTGGACTCCAAGGGTTGCTGGAGATGGGTTTACTGTTGCAAGCGGGGGAGGCCAAAGTTGGCTTGTTAACGAAGGGAATGTCGGGAGGTGGTGGCTCGCAGTGCTGATGCTTGTGTTGCTTCTATGATCACTGACTCAAGCGACGTCATGGGTCGAATGGGGCTAATGGTGGTGTCACCGTTGTGACTTTCGTCTTTATTTGTCACCGCCGAGAAAACGTTGTGTGAGCTTTTTGTTGTTGGTCACAACATGGATGGCACCAATGATGCGAAGTAAGATCCGATCAGTATAGAAAAGGTACTCTGGTGGATCCCGTAAGGATGCTTCGACGGACAAGTCAGTTCTCCTATGAAGTTAAAGTGTATGTGAGTGAAGAGTGAACACGTTCTCTTTACCGTTTGACTCGTGAGAGTTTATATAGTTGGTGCAGGTTTTCGTTTTTGTGGAAATGAACGCCAGTTGTGTCAGGAGGGGACAAGAGCGCTAATTGGTGGATCGAGATATTCTCTACCGGTCTGACCCATGATTGGTTCAGATAACAATGACGGTGGTTGCATGTACGTTGTTATGCGCATGTTTCAGTTTCTCATGCGAATGCTTTGTCGCGGCTGCGCCAGGCCGGAATGTTCCTGCCTGGCGAACATATGGGTAGACCGGATGGACTGACCACTACGTTATTCATTCCTCGTCTAACGTTCCGGAGGAACTACTCGCGACACAATGAGAGCACCACTGAGATGTGGACTGGCGTGCCAGCTGTAGGATACGTTATCACTGATATACCTAGGCCCTGTCAAAAGTGAGTGTTCTTCTGAACCCATAGACATGCAAAAGATCGGCATCATCCTTTTCCAACACTACCTCCCAAACTTCGGCGAGTGTTTTATCGAAGTGACAAAATTATATTCATAAAGTCTTTTATCGAAGTGGCAAAATTGTGTTTATAAAATTAATAAGTTGCCATTGAGCCTTTAATATAAATTAACAAAATATTGATAAATAATGATTAAATTCTTATTTAATTTTCAAAATTCCATGAAACAATTCAAATGGTGCTTAACATATGTATTTGAGCAAGGAAACAACCTTAAACGGATCAGCTTATGATACATAATTTATTTCAGATTTTTTTTCGTAAAAATTTTACTTTATTAAATCAACCCCAATTATTTTTGGCTCAAAAACACGGATGTTACATCACATAATAAGAAGTACATGTGAGTTTAGTTTGGAAACCACATTACCAAATATAGGGTTGTAAGGACATTTACCCTTGGATTATACTCACCTCGATAAAAGTACTAGCTATCTTCAACTTCTAGACCTCTGTGGTACTTAATAATTACCTATAAAATCCCAAAAGCTAATTTATAAACTCATAGTAATCTATTAAGTCAATTATTAAGATATTGATAGTGAATATATATAGTTTCATCCGTTTTATATCTATGATGTCAACTAAAATTAGGTGTTTGTGTTAGGTCTTTTGGAAGTACATTTTATAAAGGAATGACAATTACCATATTTTGTTGTTAATTTGTGTTAGGCTATTGTTGTGTTAGGGTGTTTGTATTAGGAAAAACAATTACCATATTTGTTACCACCTATTGGGTGTTTGTATTGGGTAATACATGTTGACCTTGAATCATTGTAAACTTAGGTTGACCATGAAACAATGTCAATGACACTTTTGGGTTAGCCATGAAACAATGTCAACTGTTGTTGTAATATACAATAGCATTTTTGGGTTAGTTTTTATTTGTTAATTTGTATGATTGAAATATTTATTTATGGTAAAAAAAAATAATTGAATGGTTCAAATTTATGTTTATATTAAACAATACTTGAGGTATCATCTGTGTCAAATACAAAAACCAGTTACATTAAGCATTCAAAATACAAACCAGTTACATTAAGCATTCAACATACAAGCTTTAAAATACCAGTAAGGGCCATGCATTAAGCATTCCTTCTAACATACTAGTAAGGGCCATGCATCAAGCATTCCTGCGACAAAGCTTACATCTTCAGACATTCAAGTAGCAAATTTCAAAAAAAGAAAAAAACCATAAATTAAAAAAAAAAAAAAAAAAAGGAACAACTTTGCTTGCATTTGAGATTCTTGAAGCGGTTGTTTGAGTTTGTTCATAGACCAGACCAATCCAAGAACAACTACCAAGGATCTAAGGCACATGGGTTCATCAACCCACCCAAGCCAACCACATCTACTCCTCTATCGCACATAAGACCAAAATCGTCTTCCAGGGTTGAGATTAGATCACAATGGAACCATCATTGCTCGGCTTCCACATGGGCACATCACCATCTTTGACAGAGTACACCTTTCTCGATTTCTTCTTGATGAGAGAAGTTTGTTTTATAATAAAAAGAAAAAATCATTCCAACGAATAGCATGTATACGAGTAAAACCCTAGGTGAAATGTCAAAATTGTCCTCATGTACAAGGCACATTGGGCAATGTAAACGGGTATCTCAAACGGCTTTCAATAATAAGGACCATTTGCTTGATAACTTATGTCAAAAGGGACAATCTATGCAAAAAAGTTCTCATAAAGACTGTTTTGGAGAAGTTTCTTAAACCATAAGGACTATTTGTGTAATTTTGTCTTCTTTTTATCTTCATTTTCTCGGCGCTTAAACGAAAAATCTCCCAAAATAGAATGGTTTTGGTGTAATTTGCGCCAAAACTGGAGACGTTTTTTCCATCCCGCGCCACAACCGCACGTTCCACGGCCAGCGGCTGATAAAAAATGTCGGTCTTCTTCCTCTCCATTCCAAGGGCAATTTCCAGAGTTGGACCATCACCACCTCATGTTATTCTGTGAGGAGCTCCCTCATCCCCATGATTGTTGCGGTTAACACCAACCCCACCTCCATTAACTTTGCTTCATAACCCTAATATTACTTATATTTCCTCATCATGTTCGCACAGTTATCTTTACAGGTGATCTGTGCAGTCACGAGAAACATTTGCTGCTGCTAGCTTCTTCTTCAATAAGTCCAGAGATTGCGATTTCAGTTTTCGTACTTTCAAACTGGTACATCTAATTCTAAATTGTTTCTAAATCCCTCTGTATTTTTTATTTATGTTACTACTGGCGTCAATAGAACTGTAACTCAATTTGAAATGATTAATTCTGATTTATAGCTCCGGTAGTCCCATTGTTACATGTTTACATGCCAATTTCCTTTTATCTCAAACTATAATAGGCAAGCGGTTGTGTGTGTTCAATTGCTTTACAAATTAATTTACTTTTGCTTGTGAGCGCTTATACCATAAACTTGATTTTGTTCTGAAATACGAAAACATTTTAATAAACTATGGTAAAGAAGAAAACCCCTTAGATGATTAAACTTTCAACTAGTAGTCATTTCATTCCAATCTTGCTCAATCATGATTCAGGAATAATGGTTTTGAACATCGAGCCTTATGACGAATACAAACATCACTTTTCCCCTGTTTCTGAAAGTTATAAATACATGACTTCCTAATCGCTAAGAATAACTTATTTGATGTATACCTGAGTGACCAATACAATCTTTTGACATAGAGACAACCTACACGGTTGTGGTGTCTTGTTTAAATTTGGTAAAAGAATTCAAAATTGGAAATAGAAAGTACTCGGAGATATAAATCAATTGGAAGCACTGCGGATGCCTTTAACGTCCCTTTTTACTCGCATGTGATTTTTCAAGATGAGGAAATGCACTCAAAATGTTGTGTGCTCTCAAATCTTGCCTTGTCAAGATTCCGACCACCGGTGGCACCTGTATAACATCATGTCAGTAACATTATTGATTATATCATTAAGTGAAATAAAAAAAAAAAAAAGTAATAGGCTGTTTTTTTGTATAAAAATATGAAGCTAACTTACCCCATGGCCATGGTACTTGGGTAAAACTAACATGTGACGAAGCCCCACCTGCCTGAATTGCACCAAAGCTTTAGCAACCGACATGGTTTCAACGACAGTATAAGGGGTAGTATTGGTAAGTGGATGCAAATCCACATACATTTCCATTTCTTCTTTTGTAACCGCCACCTCTTCAATCGTCCCCCATCTTTCCGCCACATCAACCCAAGTAAACTTTTCCCTTACTTCCCACTCCTCTGTTCTCCTTCTCTCTTGTAAAAACCATTTCTTTTTTAAAACTAATAAAAGATGAGCTCTCAAAACAAGCCCATGCACTTCACTCACCTGTCCCACACTGTCCACAACAGCAAAACCGTTGTGGGTTGTGTTCCTCAAAACGTCCACTATCCGTCCAACCGTTTCAATTCCAGATAACGTGACAACTGGCGGCTTAACATCCGCCAGCTCACCAACCGTAATGTTTCTCATCCATGGCTCTGGGTGTGCTTCCAAGAAAGGTAACCCTTTGAGATCTAGTATGATCTCGTATATACTCGGGTTGAAACAGTCTCCAACACTTTTGGAAATTAAAAGAACAAGCATTGTTATAGGGAGCAAAAGTAGATTGTTTGTTAACTCGAGAAATATGACACATAGGGAAACTGTCATTCTCATTGAACCCGCCATTAACGAAGCCGCGCCTAACACAGCATAAAGTCCTTGGTCAATGGACGCGTACGGCCCCATTGCCATGCCAAGTAAGCGCCCGTAAGCGGACCCCATGAGTATAATAGGTAGGAAGAGACCAGATGGAACTGCAATCCCGAATGTGAAGAGTCCCAATATGCAATAAAGTATAAAGAAAATGACTAGCGAAAACACACGATATTCACTGGGAGTGTTGGTGGAAAAAATGTTGCGTACTGCATCATCGTTTGTTGTTAAGAGGAGAGTCGCCAGGTCATTGTAGTGTCCTTTTGGACAGTTAAATTGCTTGAAGTTCCCCATTCGCCCTGTAGATGGACATTCGGAATCCACAAGTGATGGATCGCATGGCGTACAGCTGGCGAGAAATGGGAGTCCATATAAACATGCGGATGTGAAAAGTGACACGGCCAGACTGAGTAAAATTTTAGCTAATTTCCCTTTTGCGTTAATGAGATTGTAGAGACGAAGGACCTTGTGAAGGAGGTAGTTATAAAGGCTGCCTAAAACACCTCCAATGATTCCAATTACAGTTACAGGGATGAGATCAGCTACATGGTACCTCACCGGAACACCGCTAACATCAAACATAATCAACCCACCTTGTCCAAATAAACCACATGCTCCATCTTTACAATACTCCATGAAAGCTCTAAGCACCACCACCACAACCGCTGTACTAAAAAAAGTTCTCCACAGAAGAGCGCTTCTCCACCATGTCGCCACCTCCTCGAGCGCAAACAAAACACCTCCTACCGGGGCCCGAAACGCAGCACATACACCTGAGGATGCGCCACAGGTGATTATATCTCTTCGGTCACGATCATTGTTGAAGTAACGAATCCACCGCCATTTGATCCGGTAGTCGTCGGGCCCACCTTGGCCTAGTAATGAAGCAATGCAGGCGCCGATGTGAACCAGTGGCCCTTCTTTCCCTAAATCCAGGCCCGCAGCCACTGCTCCTATACTTCCAATGATCTGTAAATTCAAAGAGCTATTTGAATTTGTTGAAATTTGGCTAAAATAATAAATGATGACTTTGAAATGGTCTGCAAGCCCATAAAAGGAGTCTAAGGCTTTGGTGTCATACACTTTATCAAAGATCTCCAACTAAATAAATGCTGTGAAACAAATAAACAATATATGCACCTTAACAAGCATGGTGGTGGCGCCATACATATTGGGAGTGTCCACTCCATTTAGGTACGCTTTTATTTCGGGAATGCCGGGGCCCGCTGCGGTAGGTGCGAAAAAAACACATAGTAGCGTTGCGACCAGTGTCAATAGGAAATTAACGCCAGTCATGAAGAAAAACCCCATCATGTACCTGACGATGATACATAAATAAAATTTTATTCTAGGAAACGTAACAAAATTGCAGGAAAAGTAAATGAGAATTGAGAAAAGACCTTTTATTGTCTATGTAGTGAACTAC
The DNA here is from genome assembly GCA_023525715.1 of Cichorium intybus. Taxonomy (NCBI): domain Eukaryota; kingdom Viridiplantae; phylum Streptophyta; class Magnoliopsida; order Asterales; family Asteraceae; genus Cichorium; species Cichorium intybus. The sequence continues at coordinate 156,400,412 of CM042011.1, read as the reverse complement.
AGCGAGTAGTTTGTATCCTGCAATGTTTTCAACTGCAAGATTGATGAGAGTGGCTATAAGACCGGTTAAGAGCCCAACCAGGAAAGCTAATAACCATTTCAGGAATATATACTGCAACACTTGGGCTTGTGATCTGCTTCTCCAATCATGCTTGAACAGATCATTCTCATTGATCCTGCCATTTTTTTTTTCGTTAAAAAAAAAAAAGTGAATAAATCTCGTTTCATTAACGGAAATTCTGTAATGAACTTACTCATAATCCAAGCTTTCGATATATGAAACTTTAGTGCCAACAAGAGCTAATGGACTTGAAGAAAGAGTTAGATTTCTCTTGAGAAGTGGCTGATGGAGTGAATTGCTCTCCATGTCTCTTTCTTGTTGATTTGTTGTCTCTGCCATTTGCTCTGAATCTTTCTCCATTTTATCAGTCAGATGCAGTTGCAGAGAGCTCACAGATTTGAATTCTGGCACTACTTTCTCTCTCTCTCTCTGGTATTTATAGTTTGATTGGGTTTCAATTATTCATATAATGAACCCATGATGTGTTGTGTTTCATGGAGATTTTGTGATGCGCTATTCTTTTTTATAAGATTTGGATAGGAGCAAGGAAGATGTAACGTTAACTAGTGTACCTATAAAATAAAATAAAACTAAGGGTCCAGATGTACAAGTTGATAATGATTTGTAACAAAAAGATTTTGGAAATATATGAAGCAAAAGTAGTCTTTATGCTCACAAAATCTAAAATAAACAGAGCACTTCTAGGATACTCTATTACAATTAGCACTAGTCCAAATCATATACATAAAATGTGTGAACTTATTCGATAAAGTTAGCCGGCTTTTACTTCTTTTAAGATAAAAAACTAGCACCCGTTCATTCCTAAAGTCACGGAACGGTTGCTATTAACATTGAGGCTTAAAATCAATTATTTGTTTCTGGTGATAAACCAACATTTTCAATATTCGTGGGTTGAATTATTTTTTTCGTGGAAAATTGGAAATGTACATAACATAGAAAAGGGGTTAAATACGTAATTGTTGAGTTATAAGATAAAAAAATGGTTAGTGATTAATCTTTGGACATTTGTTTAACATGTGGGATTGGAGATCTGGATGGAAAATGAAATCGGATGGTTGGAAGAAAAACGGCTCTTGGGGTAAGTGGAAGGGCAGTTTGTCCACATGTGCAACAATTAATCGTTTTCACGTAGCTACATGTTCAATCAAGACAGGTTAGAGGATGAAACATGTGTACTGCTGTTGGTCCACGTGGCCTCCACAAGTAGGCCAATCGTTTCTGTTAAATTTAATTTCCCATGAGGATCATGAATTCACAACCATCGCATCTTTCGTATATTTGTTCTTCTTGGACCACAACCATCTTGGCTTTCTCATTCATATATATAATTATTACACAATGACAAGATTTATAGATCTAGATTATTATTATTATTATTATTATTTTACCAATAGTGTTATAATGTATAAAATACAAATGGATATGAATGAATTTGTGGTAATGAAGCATTTGCTTTGACAATTTAGAGAAGAAAATATTGTGTTTTTAGATAAATATATAATATACATTCTTGTGGATCATGTTTTGTTATTTTATATTTGAATATTGGATCTGGGTATGTAAGAAGATATCAAATATGTTATTATAAGTCGTTTTGACTTCTGGTTTTGAACTTTGAAGTAATTAGAAGAAAAAAAAAAAAAACCCCGAAGACTCGGGATCTCAAACAGAAAGTTATGTATGATAAAAGTATTAAGAAATGGAAGTTAAATCGAGTACATATTGAACCATGTATCCTAATTTCCCACCACCAGGCATTTTGGTGTTTTAATAATCACCCAGTTCATTAAATATTATATTTTCGCTATGATTTTACAAGAATATGAGGGGCATATGCTCACTGAAACTCTATGTTTATTCTTTGGGTTTTATTTTTTAACATTAATTTCAATATCAATTTCTAATTCATTCATCACTAATTTATAGAAGTCTCTTTCATACAAGTTAAACGGTTCGGCCATATGATAATGATATTGGAATATCGGTCACTCATCTTAGTTGGTTATTTGAAGTTAATTGTTATATAAATCAGTGATTTTAATAATATAAGAAATCAGATTTCTAATTCATATAAAATAGGCGAGGGCGGTGATGCGTGGATTCATGGTATGATCATTTGCAAAAAAATTAGGAACATCTTGTAGGTGTGAAATAGTGTCCAACAATACTCATCTATTGTGTATAGTTGCCTGTTGTCATGCCTATATCATTATTGTCTCATCGAATCCAAAAACATTTATGCATTGATTTTACTTCAGAATGTATAGATAAGTCTTTTTGACATGAATAAAGCTAATAACAAGGCTAGATGGGATGTTTTTCCTTCCATCCCTCCCATCTCGCGACACATAGCATTATATAGGTTTTTTTTTTTTTTTTTTCTTTTTTCACATCCCAATATCCCATCCTACACTCATCCCTCAACTACGAAAATGGTATTCCTTCCATCTCACACTGTCTTATTTCAAAAAAAAAAAGAAAAAAGAAGCTAATATATAAAGATTAAAACGAGGAGAGAGAGAAAGTTGGGCGGTGTTCGTTGTCCTCGCGTTTTCTTGGTTTTTCACCACACCACAAATGTGGGGCGGTGTTCGTTGTCCTCACCGCCCACACCACTTCTTCGCCGCTATCTTCAAAGCTCCCATTCCGTTCACTCTAAAGAGGTCATGCCCATTTTTAGAAATAAAAAGATGAAAGATGTGATATCGTAGTATAGATCTTTAAACAAATAGCTTTTAAAGACGGTTAATTTGATTGTGTTTATGTCATTATGTGGGTTCTTGTAGTCTTGAGAAATTATTCAAGAGAATGGTCGGTCATATGACATGTGCGACAACGGATCTGAAGACATGTGTTGTTTTTAGTTTTAATTTATTTAAACCTTTTTTTAGAATATGTGAAAAAAGCATCCGACTTATCATTTCCAGATGAATGAAATACTTAATGAAAAATCATTATTTGTTTTTCAAGTCATAAAGGTCAAAAAGGAATAAAGAAAAGAATATAAAAGGGGCTAAAGACAGGTGTACCTTATAGTTGTGTCTTATTCTGTGAAGCTAATGATCAAAATATAAAAAATCACAAGTGTATCAAAAGATAATTATTAATTTATTATAGGTTTCTTAATCATCCTACATAGCTTTGGATAAACATTGATTACAAGTGGTAGATATTTGTCTAGGGACAAACATGTAATACAACAAATCTATTACTTTTAGTTAATTTTTTTTGTTGTGGTGGTCTATTAGAGATAGATTATAGTTTAATTTGACGTATACATAAGTAAATGAAGCATAATTATCACCTCCATGGCAATGATAGAGATTGTTCTTATTTATTATTCATTCAAATATCTTGTTGAGAATGTTAAAAAACAACCGACTTAATTGAGAATCATTTAGTTTATCAATGAAAAGATGATGCATGACATGCTTAAAATGTCATCAAGGTCAAAAATTATTAAAATAAAAAGCGGTTGGTGATTGATATGTTGTTGATTATGTTCATTGATGTAAAGTTAATAATGGGTTGCATGGCCGTCTACTGTTGCTTCCTCAATTTGTAAGGATATGTAGAACTGCACTCATCATAGACGATGTGATAAACAGCCTTATTCAAAACTGTATCGCAACTCAAACTACTGACGATTTATGGTTTTGATTTGAGCTTGGGTCACATATGAGGAGGTCTTTATCAAGCCTTAGCGGATGAGCCAACAGGAGATAGATTGGTCTTTTAAGATGAATATTAATTTCTTAATCATCGTGCATATGTTTTGATAAACACTTGTTGCAAATGGTAGATAGATCAGTCTTTTAATATGAACATTAGTTCTTTAATTCTTATTTTCTATATAACCAAAAAAATTGATCTCATCATCCTAACTCGAGTTAATAAGATATATGATATGTAAACTCAATCATATTTACTTTCTATGTAGACGAATCAGCCACTAACATCAAGTTTTTGGTTTATTACCACTAAGATGGAAATATGTTTGTGTAGTTGATTTATAGCCTAAATGGCATACATGTTACATCTTACATGGTTTTCTTAATTATTCTTCATTTTTTAGAATTTTAAATTCTTTTTTATGGAACCGATCTCTTTTATTTTTGGTTCCAATTGTGATTCTACAAAGGTCATATTCTAGTCGATTTTCTTTGTTAGTCCCGATGAATAGTTGCTAGATTTGATGATGACATTATAATAAATAACGACTTTCTATAACAAGGCATTCAATGATAAATCAATTGATTCATTACAGTCAGTTTAGATTAGGATTGGTTAGTTAGTTTGAACTGACTAGTTAGTCTTAACAAATGCTCACCTCATCGATAGTTTTTGGTCATAATATTGAGGAGTACATCTTCAAACTGACATCGCTCAATTAACAACTTTGGTTGCCCCATCTCCTTCGATACATCTATAGACGACATTTATGACATGGAAATTCAAATCAAGGTAAAAATGTTCCAAATACAAGCAATCAATCTACATGGGCATCTAGACACACATTAAACCATTTGAGAGGTATGGCAACTTGGATTACGCCAATATTACCACAAGTTATCAACTTGTATATGCCCTTCATGCGGTTGATGAAGAACCATATGATATTAATGATGTATAAAAGTGCAAAGACGTCTTAAAATGGTTTTTGCTATGGAAGAAGAGATGGAATCCTTGTCCATAAGTTATATAGGGAATTTAATTCCATTAACACTTGAGCCGTTTTTGGCAACTATGTACACACATTAAAAGATGATAGACAACACAAAGCCAGATTAGTCACGGAAGAATTTTTGAAATAGAAATATGTTAATTATAATGACATTTTGGTGCTTGTCACAAGGAATTTTTTATACTTAATTTTCTTTCCATTTTTGCTACACAAAATATGAAATTAGAATAGTTGGACGTAAAAACTACTTCTTACATAGAGACTTGAAAGAAGTCATTTATACGAAGCAACCCAACGGTTTTATTGTTAAGACTGCCATGTTTGGTATGAATATTAAAAAGTCCTTTATGGCATTAAGGAATCGTCGAGGCAATGGTATAAAAAGTTTGATCTAACATATGTTACATATCATTTTTGGTCCTAGTGTTAAAAGGGTTGTGTATTGATGACATGATTATCGATTGCAAAGATGTGACATAATAAATAGGTTGAAATGACGCCTCAATGTTGAGTTCAATACCAAGGACTTGGGAAATGCTAGACCTAATTTTATGTTAGCAAATAACTCGTGGGTGAAAGTCTTACACTTTGAAGTCAACTCAAAAGGAATATTTCAAAAGGCACTGACTCCTTTCAATATGGGTGGACCAAATACTATTAGCATGTCACTTCCTCCACAAATGTAAAACCCAAAAATCTATACAAAGTACACCCATTATCAAATATTACTAAAATACAGGAAGATTTAGGAGCTTGTGTCATTTTTGTCCTATTCAAAAGCCGAAATGTTTTTAAACTTTTAGTGCAATCTAAAGCAGATGTCTATATTTGGTTTGGTGGCAAAATTCTAGCTTTTGATATTTAAGGTCATTGGTTCGAATCCCTTTCATGTTATTTTTTTTACCTGTTTTCATACATTTCCTTTCGTGTTACTTTTTTTATCTGTTTTCATACATTTTTTTTTTTTTTGCTTATTTACCTTCTTTCAAAAACATTGTCCATTTTAATGTGGCTATCTCACATCATTTCATGGTGATTATGAGAAAATCACATATTGTTGGAAAAATCCTCCTTCAAATTCTTGACTTTAGTTCACTGATTAAACATAATATAAGGTTTTAACATTTGACGGTCAATAGTTTACTTAAATGGTTTTCCTAATAAGTGTAACACCACGTCACTTTCGGTAAGTAATTTTATGTTATTCGTGGTATGATTTTAATATAAAATAATGTTATAGGTGTTTGGATGGTTAGAACACCTTTAAGATAGAGTTTTTGTGCGAAAAACGCCAAAAATGGGTTACCCGAGTCGTGTGGTTTGAACCGGATCAAGTTGAAAGACTTAAAACAACAATTGAAATCAATTGGGTAGAACCCGGGTCGTGTTGGCCAACCCGGGTCGGGTTTTTAGTCGAAAGATTTGATGTTCAGCGTCACACTCGTCGAGTTGGTAAGCCTGGGTCGTGCTGTACTTAAACCCGGGTCGGGTTGATGGACACGGGTCGTGCTGCGCACGGACCCCACACTTTTAAATTGCGAAATTCAGTCATTTGGGCATAAAATTCTCGAACAAAACTTCTTCTAAACCCTAGAAAACATTCCTAAATCGTATTAGGACCAAATCGGAAGGCTAGAACGAGAAGGATTGAAGTAATTTTCGATACCTCGCTTATTGAATGTAAGGTTTACGGTTCTAGCCCTTTTGAACGGTTGATTTGGTTGTTTTGGGTTGATTTTGAGTGGTGGTGAAGAACCACTTGTGATTAGTTGAAAATTTAGTATAAAACACTTGTTTGGATGTGTTGAAACGCCTCTAATCCCGAGTTTTAACTGTTCTGATCGAGTTACAAGCTTGAATGGTTGAAAAACAAAGTATTCGCCTCTACTTGGTGTGTATGTGAATATATAGGTGCTGGAAAACAGTAAAGGATCGTGTATCTTCTATGGTGTTAGCTAGGATTCGTATAGAACTTCAAACCAGGTGAGTAATCTGTACTATATCTAATGTGATATGTATTGAGTAAACTCTTACAACTTGAAGTAGTTTTAGCTATTGAAATGGTAACCTAGAAGTTGGTTTAGTTACCCAATTGAGATGGTGTAAACCTATGTGGTTAAAACGGCCTTCGTGGCTAGGAGATTGGATTTAGTATCCAAATGTTAACGGCCTTCGTGGCTAGGAGATTGGATTCAGCATCCAAATATTAACGGCCTATGTGGCTAGGAGATTTGATTTGATATCCAAATAATGACGGCCTTTGTGGCTAGGAGATTGGATTGATATCCAAATGTTGATTCAAACAGGGATTTACATTGTATTGAGTTTTGACAACTTATCTATATATACATGTTAAACTGTTTATATGATTACTCATTGAGCTTTATGGCTCACAGTGTATGTGTGAAATGTCCATGCCTATGCAGTTATCGCGGTCCATAATGAAATAGCGGTCACTGGCCGCTATTTGAAATAGCGGTTCTAGCGGTGGTATAGCGGTTTTTTATATTACATGCAATTAATATTTATACTCCTATATTCATAAGTAATACTTGAATTTCTTGTTAATCACAATCATATCTGATACAAAGAATCATATCTCATAATGAAAAATATACACAAAATAATGACCTCAACACACATTACAGTCAACAACCCAATATCTTTCAAAAATTCCGGAAAAATAATCACCTGATCCAAATAGCGGTCATAGCGCCGCTATAGCGGTCCCAAATAGCGCTAAATCTCGGACAATCTCAGAAAATCTCAGCGAGAATAGCGCCAGCGAGATTACTAACCGAGATTTTCATTTCTATCTCGGCCTGTCTCCGCGAGATTGACTACCTAGGTCCCTGCAGGTGAGTGTGACCCTGCTAAGGGTAAGGATGTAGCTCATGGATAAGGACATAACGTTGTAACAGCCCGACTTAGAATGAGTTCTCTTTTGTTAAATACTCCTTGATACACTTGTACACTTTTGTATAAACTTATACACTTATCTCTTTGGTTTATATGCTTTAAACTATGTTTAAAATGTGAAAAAAAATTTGGGTGTATTTTGTTTTTAAAAGCCGGGTGTTACAATAAGCGTCTATGACATGATGTTTATTTATCGTAATTGCCATTTCTTATAGTAAGAGATTTTTTTAGTTTTCGTGTTCATGCATCATACTTTTAATATAATTTTATTTGGAAATTATGTATTAAAAATTTGTTTTGTTGTAAAAGTAAAAATTACTTTATGTTTTCCTGGTGTTAAATTAACTGGATATTTTTGAAAGGTTTTCTGCAACTATGAACTAAAATTCTTAAGTTCACATGCAACCTATATAGATCTAAGTTTTCTTCTAGTTAAACATATAACAAATCCTAAAAGGCCCAGAAAATATAAACTAAAAGAAGAGATTAATAAAAACCAACCTTTAGTGAATCTTGGAAGCAAAGCAACAGAAATCTCTTGCCTCAAATGCAGTCACACCCTAGCTGGAGTCTTGGCCGAAAATCCTTGGGGAAGAGAGAGTCAAAAAAATCGCAGGTTATGGGGGGTTTGAGGCTCCATATTTATAGCCTCCATGTGGTGATCAGATAAACGTTACAGATAAACCTTTTTGAATTCGAATTAAGATAAAACCATTATTTTAATCATTCAAACCATATTTATCTGTAAATATATATATCTTTCGAAAAAATATATATATCTATATATATATTTTCGGCCAACACCACACTCACTTAAAACTGTCACTTACTCAACTATTAAATAATTACAGTTTTAGTCCCTGCACCTTTAATTAATCAATTTAACTTCCAAATTAATTCCAATTAATTCCAGAAAAATTTCTAATTAATTATTATAGTTTCTAATTAATATATTATCACTTAAATATATTAATAAACTATTTATTTAATTTCTATTGATTTATTAATCACATAATAAATCAATCTTTCTCTCTACCGGACTTTCTACCAATCCTCCAACTATGAGGGCAACCCAAATGGACTATGCTACTATTAATTAGATAAATACTAATTATTAGTCATGGCTTAGACACCTAATCCAACAGTCTCCCACTTAGATAAGTCTATGACTAAAATTACCAATTTACCCTCTAATTAATTTAGCAACTGTAGCTTCCTAGAAACCGCTGCCGAACTCTGACCTAGTCAGTTCTGTCCAAAGATAAGTGATCAGATGATCCTCCGTCCTACAAGATATTTTCAGACTCAAGACATGGATTAAGATCAATCTTGGTCTGATTCTCTGTTTCCTGATTTCTGATTTGCATATGACTTTAAGACTACTAATTGAGCATATCAATTTAGTCTTGGTTGGCCAACCCTTTCAGTCAACTTCAAAATCATCGATAGGCCTATAGATATCTGTTTTCCCGACAGGGTCAAGGGACTAATAAGTTTTGACTCATATACTTATGTCTTTTACTAGTCAAATCATTCACAACAACACGTTTTATAACACCGTGTTACCGATGCGTTTTTGCATTGTCAATGAACAACCGTTTGGTAAAACATAACTCATATGTCTCTACTTTAAGATCAAAAGATATTATCGTCTCAACATTGATTATGATGAAATCCATGAAGCAATCTGTTGAGCGTGGGTTTATCCAATACTTAAATCCCTATTTCTAAGTACTCATGAATATTGTAGCAATCTTATTGCTATGTCTAACTCATTAGACAATCTACAAAACTATTCATGACAGTCTTCATTCATACTTACTCCCTAAAAAGTATGAGTGACTGTGGATATTCGAATAATAATTAAATTACTCAGGAAGTAAGCATGCAAAATTGAAACACAATAATAAACAATCAACAAATGGTAGTATCAAATACTCATCAACAAAACTATATTATTAATTCACCAAAGTTAATTACATTTATATTGCAACAAGTTTCAAATCCTATCTAATTACAAAAACTAATATCATCTGTTAATCCTATGCGTCGTGCATGCTGATAATGCTTAACCCTACTCAGAGCCTTTGTCAAGGGATCTGCAGGATTATCTTCTGATGATACCTTCTTCACAATAAGGTGACCTTCTTCTACCATATGTCTTATGTAGTGGTACTTTCTGTCGATGTGTCTGGACTTTCCATGATCTCTCGGTTCCTTTGTCAAAGCAACCGCTCCTTCATTATCGCAGAACAGTTCCATGGGCTCCTGAATACTCGGGACTACTCCAAGGTCACCGATGAAGTTCTTCAGCCAAGCCGCTTCCTTTGCCGCTTCACTCGCTGCGATGTACTCTGATTCGCACGTTGAATCAGCCACCGTCTCTTGCTTGGAACTTTTCCAAGTTACTGCTCCCCCATTTAACAGGAATACCCAGCCCGACTGAGACCGACCGTTGTCTCTATCTATCTGAAAATTGGCATCAGTATACCCGTCAACTCTCAAGGTATCACTGCTGTAACACCCCTTTTCTTTTACCATATTTTAATACAAATACAGTTTACTTTATAAACATATTTTACAACTCGTGACTATAAAATAGCCACTTAAATTTTTATTTTACAAACTTAAACTCAAGGGGGTATTACAGACTCAATACAGATACCATAATTTAAACTTACAGTATTTAAACCGGTCCCAACTGCAGTCTTTGCTCCTTTCACCTAAGTACATAGCATTTCAAAAATAATATACGTGAGACATAAAGCCTCGTGAGTAATATGGGTTTAGACCCAAAAGCTTTTCTGTTCAAAACTTGAAATATTAAAATTACACTGTTCAAAATTGATTTATTTCATAAATCTCAAAATATCTTTTCTTCTTTACTTTCAAACTTTAAAAAGACTTTCTTTCATAAAACTGCTTTCTTTCTCATTTTCTCGTGACCAACTGAAACTTATGAATTAAGTTAATTAATTCATTCAACTAGCTCCCCTCGCGGGACAGAACAGATCTGCCCACTCGGTTATGCTCATTCTGTCTCCCCTTTGTGACTTGGAACGAATTCAAGCACAAGGGTATACTTAAGCTAGACAACTACTTCGCGACGGGAGGTACCATCCCAGTAGTGTCTTCTGATCCCCCGATTATGTGGGTGATCCTAGTCCGGACAACTGGCTCATACTTCTTTCTTTCTTTAATTCTTACTTCATTTCATCTCAAATTGGTCAAAATGGGACACAATTTGTAAACAACTCTTACTCAAACATTTTTATAACTCTTTGCTAAAAATACTTTCAAAACTGCTTTTGACATCTTAGTTCCTATAAGGAACTTCTTTCAAAATACTTTGCAAACAATACTTTAAAAATCTGCCTTTAACACTAAGCCCTTGTATAGAGCTTCATTAAAAACTATTTTCCAAACTTTAGTATTTATAAACATTTGGAAATCATACCTTTCTGAAAATAATATTTTGCTATGTACTATAAAAATCCTCATAAAACTCACCTTGGTTCTATTACGGTTTACTAAGCTTCACGTACGGCTTTTCCCTTCCCGTGCTCAACAACGTTTGAAGCACCACCTATATAAATAGTATATATAAATACTTAATATAATTAACTTTATAATGCTAAAGTCTCATATGACATAACTCCAGGTTATAATAAATGTATAACCATTAATACACTCGTTTTATCGTTTTTCCCGAGATACGCATATACTGCTACAGTAATCCCGAGGGGTCGTATTTCAGTTCCGACTCTTTTCCATGAAATCTTAGGCCATATTAGACTTGTGTTTCAAATTTGAAGTCAATTGGACAAGTCTAGCTCAATTTCCAAAAATCAAGTTTTAACAATAAACTTGAAATTAGCCACTGCCGCTACAGTGACTTTTCCGCAAGGTCGGATTACGGATTTGACCATTCCCAACATGTTCTTATATCATTTCAAGGTTATGGCTAAAATTTCAGGTCAATCGGACATGTCTAGCTATGGTTTCTAGCATTTGAATTTTTAACATTTTTGGTCCCTGCCTGGCCCCTGACTGAAGGCGCACTGCGCCAGGTATGGGGCGCATTGCGCCTGGGCGCACCCCGCCCTGCTCCTGGGCGCACTGCGCCTGGCGCCTGGGCAGGCTCCTGATCAGTCGCGATTTGGCACTGTAGCATGCAGTTTTAAGGCTTTAAGCTCTTATTCCAGGTCTTAATCACCTGGGGTTTGTTCTAGGACTAAAACCCTTGACTAATAACACATTTTAAGTCATTAAAAACACTTTAATAGATCAATTGCAGAAATTAAAGTTCTTGGCTAAACTTGAAAATTCTCAAGAATAGCATTCTACTTTCATGTTTTTGAGTTAAGTTCCTAACTAATGGCTTATTGGAAGCATTAGCTACTTAACCCACATGATTTATAACTGCAATTTCAGTTTCAATTTCTTCCAAAGACCAATTCAAGCATATACCTAAAAATCTAGGTTAAAGAAGATGAAATCTTACCTTGGAATCACTAATTCCAACCCTTGATTCCTTTGATTTCTTGGCAAACCCTCAAGAACTTCTTCTTCTCCCGTACCTGCTCTCGTTCTCTCTAGCTCTCTCTGGAAATGTTCTACTGACTTCCTCAAATAATAGAGATAATTATAATATATAATAGATATTTAATTTTTTTATTAAAACTTTACATTTTGGTCCCTAACTTTCAAGCTTCTCTTCAAAAATGATCCAAGAGTCACAACTTCACCATTAACTTCTAGCTTGACATTTTCTTGACATTTTTGGTCATTTTCATGTCAAATGACCAATTTGCCCTTTTTGGTCAAATTTTACTATTCACGCGGTAAAACTCCAAATTTCACATAAACTTATATTTCTCACTTTATTATTTTACAAATACATATTATTACACATAATAGTCGTACAATATGACAAAAGACGGTTTTACCCCTTTTGACTTTTTCGCGGGTTCTTACAACTGCCACCAAGGACTAAAACAAAGTTCTTCGTCCTTCGCAGATACTTGAGTATGTTTTTGACCGCTGTCTAATGTGTCCTACCAGGGTTTCCCTGGTATCGATTGACCATGCTCAAGGCAAAAGCCACGTCGGGACGAGTACATGTCATGGCGTACATGATCGACCCCACAGCCAAAGCGTAAGGTACCCGACTCATGTCTGCAATTTTCTCGTCTGTACTTGGACTCTGAGCCTTACTCAGCTTAGCATTACTTTGCATTGGTAGCTCTCCCTTCTTGGAATTTTCCATACTAAATCTTTTCAGTACTTTTTCCAAGTATGTACTCTGACTAAGTCCAATTAGTCTCTTCTTCCTATCTCTCAATATCCTTATCCCAAGAATATAGGCTGCCTCTCCTAGGTCTTTCATGGCGAAACACTTCCCGAGCCAAGACTTGACATCTTGCAAAGTCGGAACGTCGTTTCCCATGAGCAGTATGTCATCTACATACAGCACTAGGAAGGTGACTATACTCCCACTAGCTTTGACATATACGCAAGACTCATCCTCGCTCCTAGAGAAAGGATACTGCAAAACCCTCTGGCTGATTCATGTAAACATCCTCAGTCAACTTCCCATTAAGGAAAGCGGTTTTGATGTCCATCTGCCAAATTTCATAGTCATGAAATGCAGCTATGGCCAGCATAATCCTAATTGACTTTATCTTAGCCACTGGTGAGAAGGTCTCGTCATAGTCAATCCCTGGGGTTTGAGTAAAGCCCTTCGCAACCAGTCTTTCTTTGAAAGTGTGTACCTTTCCGTCTATATCGGTCTTCTTCTTGAAGATCCACTTGCACCCGACTGTCTTTCGACCCGGTACATTGTCAACCAAGTTCCAAACTTGATTGTCATACATGGACTTGATCTCGCTGTCCACTGCCTCTTTCCACTTGGCAGACTCAGGGCCCGCTGACAACGCCTAGTAATATCAAGTATTTTAGGCGTTGTTGAGCCGTGTTTTAGTTAATTTATCATTATTAATTGGCTAATATCACTTACTTTTGTGTCAAAGTTCTTGGAAATGTTTTTAGTGTAAATGCAGGGGTTTTAGTGCAATTCTGGAGAAGTTGTGGAGCGAAAAAGGCAAAAAGTTGGACCTGACAGAAATAGAGGCGCTATCTCTTGAGATAGAGCCGCTATCGACAATAGAGCCGCTATTTCTTGAGATAGCGCCGCTATCTCGCGACCGGATAAAATCTTCGTTTTTGAATTCCGAGATTGCGGGATAAGGCAACACGCGCGTCGCGGATTTTGCTTGGCCGCGACGCGGAAACCCTAATTTCGCACCATTATAAATACCGGAGTCCCGTCCGACTTTTCACTCATCCCGGGACGCGAAGGAGGGATCCAAAGGCAAAATTTCGTCAGTTTTTCAGTGGGAATCACTATTTTGGTTAGTAATTTAGTTTTTCTCTTATTTTATCAACTCGGTATCGAGGTATTCCGCAATCGGGATTTCCATCGAGTATTCGATGTCTGTTTAGATTTATAGTTTCTGATTTCAGTAGCATTAGTCAGTAGTTGGATCTGATATTTGATTGTGTGGCTTGGATTTGAGTTTGGTTTGGATTTATAAAAGTTAATCATTCGGTTTATGGTTTATTTGCAATTTCGGTATTTTGGATGTTTGAATGATTGTTGATGTGTTTGGAAGTGTTTGTTGCTTCTGGATTTTGGACTTAGTTTCTGATTTCAGTAAGTAACATTAGTCTAGGATGTGGTTTGGTTTAGTTAGTTCATGTTTGATTTGGTTTTTAGCATCGGTCTTGGAATTGTGTTTTTAGTTGGTTTTTGGAAAAGTAGAAACAATACCGCTGGCTGTAGCGTGACACTACAGTTGGTATACTATCGTCTTGTCCTAACCACGTAACTCCTGCGGATCGACCCTGACTACCACTGTACTAGTGTGTGTTAGGTATTTTTCTCTTATTTTTGACCGCACGACGACCTAGGCGTGTCACCCGCCACCGCTTCCCGGTAGTTAGCAGGTTCATCCAAATTTATCAGTGTCCTATCACTGACAAACGTATCTCTATCCGTAGTTATATGGAATCCATAAAACTTGGGTGGCATGCTAACTCTACTAGAGCGTCTAAGAGGTAAGGATATGTCAGTTGGACCAACAGGCACTTCTTCCTCTTGTTGGTTGCTAGTTTCTCTTAAGGTTGCATCATCGGGTGACTCTTGAATCTCTTCAAGGTCAATGGTACTCCTACTGTCCTCTTTGAATATGAGTTATCTCTCTCGAAAGACTCCCCGTCTCGCTACAAAGACCACGTCCTCGCTCGGTCTGTAGAACAGGTATCCAAAGGACTGTTTAGGATATCCAATGAAAAAACATTTCTCGCTTCTCTCTGCGAGTTTATCGTGAGTCTCTCGTCTAACGAAAGCCTCACAACCCCAGACTTTGATATGTGCTAACGAGGGAACTTTCTCTGTCCACATCTCATGAGGTGTTTTAGCAACCTTCTTAATAGGGACAAGATTGAGGATGTGGGCGGCAGTCTCTAAGGCATACCCCCAGAAGTGAATGGGAAGTGAAGCTCGACTCATCATGGAACGAACCACGTCTAACAAGGTTCGGTTACGTCTCTCGGCAACACCGTTCAACTGTGGTGTCCGAGGAGGCGATAACTATGAAACTATTCCACATTCCTTTAGATAGTCTAGGAACTCGATACTAAGATACTCTCCGCCTCTGTCGGACCTGAGCATCTTTATCTTCCTGCCCAATTGATTCTCAACTTCATTTTTGAACTCTTTGAACTTTTCAAATGTGTCTGACTTGTGTTTGATTAAGTAGATATACCTGTATCTACTAAAATCGCCAGTTAAGGTCACGTAGAACCGTGTGCCGTCTTTTATGGTAGATCTGAAGGGACCACACACATCTTTGTGTATGATGTCCAAAAGACCCTCACCTCTTTCAAAAGAACCCTTGAAAGGTGGTTTTGTCATCTTGCCCAAAAGACAAGATTCGCATACATCATCCGATTTGAGGTCGAATGATTCCAACACTCCATCCTTTTGGAGTTGGGCGATGCGTTTCTTGTTAATGTGCCCAAGACGACAGTGCCACAAGCACGCCTTTTCTACACCACTAGAAGAATCAATAAAGTTTACACTATGACCTAAATTGTCTACACATTGCACAGTTTCATACACACCATCACAAGGTAAAGCAGTAAATACAGAAATGCCATTTTGAAAAACAGAAATGGAACCATTACTATTAGCAAACGAAAACTGTAAACCTTGTCTAAACAATGCATGAAATGAAATAATATTCCTTGCCATTTCTGGCGAATAACAGTAGTTAAATAGTTCTAAACAAACACCACTACTGAGCACTAAACTATAAGTCCCGATCTTGGTCACAGGCGACGATCTCCTATTCCCCATGATCAGATTGAGTCTACCGTGCTCCACCTTCCTGCTTTCCCTTAGGCCCTGCAAATCAGAACAAATGTGAAAACCACATCCTGTATCAAGGACCCAAGAAACGGAAGATGGTGAGTTTTTAAAGATAGTGTAAATACCTGTTGAAGACGGCTTGACTTTGCCATCCTTCAAATCGTGCAGGTATGTAGGACAGCTTCTCTTCCAATGGCCCCTTGCTTTACAATAGAAGCACTCTGCTTCCTTGGGATTGGCATTATGAGGAATGCCAGAAGTCTTGGGTTTGGAGCCATTGCTGGACGATCCAACATACACCTTTTCCCTCCAATTCTGCTTGGGAAGGCCCTTTCTCTTCTTTCCCCTTCCACCAGTGATGGCCAGGACGACTTTATTAGCAGCGGGTACACTCTTACCCTTCATTCCGTCCTCAGCGGTGCGGAGCATGCGATGCAGTTCGGCCAGAGTGGCCTGAGAGTTGTTCAGATGATACGCCAGCGTGAACTGGTCATATGAACTAGGCAGAGAATTTAGCACTATGTCTACTGCTAAATCTTCGTGAACTGGCATCTCAAGCTTCCTAAGCATTTCCACGTATCCTTGCATCCTCTGCACGTGGTTACAGATAGACTCTCCATCCTATGGCTTCGCATTGGTGAAAGCTTTGACTACTTCGCGCCTCTCTATGCGCTCCTGCTTGCGGAACTTTTCCGCCAGCTCTTTGTGCATTTCATAGGGCCAGTAATCTTCATATATTCTTTGCAATTCCAGGTTCATTGTAGCTATCATGATGCAAGCCACTTTGGTTGCATTATCAGGATCAATTTCAACCAGCTCGGTTTCCAGAACATACTCTTTATGTTCAAACCTTAGAGCCATCTTGATGTTACGAATCCAGTCATTATAGTTGGTACCGTCCAACGTAACTTTGGAGCATAATGACAAGATAGATGTAACATTGGAGTTTGGTTGGGGGCGGTTTGATCAGCAGAAGACATCTATAAAAGAAGATAGTTTTAATTAGATATTAATAATAATCCTTATAATAACCCAATAATAATTATAAGGCTAGGATCCTACAATAACAATTTACAATCTCGAAGAGGGATGCCGTAATCAATATTGTAAATTTTATAAGGTAGGCGAATGACGATTCAGCCAATTTTACCGCTGAAAGATAATCATATTAAAATGGAATTCCTAGATTCTTTGAGATTTATTGAACTGTTCAATAGCATGTTTTAATCTAGGATGTGCACCACTGTTTGTGACTGGGATACCGAGGATCACAAACCGGGTGTGAATAACCATGAAAATTAGCTTGGTACTCTCGGGGTCAGTTGTTATCTCTAATTGATGTGCCGGTAAACTGCACACGCTCCATCAACAATGAAAACACCCGAGAAACCCGTTGCAACTCTTTATGAACCCCAATTGGCGTGCCGGTAAACCACACACGCTCCACCAATGTTTCATAAAGTGCAATGTGCAATTTCATGGGTTAGCACCAATTCACATTTTTCCTAAAGTAACTAGATTAGGATTTTATTGAGTGTTCTAGTACTTTGAATCATTATACTTTTAGTGATTATTAGGCGGTCCTATCAAACCTGTTCGGCTAACGACCCTCCACTGATCAGGCGAGCGGTGGGCGAGAGTGTTCACCCATTAGACCGCCATTTTATAGGCAGTCTCCTTATACCCACTTTATAGACCAGCTTCGTGAATGAGGCCTACTAATGACTTGACTAACCATTTAATCTCATACATATAAAAATAACTTCCTAGTTATAATATATATAAGATGTAATTTTTTAAACCTTTAAAAAATTGTTTCTGGTTTATCTTTTAATTTATTGTCGATTTAAGATATTAAATTTAAAATTAAATTAAACCATTAAAACCCGATTTAATTATCTTTTAATTAACCAATTAATTAAATTAATTAAATTTGATATTTTAAACCTTTTTAAAATATTACTGGATTTTACCTATTAATTTTCGAGATTAAAGACAATTAAATTCGAAATTAATTAATATTGCAGATAGGTGTCACAAAATAATCAAATTAATTTAAACCTATCCTTATCCCCTAATTTTCGATTTTTTTAGGATAAGAGGTTTAAGGTTTATCTATTTAAACAATTAAAGTTACCAAAAATAGAAAGCCTTCTAAACCTATCCTAAAATCACGCCAAGCAGGAGGGGGCCGGCCATGGTTTTCAAACCCTAACCCTAATTTTCGAAATGGCCACATTAGGGTTTAAAACCATTAAACCCTAATTTACAGGATACAATTATAGCAATTTAACAAGAAAACAAACCAAATAGCTCTGATACCACTGAAAGGTTTTCTGCAACTATGAACTAAAATTCCTAAGTTCACATGCAACCTATATAGATCTAAGTTTTCTTCTAGTTAAACATATAACAAATCCTAAAAGGCCCAGAAAATATAAACTAAAAGAAGAGATTAAGAAAAACCAACATTTAGTAAATCTTGGAAGCAAAGCAACAGAAATCTCTTGCCTCAAATGCAGTCACACCCTAGCTGGAGTCTTGGCCGAAAATCCTTGGGGAAGAGAGAGTCAAAAAAATTGCAGGTTATGGGGGGTTTGAGGCTCCCTATTTATAGCCTCCATGTGGTGATCAGATAAACGTTACAGATAAACCTTTTTGAATTCGAATTAAGATAAAACCATTATTTTAATCATTCAAACCATATTTATCTATAAATATATATATCTTTCTAAAATATATATATCTATATATATATATATATATATATATATATATATATATATATATATATATATATATATATATATATATATATATATATATATATATTTCTGTTTATCAGTAACATTTATTATGATCTTTTAAACCTAAAAAGTCTGTCTCTGTCTCTATGGGGTATGGTTGATCCAGCAAAACCAGCATCTTCTACTTGGAAGGCGAAATTGAACACCGAAGGTAATCCCCTTTCATAGTTTGGTTTAAAGTTCAAAGAAGTAATCCACCTGGTATGTATGTTATATCAAGTGATTCAATTTGTTTCCACATAAGCTTTTGTAATTGTTTGTTTTTTTTTAATAGGCTCCAAAGAGATCAGTTATGGCATTGGGTATGAGAAGATGCTAGAAATGGAAATAGAAATAGAAATGAGTTCTTGAATTCATGCCAATAGTTATTTTACAAGTATTTAATCATGATAATCAAGGAACGATGGTTAACCCTTTAAAGACAAACTACTTTTCTTCCTCTAATAGTGTTCTTTAACTAGAAGAACTCCAACCTTAAGTACCAAATTATTCTACGGTTAGGTACTTTTTACTATAGTGTTTTCCTTTTCATCTAAATAAATTATTAGTATCAACCCGTGTAGTACACGGGATGTTAACCTAGTATATATATATTTTCGGCCAACACCACACTCACTTAAAACTGTCACTTACTCAACTATTGAATAATTACAGTTTTAGTCCCTGCACCTTTAATTAATCAATTTAACTGCCAAATTAATTCCAATTAATTCCAGAAAAATTTCTAATTAATTATTATAGTTTCTAATTAATATATTATCACTTAAATGTATTAATAAACTATTTATTTAATTTTTATTGATTTATTAATCACATAATAAATCAATCTTTCTCTCTACCGGACTTTCTACCAATCCTCCAACTATGAGGGCAACACAAATGGACTATGCTACTATTAATTAGATAAATACTAATTATTAGTCATGACTTAGACACCTAATCCAACAATTTTTTATAATATAATAATATAAAAAAGAAATAAATGAATGACATGTATTATTATATAATGTGTTAATTGTGCATACGTGATCATGAATTAAATCTTCAGTGGCCATGCACCAGGCGGTGTAAGTGGTCATCCCAATACCAATAAAAGGCCAAAGTTTTAGTTGTGAAAACATGGAATGAAACTCCAAATATATCTGCCCATGTTCTTTTGTCCAAATGATCGACGTGTAATTTCTAGCTAAATTTAGTTTCGGGCTATCATTAGTAGTTTGTATAGTACAAGAAAGTATATATTTTGTGTTGCACCTAATATTGTGACTTTGCGTTAGATAAACGGTGTCAGATTCCTCAGGTGTGGGACTATAGTTATTTGGTAATAGGTAGGATGTCACTGGATGAAACTGAAAAGTCTGAATCGAAAGATCATAGACCAGGAAAAAGAAATATTAGAAGAACCACAAACTTAGCATAAGTTGCACTCGAACAATAGCATAAGTTGCATTCTTTTAGCATACCTTCATTAAGTTGTTGATAACATGTATATGTCTCCTCCATGTATGTAATTGTAGCAGATGTTATGCATCAGATGTATCAATATGACTTCCTCTCTATTGGTTTCATTTTGCATAAGAATTATGAATGAGACGTATTATACCCGCCGCAAAACGTGGGCTACCAAATCCTTGTTTTTTTAAATTTTCGCACATCACAATAACCTTGGTGTACATTTATCCCCAAGCAAAAGTTTACAAGTTATATCCTAAGGACCAATACAGCAAAACTTTACAAAGGTCCTGTAACACCCTAAATTTTTCATAATAAAATAGATAAACAAACTCAATCCCAAAGTAATACTAGTGACAGATAAAAACTCCTAATATAGTCTTAACAATAGCGGAAGCAATAAAATAATATAAATTTTTTGATTGGTGAGCATTGGGTGATACGTCTTCGTGAAACTTCTAAATATCATCTAAGCCTTCTCCTTCCCTTTTCCATTGCCACTCGCTAAGTTGTTTCCTGGGTTGCGTATATTTAAAATTCTAACTGGGTAGTTTAGGGCCTAGTGAGTTTGTGTTGCACATAGATGTCCATCAATGTAAAAAACAAATAATTTTAACAACAAATCACATTAAAGTGAATAGCACCCAATGTCACAATTTAGGTGAACGTTTAATTATCCAGGAAAAGAACCAAAGGCCTATTTCTCTCCCCACTTGGCACAACACACCATTATGCTCAAGCATTTTAAATATCCAAAGAAGTGAGTAAATATTCTCAATTCTCATCCCTGCCATTTGCAATACATCCGTCATGCTCTCGACTAATAAACATCACGTTCCCACTAAATGCGACACATAGTAGACAAGCAAATACAAATACGTTTTCATGCATACTATCAACAGATCATAAAATAAACATATAATAACCACATTTTACATGAACAAACATTTTGTGCAAGAAACCACAGAACACGAAAAACTCACCTCTAAGGCGTTAGGCTCTAAACTGAATCTCGTTGCGTTACTCGTACCCTACATGTCACCAATAAATTTTTCTAAGACTACAATCCTAGAAAACATCACGCATGCCTATTTTGGTTCACCTATCCATATGTCTTGTTGGATCGACCAATAACAATTATTCAATTACACTATTTAAATGTTCATAAAAATATTTGTAAAAATATTACGCCCCTTTTTTTATTGTATACTATTTCCAAATAAATAAGTCCCACCCTTATATCAATGCTCAAAAGTTAAAAGAATTGATCCTTTAAAATAAAAGGCTTACGATTTTCAATAAAAGAAATAATAATAAAAAGTGTCAAGTTGTTGAAAGTGCAGGGCTAAATGTTTCGTTATCTTGGGTCTTATTAGACCCACCCAAAAATGTTCATCTTCCTTACCGAAAACTTCTGCCATTTTTGAGCTGTTGGAGCTCGACTTTTTTTCAAGATAACTTCAACTAATTTAATAAATTCATTAACAATTATCTCAATCCTTATTAACGTCAATCCACACTTATTTAATCATGAAACTAGGTTTACACTCATATTTTTTCTTCCTTCACCAAAACTTAATATTCGTTTTCCTTTTTCACCAAATTCAATCATTTCATGGCCAAACAAAGACATAGGATTGAGCCAAAATACGCATAACCAGTATACTAATCTATTCAGACGACTATAGCAAGTTAAAAAACACAAATCATACCTTAATTGCAAAAGTTCCGAAAGAACTTCACCAACTTCCCTCTCCGATTTCTCCCTCGATTCTTCGCCGTTTCTTACAATTTCTGTGTGTATTCTACTTGATTTTACGTGCTCTTTATGATGCCCAGGGTTATAACCGATGAGACTCTATGATTTGCTCGAATTTACTCCATCATCAAGATGACGATTTTGAACTTCAAACCCATAATTTCCTCCCAATTAAACATAATTACTCTCAATTAATATTCTTAATCATTAACATAATAACCTAATCAGATTTTATATATATATATATATATATATATATATATATATATATATATATATATATATATATATATATATGCAAAAGTTCAACAAGGGACTAATATAAACCATGGTACCAAGGGACTAATCTCATCCACACGATTGTACACTTTACGGTGGACGTGCATCTACCGGATTATAAAAAAACTCACTTCGTTTTTTTTCGTTTTTTTAGTTTTTAGGGCTTATTTTTTATCGAAAAAAAAATCTGAATATATAGAAATTTATAACTTTTTATCTTCTACAAATAGAGATCCATATTGATATACAAAAAATGATTTTTTTTTCGAAATTTCCGCTAGTTGAGATTCACATGTGAATCTGAACTGTTATTATGTTCACTTTTTACATTCACAATGGCATATGATATTGTCATCTGAATCTGAATAAATTTTTATGTGAATGTGAATGGAATTAGCTTTTTGAATCATAGTATATTCATTATAAATGATTAAAATATTGAATTGTTAAAATTTTTCTAACTAAATTAATCATATTCATATTTCGAAGTATATTTAAAATACCATATGATATTGATATGTGAATCTGAATAAATTGTTGTGTGAATGTAAATTATTTATAATGTGAATCAGAGTAAAATCATTATAAATGGTTAAAATGTTGAAGTAGTAAAAAACTTCCAAGTAAATTCTCAATATTATATGATTTTGATATGTGAATATGAATAAGTTTTCATGTAAATATGAGTAAATCCACTTGTGAATAAAGTATATTACTTATAAATGGTTATAATATTGAAGTAGTAAAAGTTTTAAAAGTAAAATAATTATTCATATTCAAATTTTTACACTTCATATTCAAATTTTCCGCTAGTTAAGATTCACATGTGAATCTGAACTGTTATTCTATTATTCACTGTTGGCATTCACAATGACATATAATATTGTCATGTGAATATGAATAGTTTTTTGTGTGAATGTAAATGGAATTACCTTATGAATCATAGTAAATTCATTATAAATGATTAAAATGTTGAAGTATTAAAAATTTTCTAAGTAAATTAATCAAATTCATATTTCAGAGTATATTTAAAATACCATATGATATTCATATGTGAATCTGAGTAAATTTTTTGTGTGAATGTAAGTAAATTCAATTGTGAATCAGAGTAAATTCATTATAAATTGTTAAAATGTTGAAATAGTAAAAAACTTTTAAGTAAATTCTCAATACTATATGATATTGATATGTGAATATGAGTAAATTTTCGTGTACATATGAGTAAATCCACTTGTGAATCAAGTAAATTACTTATAAATGGTTATAATATTGAAGTAGTAAAAGTTTTAAAAGTAAAATAATTACTAATATTCAAATTTTTACAGTTCAGATTCACATTATGAATTTAGACTAACTGTACTTATGAAAAAAAATTATTTTTTGTATATTAATATGGATGTCTATTTGTAGAGGACAAAAAATTATGAATTTTGGTATATTCGGTTTTTATTTTTGAAAAAGAATATTGTCGAAAAATTAAAAAAACTAAAAAAATGAAGTGGGTTTTTGTTATAATCCTCTACGAGTTGTACTTATTAAAAAGAAATTATTTTTTGTATATCAATATGGATGTCTATTTGTAGAGGACAAAAAATTATGAATTTTGGTATATTCGGTTTTTATTTTTGAAAAAGAATATTTTCGAAAATTTAAAAAAAACTAAAAAAATGAAGTGGGTTTTTTGTTATAATCCTCTACATGTGCATCGATATAAAAAATTTACAACCTAATTTTTAGTCGTTGATGATTTTGATTCCGACGATCGAGATTAGTCCCTTGGTACCATGGATAATTTTAGTCCCTTGTTGAACCCAACCATATATATATATATATATATATATATATATATATATATATATATATATATATATATATATATATATATATATATATATATATATATATATATATATATATATATATATATATATATTAATTTGAGTTATCACAGGTCCAATCCGCACATCACAAGCTACTTTGATTACAACATGCAAAAATTAGCTTTTATCCAAGCATTATTGTTTGATCATCTCCTTACCTTTGCTAGAGTGGCTCGAACCTGAACACATGGTCACGACATGGTAAGTTATAATGAGCTTAGCGAGTAACAAGTGCAATACGTATTAGTATTTAAGCAAAAACATCATGCCATCATTAAACTAGCAACCGCAATCACATTCATTCAAATATAAAATAATAACTCGCTGAGTAGTTCAACACACATAACAGGCATATTGAAAATGTGTTTTTCACAATTACTTTTGTCAACACAAAATTTCCTATCATAGCTTGAAGTTCAAAACTTCATGCATACTGTTATGGAGGTTGTAAGGTACCAGTTGCACTTGAGACACCACTTGTGCACATCTTAAAGAATTAGAGACATCACTTATGTGTTTTAACACCGCTTCTGCCTTTAATAAGTTCTAAGACACCAATTGTGTCTATATCACTAAATTTCATATTGGATTCATGATTTGACTTTCTTTTACTCGTACACACACAAGTATAGTACTATAAAATTACTCGCCTTCAAGTATTGATGTAGAAAAGTTTCAAATTTGTTGAACTTTCTTGCCTATTTTTCTGTCGTTAAAGTTGTCAACACAATAAGAACCATTTAACCTCTAAAATTCAACAACTTCTTCATATATTTTTCACCTATTCAACCCTCAAGTGTTTCCTATATTCCAGCAACTATTCAGCTCTATTTAAAGCATATATACACATTTATAAGCTCATTACACTTCATTTTAGTCATAAAATTTCACTTGACAACAACTATGTGTTGTACACAAATATATAAGGATTCCTAAAAAAATGTGTAGGATAGATTTGCCGTTCAAAAAAAAAAAAAAAAAAAAGTGTTGTACACTTCCACTTTCATGAGTTCATATACTCATTTTTTACCACAAACATAATTTTACATTGAATATTCCTCCCAATATGGTATCAGAGCAGTTTGATATCCTTTGCATACTTTTCTCCTCAAAACTCTCACTTTCTTTCTTGACGGATTCCTCACTAGTATCCTTCTCATCGACGATCCCCTTACCACCGTCTTCTTTTTCAAGTCTTCATTTTTGTTACTCTTATCATGGTAAAAATTACAATGTATCAACAACCTAATAAAATATTTGGTATTACGAATATCAAATCTCACATTCTGCTTCTCCTCAATCTCGACCTCCTCAATTACGATGCGTAGAGAGAGTTTTTCTTCACATACTGCATCATATTCAGTTTGACTAATCATATCGACGACAAGCCACATATTTATTTCATTCGTAGATAGCTTGGAGTATGAATGGTTTAGGACTTGGGGGCAAATGTGGAATCGCTAATCAATACTTCTTTCATTCAAATGCAAATATGGAATCTCTAACCGATACTTCTTTCATTCAGAGGCAAATGTGATATCTCTAACCAATTAAAAGATTACAATAGAATGAATCAAATACTTTTACCTCTCAATGAAACCATTAGAAACCAAACAACCCATTTCAAAATGAAAGAAACCTTTGTATATGATTTTCTGGTTTAATTGTATAAAACTAGTAATTAAAATTCAAAACGAAAGAAGTTCGTAAATAATAAGATCATTTAATATGTTGGCGGCATATATTGTCATTTAAAGCATTCAATGTAAAGTAAATAATGTCAATTATTGGTACGAATAATTAAAATTTAAAAGCATAAATTCATTTTCTTATTTTGTAAAAAATAATAATAACGGGGCTCTCTGCTCATGTGTAAACCCTTTGGAGGGCGTTTGCCGTTTGATATGTCCAACCCAACTTTTAAAAAACGGGCCGGATCCCTACGACGTTGGGGGACGGGCCGACGGGGTATATTGATATTCAACACAAAATGGTGAAAAGGGGAAGAACGATAGTAGAGATCAAAAAGGAAGTTGCAGAGCTCCCTCGTTCAATCTCATAGGTGAAAGCTTAATTACTCTAGTAACAGGGAAAGATTCGTCTTCCTCAGAGGTTCCATCTGCTGCTGGATCTTCATCGTTTGTGCTTTATACTCTCTGCTACAATTTTTATCCATGATTTTGCATACATCAGAACGTTTGCTTAATTTCTCTTTTTCATAACCGTGCGCATCCTCCCCGGTTAGCAAGTGTCCATCAGTCAGGTGTGATTCTACTTTTCAAAATTAGGTCGTCTTGTTATCGAATCGAGTTTGTCAAGGTCTCATCCTTTCGAGCTTTTTACTTTTAGGGCATTGTGGAATTATTCGATTTCTGGAAGTTCATATTGACTTCCAATTTAGGCATCCTTATATATTTGAGTTCATTTGTAAGAATTAGGGTTTGTGCTTATATACAGTGATGTCTGTGAATAACAATAATCCGCAAAAGAACCCCGGTGTGTCTACCCCATTCGGAAATTCTCTACCACCAAACCCTAACACCCATCTCCAGTCACAATCCCAATCCCAACAACCATCTGGATCTCCCTTCGCTAGTCAGTTTCAACTCTCTCAGTATGCTGCTGCACATGCCCATGCCCAGGCGATGGCTCAAGCACAGTCAAAAGCTCAGGCTCAAGCCATGGCTCAAGCTCAAGCCAACCATGCCCAATTCCAAGCCCAGCTACAAGCTCAAGGTATGTCTATTAATCAATCTCATGGACCTTTTGCAACCAATTCTCCCTCTTTTCCTGGATCAAACAATCCTGGCATCAAACGAATGCCTCAAAAACCTCTTGGAAGACCGCCTGGTGTCTCAAATCCCAACACCATTTCTCCCATGAGGATGATGGAACTTACACCAGCTGCACGCCATAAAAAGAAACAGAAGCTTCCAGAGAAACAGTTACTAGAGAGAGTAGCTGCAATTCTCCCACAGTCTAATCTTTACACACAGCTCCTTGAGTTCGAGTCACGTGTAGATGCTGCATTAGCAAGAAAGAAGATAGACATCCAAGAAGCAATCAAAAACCCTCCTTGCATTCAGAAAACACTTAGAATATATGTATTCAACACATTTGCAAATCAAATCCGTAAAATTCCCATGAAGCCAAATGATGAGCCACCTACTTGGACAATGAAGATAATAGGAAGAATCTTGGAAGAAGGAATGGATCCCGATCAAGTCGGAATGATGCAACAATCGAGCCCAATGTACCCTAAATTCTCATCTTTCTTTAAAAGAGTTACCATTTCATTAGACCAGAGACTGTACCCCGATAATCATATGATCTTATGGGACAGTTCAAGAACCCCAACACCACATGAAGGGTTTGAGGTGAAAAGAAAAGGGGACAAAGAATTCACTGCGAATATACGGTTAGAAATGAATTACATGCCTGAAAAATACAAACTTTCTTTAGCATTAATGGAAGTTCTTGGAATTGAAGTCGATACGCGTTCAAGAATCATAGCTGCCATCTGGCATTATGTGAAAGCTAGAAAGTTACAGAATGCAGATGACCCTTCTTACTTTAACTGTGATCCAGCACTTAGGAAAGTATTCGGGGAGGATAAAATGAAATTCACCATGGTTTCACAGAAGATTTCACATCATTTATCTCCACCTCAGCCTATCCATCTGGAACACAGGATCAAACTATCTGGAAACAGTCCAGCTGGCAATGCGTGTTATGATGTATTGGTGGATGTTCCCTTTCCTGTACAAAGGGAATTGAATGCTTTATTGGCAACCACTGAAAAAACCAAAGAGATTGAAGCTTGTGATGAAGCAATATGTAGTTCAATAAGAAAGATCAATGAACATCGTAAAAGGAGAGCTTTTTTTCTTGGATTTAGTCAGTCTCCTGTTGAGTTTATTGATGCTTTGATTGAATCTCAAGGGAGAGATTTGAAGCTTGTGGCAGGTGAAACAACCCGCAATGCTGAAAAAGAACATCGCGCTGAATTCTACAATCAACCCTGGTATTTTTTTATTTACCTTTTTACATACAAAAATATTTAAAAAAAAAAATCTTTTTTTAAAACTGTTACCCAAGATACGGGATCTTTTCTTCTATTATCTCTTGTTCTCTACTAAATTGTGATAAGAATATTATATATGAAGAACTAAAGATAGAAAATAAGATACTGGCATTTAGTTATTAGTAATAATAAATAATAAATAGCTAATGGATTTATGTTTTTTGTGGGTGTGTAGGGTTGAGGATGCGGTTATCAGGTACCTGAATCACAAACCAGCTACAGGTGTCCATGGAAGCACATAAAGATTATTGGAAATAAATAACAGAATGAGAAGTGCTACTTCTCTTTTGAAAATGATGTTATATGTGATTAGATTTGATCTCATTAAGATATTGAATTGGGTGAGAGGCTAAAGGTGTAGTAGAGTATATTATGATTGCTAAAATTTAACAGCCAGGTTATATTTTGTAGTTTGTTGTTTTATCATATTAGCGTAAGGATGATAGATGTCATAATATGGAGTTGTATTTGTATCTTGTAGCTTCTTTCTAAGCCCATAGCTACTACCCGACCCGTTTGTTTCTTTTTATAATACCAGACTAATGGAGAGAAAAATAAAAAACTGGAGGCTTAAAGTATTTCTTATTATTTCTTTCGATAAACAAAAATGAAATACAAAAATAACCAATTTTAACCAAAAAAAAAAAAAAAAAACTTGATAACATGGAAATTTAAACAAAATTGGAACCTTTGTGTAGGATAGATTAGAAATGGGATATCGCAGCCATGTATAGAGTTCTTCAACCAACTTGGAGCGAGTTCCTACCCGTTAGTTAGAAAACTGAAAACCCAAGGAATGTGTGAACACAAAATCATGGTAACAATCTTGATAAGTTATTGACTATAAAGACGCGAGATTCGAGAATATGAATGAAACTCGTGAGCCGTGAATGGCTATATTTCACTTTAAAATGGATACAAATGCAACATGC
This sequence comes from Cichorium intybus, assembly GCA_023525715.1. NCBI lineage: Eukaryota > Viridiplantae > Streptophyta > Magnoliopsida > Asterales > Asteraceae > Cichorium > Cichorium intybus. The sequence continues at coordinate 156,371,101 of CM042011.1, read as the reverse complement.
AGTGGCGGACCAGACTTTTAGTTCCGGGATAGCACAACTTTTTACTATATGGTATATAATATGATAAAAAAGTTAAAAAATATTAAAGCATAAAAAGTTAAAAAATTTTAAAGCATAAAAAGTTAAAAAATTAAAGCATCGATTTCACAATTCCACAATGTTTTTACAGTTTTGTTGACATCGATTTCCACAGTTTTGTTGATAATTTCAGCAAAATATTAAAGCATAAAAAGTTAAAAAAAAAAACCTAAACTATAAATAAACTAACAATAACATAGGAGAGGAGAAACGAGAATGAGTGATTTACTTGTTTCATGTTGGAGGACAGGAGCCAGGAGGAATCGAGAACTAAAAATAAACGAACAAAAGAAATTGAGTAATAGGCTAATCTTTAATCCTCAACTTTAATGAATAATAGGCTAATCCGCTAATCTTTAATCCTCAACTAATTACATGCCACCCTCTAGTCTTGGACGAGAAACCTGGCCGGATCTAGACTCAACAAGGCCCAAAGGCTGCACCGACAACTACAAGAGAGAAAGGTAGAGGGACAGGGTGCTTTCATGCTTTGCGCCTTCCCTTTGGAATTTGGATTTACTATTCTCTCTTATATCATATACATACTACATGAATAATGGGTTGAGTTCAACTAAGAACAAAGGTTAATTTTAGAATCAACTCACCAAGGAATCAATTTCGATCTTGGAGTCAAAATTATCAAGGGCCAAAATATGTGTTGTATATTTGTTATTTGGACGCTCATCTACATGACTACGTGATTATAACAAAAACTTACTTTCTTCCTTTTTTTTAATACTTTTAGGAGTTATTTTTTATCGAAAAAACTAAATATATAAAATTTATAATTTTTCTTCTCTACAAATAAACATCCATCTTGATATAAAAAAAATATTTTTTTTATGATTTCAACTCGTGGGGATTCACAATGTAAATATTAAATATGTTTCTAATGGATTCGTTTGTATTTTTTTATTTTTCAGCATTTTAATTATTCACAAATGAATTTGGTGAGATTCACAAGTGAGTTTACTCGTATTCAACATATGAATTCGAATAAATATCTAGTTCAATTTCACACTATGATCGCAACGAGTTGAAATTTTGAAAAAAAAAAAGTTATTCAAGTTCATATTTTGGATCTCAAAGAGCTAAAACTATTTCAACTGTTTAATTATTCACAAATGAATTTTCTTGAGATTCACAAGTGAACTTACTCATATTCACAAATGAATTCAAATTAAATTCAGTTCAATTTCATATCGTGAATCTCAACTAGCTGACATTTTGAAGAAAAAAAATTTCAGGTTCATATTATGAATCTCAAGGAGTTGAAATTTTGAATAAATCTTTTTGTATACCAATATGTATCTCTATTTATAGAGAAAAAAATAAAGGATTTTGATATATTTTTATTTTGATAAAAAAAAGCCCTAAAAATAAAACAAAAAGTGATACTTTTTCATTGGTTCTAAAAATACCTAAACTCTTCTTCTCTGGTTCTCAATTATCCATACCCATGTATACTAACTTTACCATCGGAGTGTATTCTTAGGATCCTACCCTAGAATACGATTACTAGATTCATTTCAGTTATCAACGACGTCGAGATCAAGCCTATGTTCTAGTCACATATAATCCATATATTCATAATTGGCGCCATCTGGCCCAACAACTAGCGTTTTATGCAGTCCAAATTTTGTGTCTTTTTAGCAATTTCGTAAATTTGTCTTTTTTCAAGGCATCATTCAACCTCTGTAAGCTTTAAAAAGTCTCACTTATTCATAATCATTCATTGTGCACATTTCAATACAAATATGTCTCTATCTATGTCAAAGCCTCGGTCCCTATAAAGTTAAAAAAAGGCAAAAGATAATCAAATGATTTGTAACTTCAAAAACTGATTATGATCAATATGAATCACTTGATCTTTCAAAATGAAACATAAGCTTAGAATAACACTAGATCATCACATTTGTGTTTCAAGATGATTAATAAGCTAAGTTTATGTCAAAAACAAGATGTTCAAATAATTCAAAACTAAAGCATGTCATGAGCTAAAGCTTGAAAACTTCATTGAAGTCACAAGTCAACTTACAAACCTTAATTAGATCAATAAGTGAAAATATATACATATGATGGATCTATTCGATAATTAGGAGTTTAGAAAACTTAAAAGAGGTTAAAATTATAATAAAACTCATAAAAAGGATGTTCAGATTTGAAATCCACCATAGTTAGGGTTTAAAGCTTCATATAAACTAATAAAATTAAAATCAAGCATCATCGAAGGATGATGTTGATTGAAATAAGAAAACACTTGGGATTTCATGATATAAGTGAATAAAAACTCTAAACTAACAAAGGTTTACGATTTCATAAGAATCCAAAAACCCTAGGTTGCATCAAAAAAGGAGATTACTAGGGTGTATTACCTTCTAAGCTTTAAAGTAATGATTCCTAGTTTAATGTTTTCAGTGTTCTTCAAACTGTCTTAAAAATCTCCTTCCAAACACTCAAAATCACCACTCCTCTTCTCTCTAACTTTCAAGATGTTCCCCTCTAGATGGGGAAGATGAAAGCTTATTTTCATGATTTTGGTCAATTACCGCTTCCCAACCTTTAACTTCTTTTTATTCCCCTTTGACCACAACTTGACTCCATTAACTAACCAACTTCTTAAACTTACTAAATACACACCACCTAAATAAGTCTTGAACATTTTGATCATTAAGTCAACTCAAGGCAAAGTCAAAGCAAGTTTCATAAAATGGACGCTTTTAGTCCCTTCATCTTAAATTTCTAAATTTACCCAAGCTTAACCTTCTAATAAGATTGAAACCCTTTATTCTCATTAATATTTTTATTAATATTTTAAGGACTAATTTATCTATTTCGCTATTTGATTAATTAAAATTTTATTTATCCCCAAAATTAGGATGTTATAGTTGGCGTGGCACCTGGACTAATGCTTTATTATATATGACCATTGATAAATATTTCTCCTTCGTTCTCTTTCATAATCTTGAATTGTTCTAAACCATGAACGACGTATAACTAGATGATATCAGAGTTAAGGTTGAAAGTGAAGATAAAGCATTGGTGTTCATATTATCGTTTTCATCTTTATATGAGCACATAAAAGCCCATTATGATGTTTGAGAAAAAGACCCTGAAGATGTTGTTGGCAAGCTCCTATTCAGAGAAAAAAACGGGAAGGTAGTGGTTATACTTTGTTAAAAGATACAATTTTAGTGTGCATGAACAAGAAGAAAAGCTCGCAAAAAAACCCAACATGCTAGAAGTACGGAGATTCTAGGCATGTCAAGAAAAATGAATTTGGCAAAAGGTTTCGATTTAGCTATTATTCATGGTGATGGCTTCTTTTGAGATATGACATCCCCATGGTATGTTTGTACTGTCATGAAAAATGATATTCTTCGATTAGAAGGTTTATAGATATACACATAGACATTGGTTCAACATGAATACAAGATGTGGTCAAATTTGATGTCGTTCAGATAACAAGAAATTTATACCATAGATTTTTCGAGAAGTTTCCGTCGTGCATCGAGATGAAATCCTTAGAATAAATTAATCCCAATGGTGATGTTCTCTTTTAGCGAGATGTGATAGTTCTCTATCTTTAGAATTATGATTATCGGTTAAACGATGTTCCTTTTCATCTGGTTGCTTATTGTCACGACTAAGACAAAAGAACGATGGTCCCATATTGATAGGCAGACAAAAGATAGAGTGGACTTTATGCCTATAAAATGAGTCCAAAGTATTGATAGTAAAATGTCTCAATCAAATACACCTTAATGATTTGATTATTTGAAAGACTGCGAGCCTTGAAAGATTATAATGTTTGGTCGTAACATTTGATCACAAGTGTTTGTTATTGCACAGGTTGTTTGGAATCTTTTCGAACATTTTTCCCAACATATAGATTATACCCACTGTAAGATTCGAATTTTATATACCCCAATCACAATAATGCATAATTGATATATATATATATATATATATATATATATATATATATATATATATATATATATATATATATATATATATATATATATATATATATATATATATATATATATATATATATATATATTGAATATGTGGCTGTTATATACCTAAGCTTAGGTGTAGAACCACTCAAACAACCCATTTTTAACAAAAAATAAAAGCCCAAACAACTTTATTTCTTCTAAATCGTTGTACACAATTTGTTGTTCCATTCAATTCAACTTGTTTACGTACTATTTTAGTGATGTTTCTTCATACCGCCAACTTTTATGTCATCACTACATGCATGTGTAATACTTTTAATCACTATATTGTATGACTCATATCATACTTTTTCATCCTTTTATAATCAATCACATGGATTACGTATATTAAAGAAAATAAAAATACATGTTTTTCATAAGAAAACTAATAAATTTTGATGGTTCTATACCTAAGTTTAGGTGTATAACAGCCACATATTCACTTTTCTCATATATATATATATATATATATATATATATATATATATATATATATATATATATATATATATATATATATATATATATATATATATTCCAGCATACAAGAACATGATAACCAGTTTTTTATTGGTTTGGTCAGTTGGCATCGTTGATTTAGAAAATTCACATGTGGTTGGATGAATAATTTGGCTGTTTGGCATGTGATTCCGGTGTATACAATTCGAAGCAGCGAGGACCACCAAAGCAACATAATTATAACACCATAAATTAAAACACTTATCACACAAAAGTCATCCCTTAGGTTGTTGATTATATAATTTATAACATAATAGCTTCTATTAAAAAGTTAACACAATATTTGTTCACACAAATTCCATCATCCTTCTTCACATTTATTCACGTCGGCTCCCCACAAAACAACTTCACCCAAGCTTACGCTTATACAGAAGCTCCATGAAGAAAATGCTGCTTAAAAACATACAACACTTGCACAACTGCATCTTTTTTGCTTCTTATGCAACAACTACAACTTACACTCCATTCTGTTCACACAGGTCTAGCAAGTCCAGTGTCTGCATTGTTATCAAACTCCATCAGCAACAAATAATAAAACTTATATATTTTATATTTTTTGAAATAAATATTATTATACATACCTCAGGGATTGACAGTTCAAGCCTAAACTTAGGACCATCATAGTGATGCAAGACTGGCCTAAAAGCATCTTCCTCTAATGCCTTGCAGACTTTCCTTATCCGGATTCTTACCTGATTCAACACCATAAATTTATAAATCCATGAAACAGACATAATTGATATTAACTTGTCATGTATTTTGGTAATTTATCTTTTTTTTTTTTTTTTTTTACCTGAGCAGGGAACCTAGATTCGCCTTTACATTTCTTGTCCTCCCAAGCAGTTGGATCAATGTTGGAACCACCAAATGTTGTTGCCTACATAACATTGTTCAAGATTAAAACAAGAACACAGGTGTAAATTATGTTAAAAAGGGTAAAAAAAACACACCTCAAAAATACCATGAAGTTGGTGAGTTGTGTAATTGTAGAGAAACAGAGGTAACCCTGGTGTAATTGCTCGAACAGAGTCTCTGTATCTTGGTGGCAAACCTGCATAGCATATGGAATATCACTTATCAGCATATTTTCGTATCAACATGAACATAGTGACAGGTGGATGATAATTTTTACCAAAAAGCTGTCTCTTTAAATCTTCCTGCATGGTGTCATTGTTACAGACAAAGATGTATCCACCAAGAACTTCATCTCTAGGGAGAGTTTCAGCTGCAGGCAAGGTCTTGAATCTTTTGTCAGCAGCATTGTTGTTGCTGTTATTATCATTATTGTTGTTGTTGTTGAGATCCTTGTTGTTGTGACTGTTTCCAGGGTACTTTCCACTAGTCATGTTCTCCATGATTCTGTTGTTTCCCTTTTGATACACAGCGTTTGTGTTGTAGACAGCACCATTTCGAAGGGGGTTTTTGTTCATGTTTTCAGCCATCTTCATGTCGAGATTCAGATTTAACATGTTGAAGTTGAGGCTTTCGAATTTGTTTTCCTCTTGAAATGCAACGTTGTTGTCTCTGGATCTTGTGTCGCTGGAGACTTTTGAGAGATCTAAATTATTCCTTCTTTCGCCCTTTGACCTTGTCTGTTCAGCTAACCTTGAAGCAGCTGCATACCATTTCTGATCCTCCGACACTTTTGATTGTCCTCGAAGTTCATCCCCTAATTGCCAATAGCTCTGCATATTCTCCATGCTGCAAAATCACTCGCATACAGTCAGTAAGGAACAGAATCAAGCATAGATGATTTGTCTATCTCTTTGCATAAGAAAGTATAGAGGAAGATAAATCCACAGCCTGATCAGAAAGCTCTAATTTATATTTATAGACGTATACCATTAGCATTTCGTAAAATTCTGATCGATCGTACTAAAAGACAACCAACATTTCCCCAAATCAAGACCTAAAAAAGATTTGATGGATTTTGTAAAAGATTTGCAGTATAGATTCATCGAATTGAGACATCATCAAGTAGATCAGAGAAGGCATACGTTTAATATTTACAACAGGTACAAATTGCAGAAATAGAATCGCATACTGCATCAGAAAGTACGACAAACCTGGATGAGCTTGGAGTAGTGAAAATCGGATCGGATCCTGAAGGTGCGGGATAGATGGAGAAAATACGACTGCAAATCAGTTCAAAATTTAGTGGTTAGATAGAAAGAACCCTAGATTTAGGGATGGTAAAGGTAAAGATGAAGTGAGAGAAAAAGAAGGCACCTTTTATCTCACCTGGAAGATGAGACACGAGAGGAGTGAATCTAGATTTTTTTTAACATATATAACTGGACTCCGTTCAAAATAGTCATGAGTTGGTGTTTTATTACGACATTGCCATGCTCATGTGAGGACACGTGTTGACAGTTTGAGGAGAGTGTGGTAAACGCGCTGATGGGTAAAGCACAAACCATGTGATAAAATTGAATGTTGTCGGTAGGTCGAATGTGAGCCGTGCGATATGTGAGAAAAACTATGTACGTTTGACGAGCCAATTGCCGAACGCCATCTTCCCCTTCCGTCCTATTGTGTTTTGGTCGTATACCAAATTAGACATTTGGCCCTCGCTTGTGATGGATATTGATTTGCTTTTACCATTTATAAATTTTATGTGTGGTTAGATATTTTTGAAAATCACATTACCACGTGGCTTGTTTTTCAATGGATTTTTTCTTTTATTGAGTTCCCGTAAGATAAAGCTCTATTGAACTATATTTGTCAAGTATATTCACTTTCATAGCGTATATTGAGTAATTGAGTTCCCTTTACGATTTGTGGAACATTTGTTCCGTTAGAGTCCCATGTTCTGTTGAAATATGTCCACTAGAAAAACAGGTTGTTAATAACTTAATATTCCTAACGATACATGGGTCTAGTAATCTAATTTTTTTTAAAAAAGCAAGAACAATTAGATAATAGATTAATTTATTAATTCATTATCAATATGATGGTTTAATTAGAAATTTAAAAAATTGAGAGGTTGATTTTTAATAAATATATGAATGTATAGTCATCATATTTTGTATATTTATATATATTATAAAGTAGAGAAATTGTTTGTACTATATTATTTTAAAGATTTTATGATTTTTTAAATTTTTTAATAATGACAATAAATTTGTTAATCAATATGAAATAAGTGAGAATAAAATAGACATTTTAATTTTAATTTTTCAAATTTTAACCTGATATAGTTAATTTATTGTTGTTTTAAATTTGATATAAAATATTATTTTTAATACTACCACTTTATAGTTATATCTAATGTATTTAGTTAAATGTTAAATTCAAACTATAAATCAAAATATCATGTAAACTTAATTTTATTTCAAAGATTAATTTTCATATTAGTTAAAAACTTGGGACATACTAAAAATTACAACATAACCACGAGGGAAGTAATATACCATAAACAATTATCTCTCAATATATATTCCATAACCATACCGTATAAGGGATCAATCTAACTTAGAGTCATCATTTCTATCTATTAAAGCTCAATAGCTTCTAAGTCCTTCATTTCTTTGATCCAATGTTAATCTACCTATTCTTGGGGTATAATGGCATTAAAAACAATAATACGTAAAACAAAATGTCTAGTAAGATACATGAGTTTTAGACCCAACAATATATTAAAATAAATTAACAACTTGAAAAATATATTTCTTAACTCAAGTTCATATAAATTGACACTTGGAAATTATACTGAATTTTTTTACTTACACTCATTTTGAAATCATGTTAAAACTTGTATCATCAATACAAGGGTCTTACACTCAACAATTTATTAAAGATAATGTGTAAATAAGAACATTTCATTAGTATAAGACGACATCAAAATTGAAACCATATATAAAAATCCATAAACTAAAAATCAAAATACAAACTCCAGCGAAAATCAAAAAAACTTTGGAATATGAAATCAATGATATGGGCGCCCTTGTATCAGTTGCCCTTTCATAGAATAAGACAAACTGGTTTTATAAAGTTGTGCTTGCGTATTGATCTCCCCTTCATTGAATAAAACACATCCATCCTATAAGGTTGTGCTTGAGACAACTACTTCGCGATAGGAGGCCAGTAGTGTCTATGTGACCCACCCTTCCAGCGGGTAAGGTCCTGGTCCGGACTAAAACATATGAATGCATTCATTACCGACATTAATTCAACATTCCATGACCAATAATCCAACTAAAATCAATAATTTAAACTTTAGCTCAAAATCCCCAAAATATGCTTAGATCAATTTTCAAATAGCTTAATGATTAAAAATCAAATTGCAAAAGACTTAACATGAACATTATTTAAGCTCAATTGACTTTAATGAGCAAAATATCAAAACTCAATAACTTCATGAGCAAATGACTCAAACTCAAATACATCTTTCAACAAACATTGGTAAGATTCAATATATACAACTTGTAAGCCAATTATTTGAAAAACTATAAGCTTGTAAGCATAATTCTAAACTTGTGTAAAACAAAGCATTTCGCAATAAAAAATCATTTGGTATTGAAACCTGGTAATTAAATAAATATTGTTTGTTATGTACCCAGTTAAAAGTCTACATGTACTCACTTCAGTAACTAGGTGTGTCTAGCTACAATAATCTACACAATTCTTGACTTTTATTGCTTCTAAGCATTTTTAACGTCTATTAAGTTAATAAAAGATTCGAACTATAATCCATGACTAAACATATAATATGGTCTAATCATTCTTTAATTCATTCTAATCATTATCCAATTGCATTCTAGTCGCTAAATATGCTTTAGAGAAACTTTATACTCAATTTGCCAATTTTACCCTTTTTGTCCCATTTTGACAACATAGTCCAAAATTCATGTAAACTTGTGTTTAATTAAATGTCACATAGCCCAATAACGTATTAATAGTGTTTAAAACATGTATAAAGCTTTATGAGGCATTTTAAACCACTTTTCATTTTGGCACTTTTTGACAGATTTCTAATTTAGACATCGTACTTTGTCTAATTGTGTATTTTTTGGGTTTGACATGTCATTTAAACAACTTTATAGTTATAACATTTTCTAAAACATGACAAAACATCTTTCGTTTTACTCTTTTATGTCGTTTTGACAAATATAAACCAATAAAATTTCTAAAAATAGAAACTGTTGTAAAACATGTTATTTTTCGTTCACTTGACACCAATAAGTGTCCAACATCTCATAAATTTCATCTAACCAAATTATATTTTCTCTTTCATGTAGTTCTCTTATATACTAAAAATGTCTCATAAGGGTGGAATCCATGATTTCATTATATTATTTTATTCTCCATTTTATATAATATTATAAACATCCTTGAAACAAATTGTCATCAAACCAATCTCCTTTGTTTAACAAATTAACCAAAAAGTAATCAAAATGTCATATGATCTATCTAGATACCGAAATTTGTCCCATACCAACGTCTAAAAGGTCTATTACAACTTTTAAATTACAATTACATGTCCAATAGTTATGAATACTCACGCTTCATATATATTATAACTTTAAGTAACCATACTTCCAATTCTCAAGTTTTTGTCCCGTTTTATTTCAAGTTTACCAAGAACATCCTGTTGGATTAGGTGTCTAAGCCCATAACTATAATTGGTATATACTTGAATTGATAGTAGCACAATTCTTTTGGGTTGCCATCAGTAGTCCAAATGGTATTAAGGTTAATAGAGATAGAAATAAATAGTTTATTAATTTATTATGTGATGATAAAGTAATTAGAAACTAGTTTGGAATTAATTAGAATTAATTTGGAATTAATTAAAAGTACAGGGGCTGAATTGTAGTTATTCAATAGTTGAACCATAGATGATAGGGGACGAATTTTTTTAGGATATTTATCCTCAATTTCGTCCACCATGAGTGGTGGTGGATAGGGGTTCATCCCTTCCATTTCTGTTCAAGATAGATTGGAGGTGAACGGGTTTTGAATTTAAAGATAAAAGGTTTATCTGATTTAAATTCAAATAAGGATCATCCCTAACACCTTTATAGGCTATAAATACCCCTCTCTAAAGCCTCATAACTTGCGTCAAATCCAGAGTAGACATTCCTCTGGGTTTTTCTCTTCTTTCTCAAGCAGAATCTATAATCTTTCTCTAAGGTTTTATAGCGAGCTTTTCTTAATAAGATAATTAAGATAATTAACTTTTGTTTGGACTTTTGGGTGGGAACCATTAGAGGCACGTCACTTGTGGTGCTTGCTTCCAAAGATATCTACACGAAGAGGAATCATTGTTATTTGTTATAATAACAATAAGGTATGTAATCGTAAAACCCTTTTGTAATTTTCGATTTTACCTAGGGCCTTTTAGGGTTTTCTTTTGATGTTCTAATTTATATGTTCAATAGAGAAAACATAGATCCTTTAGGATGTATGTGAACTTAAGAGTTTGAGTTTATTTGTTTGCCTAAAACCTATACATCACATACGGGTGTTCCTTGATCCATCGTTGTCAAATGTAAGCTAATCAAACACATTTCCATAATGATAAGACACTTTATGTATTTTAAGAATAATAATCTCTAGTTGTACTTCATAGATTTCAACCAATTAAACATATTGCAACCATAAGTTTAGGCACTCTTTTGCAAAATGACAACTAACATATATTGACATCAAACTTATTTGCCAAAAGTCCCAATTTATGGTCAAGCTTGACCAAAACAGAAAAGTCAAATGTTACTAGTTATCATATTCTTCATCCAAATAGAATAATCAACTTACATTCTTCAATTCTCAGATCAAAACTCATACCAACAAATTTTCTAGGTGTTTTTGAGCTCATTATATGACATATAACAAGAAACAATCTCCAAATCCATCATGCATTAATAAAATTTCAAACTCATTAGCTAGGGTTCAAGAAATCAAGAAAATACCTTCAATTATTTTATCCAAAATGTCGAAATCAGAATGTTTGAATTGATTTTCAGCAAAGAATCGCACCAATGGCTTCATCCCCGATCAACTCCGCCCATCTCGCACCACCACCAGCCACTCCGGTCACCTCCCTCACCGCTTCCGGCAGTTTCTACTCGAGAACAAACCAGTTGTGAGTTGCTTCCCACCTTACGTCATCCCTCTCTGCATCTTCAGACCTCACTCTCGGCCTCTCGAATCTCGCTGCATATCACGAACACACACACATCGATTGTGTCTTCCCCCCCCCCCCCCCAAATTACAACCTTTCTTCCCTTATTTTCCTTTTACGCACACAAGAAGAAGAAAAATGGGACCTGGTTAATCCTGATTTTGACTTGATCAAGGAGTAGCAAAATACCCCCACTTAAATGCCTTCGGAAAAAAATTCGGCACTTATACAAAAATTTTCCTGATTTTTGAATAGTCATAACTTTTACATGTGATATCCAGATTTTGCAAACTTTATACCTTTAGAAGGATGAAAATGAAATTTACAACTTCTCTTCACTGACTTAAGTCTTAATTTGTCCAGATCTCTCGGTACAATCCCTCAAACATGGGCACTTGACAATTTTTGTCACTTTTTGGCCATTTTTAAACATTCATATCTTTTTCATTCTAACAACAAATGAACCGAATTTTTTTCTTATGTTTCTGTTACATCAAATATTACAAAAGCCTCACTGATTAACTTTTTCCCAATTCCTTTTGGATTTTGAGATAATATTTTTTAAAGTTTGTCAAATATTTTCTTCATTTTTGTCCACAAATTTCCATTTTTGTCCTTATTCTTTCAAAGATAATTTCTAAATGAAGTAACACTTCAATATGACTTAATAAAAGGTCTTAACATATAAGTTTCCGTATTTTCACCTTCCTTGACCATTTCCTCCTTCCTAATACATTTAAGTTTTATTCGAGCATCAGACTTCTTAATATCAGGATACTTATTTTAAATTCTTATTACATACATCAAAATTTTAGGTTGTCACAAAAGATGTACTTTTTTATCAATAAAAAATAATAATTATTATAAATAATATTAAATTAAAAATTATTAAATTATTTTGAAAACAAACCTGATATTTGAAATAATAGTATGGATCAAAATTTAAAAATGGTTAGATAATTTATTTATTATATTAAAATTAAAGATTTACATCTAAGTTTATTAACAATAATAATATTAAATATAAAACCTAAACTAAAATACCAAATCAACATAGACAAATTTTACAAAAGAAATTATTTTTTATAATAATAAAAATTTTCAAACAAATAGTATTTTTAATTAATTATAATACATAATAATTATTGATAACATCAATTTTAAAAATATATTATGTTTACCTTGAAAAAATTATTTATATTTGACATAATTATTCATGATTAAATTTTAATAAACATCCAAACAAGTTATTTTAAAATTAATTAAATATAAAAATTGTCAAAATAATATTAAATAAAGATTTTTATTCAATTTTATTTACATACAACATGCGGATATATACAATTCAGATGTTATGATCTTAAACGATATATATGTAAATTGATTAAACAACATAAACATTAAAAATTAAAAATTTAAATATATATTTTTATTGTCATGTGCAACCCGCGGATAAAAGCTATTGAGACTATGTTATAATGTGTATCTATCTTATAGTATATTTAAAAGATATACAATATTTAATAACAATTTAATGCAATAATCATTATTATTCAAAGTTAATGACAGTGACATAGTTTTTTTTAACGACAAATCTATCATACTTCTACTCCTACTCTAATCACCTATAAACCACTTGTTTCTCCTAGCGGAGATTGAACCATCAACCTCAAGGTTAGAAGGCAGCCTTACCACTTGGCCAAGAGGCCATTGGCGACAATGACATAATTATCAATAACACACATATATGTCAATATATTAATTACATTATTTTATTCTGCACAACGCTTCGATATTTGTCTAGTATTAATTATTATTTATTTTATAATTTGAAATTTGAATTTCAAATTGCTTGGCTGGCAAGCTAGGGATAAGATAAATTACATGTTGCTTGCCTCACTATTATACCACCCTTAGAATTCTCTTTCTATCCATATATCTATATATTTATCTTTCTATCCCTTGCTCAAGAACACAAAACACATAAATACACAAACGCACATCTTGTGGTGTGTTTTTGGATTTATAAAGTTGGTGTTTTTATTGACTAGTATTAACAAGAAGGAGGAATGCCACTTTTGACACACACATAATAGAAGAACTCTACTTTAGGTTCTGAAGATCATCCAACCTTTTATGGTATGTTTATAACTTATTCTTGTTGCTTTTTTTGTAAATAACCGATATACATGGTTTAATGGTGAGATATAATAATGGTTACTAATGCTTTTGCTGCTTGTTTTGAGAATAAGCATATTCCAACAGTGGCTTAGCTACATGTGTATATTTCTTGCATAATGAAATTCATTTTTTGCTGTTGTAGAAATCGAATTGGGGTACAATCATATACACACAACCGATAAAATTGTATGTATAGAATGCACCCATCAATTTTTAGGGTTTTAAATAATAAAAAGAAAAGGATTTTATTTTGATGAGTTTGAGATTTGTTTATTGTGTTTTTCCTGGATATTTTGATTCAATTTTTGTTTGAATGATTTTGGTAAGAAAATCATATTAATAAAAATATGGAGTGTGTTTATATGTTTGTGTAGTTAAATATGATTTTGATGACATTGAAACATATAGACAAAGATTGATCAAAAATAAGTGTCAGATTGTATGTAATACTACCAACATTGACCAAAATAAAGACACTTGCATGGTTTCGACAGAAAATGACAATAACTACAAAATTTTAGAGGGCAACACTTATAAAATGATGATTCAAATCCTGTTATAGCACTTTAAAATAAGTGTTGCTATAACAAGTTGGATGCAACACTGGTTCAAAAGTGTTTCATAGTTCTGATGCAATACTGTTTTAGAAATGTTATACAGTTTGGATGAAACACTATTTTCAAGTGTTGCATATTTTGTAGAAAACAACATGTCTTATGAAAATTGCTACCTTGCAGCTTTTTATGGTTTGGTAACAATTTTCCTCTACAGACCGATATTATATGATATTTGATTGTTTGTTTTAAGGATTTGTAATTATATGTAACCTATGTGTTGTTTAGTATTTTTCCATGTAATCGTAATTTTGATTTGTATAAAATAGTATAGGAATTCGATAAGAAAATGTATCAGCTAAAAGTGTAATTTCATCCCTGGTATGTATGAAAAGACTATATTACACTTATTTATTTCTTTGTTGTCTATTTATCATTTAGTTATTATTGATCTATTAAAAGAAACTATTTAATTAAATATATAGTCATATCACCTACACCCACCACTACCATTAAACGTCACGATCACCATGCTAATGACCACCATCACCATTACAGTCAACCACCACCATTAACACCAATCACCACCACCACTATGAAAGGTTTTCCGCAACCATGAACTAAATAACCTAAGTTCACATGCAACCTAGAAAAGATCTATGTTTTCTTACTTTGAACATGTAACTAATTCCTAAAGGCCAAACAAAAATTAACTAAAAGAATAAATCAGAAAAACTAACCTTTAGTTTTAATCTTGAAGCTAAGCAGCACAAGTGTCCTGCCTCAAATGAGATCACACCCAGGGAGCCAGAGGAAGGTCACGAAAATTCCAGAGAGAATAATAGAATGAGCACTTATAATGAGGTCTAGGGTTCCCTACTTATAGGGAAACAAGAAACCCTAGCCGTCAGGCATTTTCTGGATTATTCGTACGCGCGTCGCGGCCTTTTCATTTGCGCGCCGCGCGCCGCAATTCAACTATTGAATTTGTACGACTTTAATCCCCAACTTCCTGATTAATCTAATTAATGCCACAGAAATCAATCCAATTAATTTCTGATTAATTATTAATCAATCAATATAGTTTCTAATTAATATATTATCACTTTAATATATTAACAAACCATATCTTTTATTTCTATTGATTTATTAATCCCATAATAAACCAACCTTTCTCTCTACCGAACTTTCTACCAAACCTCCAGCTATGAGGGCAACCCAAATGGACTTTGCTTCTATTAATTATGTAAATACAAATTATTAGTCATGGCTTAGACACCTAATCCAACAGTTTCCCACTTGGATAAGTCTATGACTATAATTACCAATTTAACCTCTAATTAATCAGCAAACTGTAGCTTCCTAGAAACTGCTGCCGAACTCTGACCTAGTCAGTTCTGTCCATAGATAAGTGATCAGATGATCCTCCGTCCAACAAGATATTTTCAGACATGAGACATGGATTGAGATCAATCTCTGTCTGACACACTGTTTCCCGATTTCCGATTTTGCTTATGACTTTTAGACTTCTAATTGAATGAATCAATTCAGTCGTGGCTGGCCAGCGCTTCAGTCAACTTCAAAATCATCGAGTGGCCAACAGATATCTGTTTCCCGTCTGGGTCAAGGGACGAATAAGCTTCGACTAATATGTTATATCTTTTACCCGACAAATCACTCACAACAGCACGTTTTATAACACCGAGTTATCGATGCGTTTTCGTACTATCAATGAACAACCGCCTTGCAAATTATAATTCATATCTCTCCACTTCAAGACCATAAGATATTATCGTCTCAACATTGCTCGTGATATAATCCATGAAGCAATCCATTGAGCGCGGGTTTATCCAATACTCAAATCTCCATTTCCAAGTACTCATGAACGTTGCAGCAATTTTATTGCTATGTCTAACTCCTTAGACAATCTACAAACCAATTCATGACAGTCTTCCTTCATACTTACTCCCTAAGAGTATGAACGACTGTGGATATTTGAATAATCCAATTATTCAGGAAGTAAACATGTAAAAGTGAAATATAAAATCTGACTGGCAGCTACTCCTGCTTATTACCAAGTCTCCACGAGGTAATCACCAAGTCGGATTTATCATAACTATTATCGGTTTCTTATTCTCTTTTAAGCTTTCAATTCAAGCCTTTTATATCTATGTCTATGACCTTTTCACTCTTTCTATGTATCTAAGTGTCTAACACTTATACATTTTATTGCATATGATCCTATCGGATACTCTTCCGATGATATCTCAATTTGTCATTTTGTCATTTTCTCTCACAACTCCATTCCGGTGATGTGTACCGTGACTGCCCATGGTTCTCGGGTCTTTAGTCTACATGACTACACCCTAAGACAATTTCGGGGCATCATGATGTGTCGGTGAACCACACGCGCTCCATCAGAAACCAACGAAATTCTTTAACCATGAAGTCCTACAGCACCATGTTCTGGTGTAAACAATTACCGATTTGAAAACCCTTTCAAATCAATCACCCTAATCATTTCCCAATGATTTCTCATGTCTGTTCAAAAATCCATTCAGTATTCTCAGCCAGGCAATATCCTGAATCCAACTTACAATGATTTAAGCATTAAGTCATCAGGATATTTTCATAACACTTCTAATTTGTAAGAACCCGCGAAAAAGTTGTAAAAGGGTAAAACGGTCTTTTGACACATTATAAAACTATTATGTAAAATAATATGTATTTGTGAAATTATAATATAAGAAATAAGAAATTATGTGAAATTTGGAGTTTTAACGTGTGAATAGTGAAATTTGACAAAAAAGGGCAAAATGGTCATTTGACATGAAAATGACCAAATTGTCAAGAAAATGTCAAGTTAGTAGTTAATGGAAACTTGGTTGCAAAGTTATGGGTCTTAGGACCATTTTTGAAGAAAAGTTTGAAGGCTTGGGGACTAAAATGTAAAAGTTTTATAACCATTAAATATATATATTATATGAGAGTTATCTCATTCATTATTGAGAATCAGTAGAAGTGTCCAGAGAGAGCTAGAGAGAACGAGAGAGAGCAAAGGAGAAGAAGAAATTCTAGAGATTTTTGCAAGGAATTGAAGTTGGAATTGGTGATTCCAAAGTAAATATGGTAAGACTTTCTTTGTTCTAACCTAAGTTCTCGAGTGTGTTCTTGATTTGGTTCTTGGATTGAGTGGAAACTGAAATTGCAGTTATAAATCATGTGGGTTAAGTAGCTAATGCTTCCTATAAGTCATTAGTTAAGAACTTAACTCAAAAACATGGAAGTAGATTGCTATTATTGATAAATTGAAATGTTGCTCAAGAACCCTAAATCATGAATTGGTATGATTAAGCTGTTTCTAATGGCTTAAAACTTGTTATTAGTTAAGGGTTTTAGTCAAGGAACAAACCCCATGTGATTAAGACCTGGAATAAGAGCTTAATGCCCTAAAACTGCATGCTACAGTGCACAAATCACGACTGATGAGGACACTGCCCAGGCGCTATGCATAGTGCGCCCAAGCACTAGGCGGGGTGCGCCCAGGCGCAGTGCGCCTTAAGCCAGGCGCAGTGCGCCATCAGACAGGGACCAAAAATGTTAGAAATTTCAATTGCTAGAAACCATAGCTAGACATGTCCGTTTGGTCTGAAATTTTAGCCATAACCCTAAAATGGTATAAGAACATGTCGGGAATGGTCAAATCCGTAATCCGACCTTGCGGAAAAGTCACTGTAGCGGCAGTGGCTAAATTCCATATTTATGCCAAAACTTGAGTTTTGAACTTGAGCTAGACTTGTCCAATTGACTCCAAATTTGAAACACAAGTCTAATAAGGCCTAAGATTTCATGGAAAAGAGTCGGAACTGAAATACGACCCCTCGGGGGTACTGTAGCAAAATACGCGTATTTCGGAGAAAACTATAAAACGAGTTTATTAATGGTTATACATTTATTATAACCTAGAGTTGAGACGTATGAGACTTTAGAACTATAGAATTAATTATATTGAGTATTTATATACTACTTGTATAGGTGGTGCTTCAAATGTTATTGAGCACGGGAAAGGAAAAGGAATACGAGAAGTTTAGTAACACGTAGTTATACCAAGGTGAGTTTTATGAGGATTTTTCTAGTACATAGCAAAATGATATTTTCAGAAAACTATGAGATTTCCAAATGTTTTTAGATACTAAAGTTTGGAAATAGTTTTGAACGTAGCTCCAAGAGCTAAGTGTTTAAAAGAGATTTTAAAGAAGTTTTAAAGAAGTTCAGTTTTTTTTAAAAGAAGTATAGTTTGTAAAGTTTTGAAAGAAGGTCTATATGAGAGCTAAAGATTTTGAAGTTAGTTTTAAAGTAATTTTCAAGAGTATGAGTCAAAGAGTTAAAGTTTGAGTTTGTTTTGAAATTGTGTCCATATTTGACCAATTTGAGATAAAATGAAGAAAGTAAAAAGATAAGAAACAAAGCAAAGAAAGTAGTAAGAGTTAGTTGTCCGGACTAGGATCACCCACATAATCGGGAGATCGGAAGACACTACTGGGATGGTACCTCCCGTCGCGAAGTAGTTGTCTAGTTTAGTATACCCTTGTGCTTGAATCCGTTCCAAGTCACAAAGGGGAGACAGAATGAGCATAACCAAGCGGACGGATCTGTTCTGTCCCGCGAGGGGAGCTAGTTGAATGAATTAATTAAACTAATTCATAAGTTTCAGTTGGTCATGAGTAAATGAGAAAGAAAGCAGTTTTAAAGAATAAAGCAGTTTTAAAGTAAGAAGCAGTTTTGAGAAAGAAAGTATTTTGAGTTTGAAAGAGAAAAGCAAAGAGATTTAAGATTTGTATTGAAAATAAGTTTTTAGCAGTTTACTTGTTATTAATTCAAGTTTTGAGCAGAAATATTTTGGGTCTAAAACCCATATTACTCACGAGGCTTTATGTCTCACGTATACTATTTTTGAAATGCTATGTACTTAGGTGAAAGGAGCGGAGATTTCAGTTGGGACCGGTTTATGTATTGTAAGTTTAAATTATGGTTATCTGTATTGAGTCTGTAATACCCTTTCAGAATAAAGTTTAAAAAAAAAATTTAAGTAACTATTTCTCAGTCACGTTTTGTAATGTAAACTGTATTTGAATACGGTTTGAGAAAGGGGTGTTACATAATTTGTCCAAGAGGCTCGCGGAACCTGATGTAATCTCATTCCAAGCCCTTTCGGAATCCTAAGATCACCAATAATCCTTGTGTCATGATTTCCGGAAACCATTTCCTTTCAGGGACTCTTTCTTATGCATCTTGAATCACATCAAGATCATATTCTCAACGGCTAAGTCAATACTGTCAGACTCATCTATCTGATAGATGTCTATGAACTACGTGAGCATGCTGCACCTTCTTTGTTTCTTTCATGCCAATTCATTACACTTTGCAATGACAGGAAACTCCATTCCTGGGGTTATGCATCTTGAATCTCATCAAGATCATATTGGCAGAATTCTGATCTATCTCATAGATGTTCACAACCACCTGAGTATGTTGTATCTCTTAAAGTCTTTCATAGCGAACCGTTTCTTAACACCAATTCATTACACTTTGTAATGATAAGAGACGTTTCCTAGAACCAGTATGTAACCCACATACAATGATAGCAGATAACAACGATACTCCCACTGGCTTTGACACCGTTATATAATTCTTTCGGACTATTCACAAAATCCAGAACTTATGGCACATTTTGCGAAACCGAAATCCAAACCTTTCCGACATATTAAAGGAAATCTTTTAGGCTATTCACAAAATCCAAACCTTTTGGCCTATTTTGAGAATCCGAATATCCTTTCTTGCGAGATGCCCATGGGACGAATCCCGGGGCCGTGTACCCTTTTGTAATGGCATGCTCTATGTGAGTCCCTATTAGTGTACCGGTAAACCACACACGCTCCACTAACGACTCACACTATGCCATGCAGAATCCTCTCAGATTACATCTTCTATTGAAAGTGCTTCTCTCAGAATCAATTGCTTGACTCCAAGTGATGACTCATTCAACCAGATGTTCTGTAAGTACATTTCTATGTTTCCTTCTTTTGATGATTCAATTACTCCTACTGGTTCCTAGACCAGTTGTAAAGATCAATCAAACTGTCACATAGACTGTGTCTCGCGGTAAGGTTCTCTTATTTGGCAGCAACTGGGCTCACCAATGCTTCCAGCAGTCGGATTACTTATCCGTACCATCTTTAGTGTTTTACCACTACCCGGTATATCACCCAAATCATAACTCCTTATGACAGTGACAATAACTACTGGTCAAGCGAAGAGAGTGTATGTCAGGTTTAACAGGAATCTAATTCCTGGTCAAGTCCCAGTGGTGACTAAAGGTTCTTTCACTTGGCTAATCCCTGAACTCATTCAGAATTATTCTTACTCCCACTGTTTCCTTAGAACTTGAGTTCTTTCTAAAAGTACTCTTCTTTCAAAGGATAACCGGAGTGGCCAATGAAACGACATTGCTGATCAGTTTCAGGCTTATCATGAGATTCAGATGAATGCTACATGACTCTGGACTTTCTATGTACTAGTGGGACGATCCCAGCTTTACATTTCAGACAGTGTCAACATAACCTACTTAGTCTAAGATGAGGTCGGAATATGGCTTCTGCGGTCTGACTGGTTGAATATTCAATTCATTGAAATATTAGTCAGAAATGTATCTAGTGTATCTTATACACCGAGGGTCAAAACTATTTCGATCAATGCTCCATCATCTTCCCTAAGACACATTATAACCATTAGTGTTCTTGGAAGAGGATAAACTGTGAAACATTTTCTCAGTCTATGTAGTCATTCAGGTTCTGTTGATCTTATACTTCCTTTGAAATCCTTGAACACTTCAAGGTTCCAATCAATCGCTTATTCCGATAAACAAAGCCATATTTGTCAAACCATTTGGAAAATATCATGAAGCATAACTAATCGTGTTCTGTTCGAAGATTCGAGCAATACACAGTAACTTATGTGTCTGTTGCTCAAAATCTTAATACCTTTACAGTTCCATGTAAATTTATGACTTTGTTAATATTGTTCAAGACATGCAATCATCACCTGACTCCAAGTCAACTGATTCCAAAATCCTATCCATTGGATCTTTGGGCGATTCCTTTCCTGCCACAATTAATTTTATTAAGCACTCAATTCATCATGTGACTCTAAGTCAAATGATTCCAAAGTCCTGTCCAACTGGACCTTTGGTTAAAGTGATTCTCATAAAATTTACTTTAACAATCATAAAGAACACAATTTACAAATCCAATCCCATTGGATGTATCAACATTCAAGTTATTACCATTTACGTCATCAACATATTCACACAACATTTCGAGGACAATTAAAACAACCATGTTTTAAAAAAAATATTCCATTAAACCAGAATTATCCTCAGAACAATGTACTATGCGAATCCATGTCGTATGTATCTATAAACTAATAACAAGAATAAATATCTAGCTTAACTCAAAAACCGCACGAGCTCCAGATCCAATCCGAATATGCTTTTGTGCGACACCATCCCGCATCCTCCAGAGTTTGTGCATACAGAGCAAATGTGTGAAACACATCCTGTATCAAGGAAATGAGGATCAGGTGTTCTGAATTCTAAGATATTTATGAGTTTACCAAAACGGTTTGGCTTTGGAGCATTTTTCTAATATTTCCGTGACTGTGTCCCACCTTGTGGATTCCCAGTTTGAAACATCGAACAATCGGTCCAGACGATCTGGATCATTTCTTGATGCACCTTAATACTGGACTCAATCCTGAAGCAGCTGAATTAATGGAACTATGCTTCTCCATGAACGATTCATACAGAGTCGACATTGAATGCACTTCCACGATTGTCTTATCAGGTTACCCTTTCTGTTCATCTGGATGAACAGATCAGCGAGTTGAGCTAATGCTTAACTCCCGATCCCAAAGCGAAACCAGTTTTATACTGTTTGCCTATGTATCCCTCAATCTCGGGAACATCAAACTGGTGCTACTTCCTTCTAGCTTGCAACTTCAAGCTCTTTGAAGATCCTAGTTTGTTCCCTTTATTCAACTAGTTCACGGAACCTTTCCTAAACTAGCTGTGCTAACTTATCAGACCCCGAGAATTCTAAATCCCTGCGGAACTCGGGGTTAATGATCAATAGCATAAGGCAACGAACTTCCTTAGAATCAATAGTCAAGGAGTCATGCTCATCACAAGCTGCTGTGTGATGCCATGTTAGGGAGCGGACACTCAGTCGGATATGGTTCGCCAGCAAAACTAAGAACTATTCTCTAATTGCAAAACCATATCACATAGTTCAGGCCAGTCAGCCTTACCATACTAAACAGGTGTTTTCTGAAGCTCTCAGAAATGGGTGAAGGAGGAGAAGGAGGAGAATGACATTTTCTTCAGACATATATAAAATTTGAATTTATTCGTTTAATTAATCCTTTTAAATAATTACCCAATATATATTATTTAACAAGGCTAGGATCCAAAATACCCCAACTATGCTGTGAAGAGGGATGCCGTAGTCACAACACAGTGGTCATTAAGGTAGATAACTTTTATCAATTTCAGTCTTATGAAATTCCTAGATCTGTGAGATTCATTGAACTGTTCAATGGCATGTTTAATCTCGGATATGCTCCACCGTTTGTGACTGGGATGCCGAGGATCACAAACCGGGTGTGAATAACCATGCAAATTTGCTTGGTACTCTCGGGGTCCATTATCATCTCAAATTGATGTGCCGGTTAACCACACACGCTCCATCAACAATGATAACACCCGAGAAACCCATTGCCACTCTTTATTGTGACACCACATTTCTACTGTTTGTAAATACTATGGTTTTTCATAAAATTTCATGAATACAAAAAATACGGTTTATCAAAAACCGACAATTTACATGTTTAAAAACAATGGGTGTACAAATCCATATCAAAACTAACCATAGTAAGCAAGAAAGGATTAAACCTTGAGTCCAAAACGGGAGCTAACTCGGGCTCCACTCCAGCTAAACTTCTGCCAAATATACCTTAGCTTTTAACCTGGAATACATGGCAAAACATAAAATACGTAAGACAATAATGTCTCGTGAGTTACATGAGTTTTAGACTCAAACCTTTAACTTCTTTTCCAACTTTTATAAAACTTATAACGTAAAACATCTTTCAAAGTTTTATAATATTATCATACCATAGCTCATTGTTTTTCAAAATCATTACATATCATGCTTTGCAAAAATATCTTCTTTCAAAACTTTATAATAGCAACTTACTATAACTCTTTACTTCTCAAAAATCATTTTATGACATACTTTACAAAAATAACATCTTTCTTACTTTCTTTGATTGGTTTTATAAGCTTGCTAGATTTTTATACTTAGGGCTTTAATCACCATAAGTGATACCCCAAGTCTCTATGGCTAGAAAGAACGGATCAATCCTCACCATAGAAGTGCTGAGGCAATCTACTTCGCGATGGGGCTTTTTCCCCAGTAGATCCCTTACCTAACCCGGGTAGGTTGGAACATAGTTCCCTTACTAACGCTGCTTGCAACAATTACCAGTCATACAAAACATTTTCTGCTTACTTTAACAATTACTTACTTACATAGTGGCTAATTGCCAAACTTCACCATTTCTTGTCTTTATGGCTGAATGCCAAATTCATAACTTTTGTTTCACATAAACCACATGTTTAAAACATGTCTTTATAACATTTTAGGCTTAATGCCAAATCATACTTTCCAAACATCTTATGGCTATATGCCCATTCATACTTGAAAACATATACAATTTGTAACCAAAATATACTTCTTAAACACATTATGGCTATATGCCTATCCATACTTTCAAACATGTACAACTTGTATTTCAAAATATACTTTCACATAATTGGTACATAGACCAACATACTTTCACTTAATATAATTTGTAGTTCAAAACTTAGCTTCAAATATAGCATTTTACTTTCACAACAATTTAGAAACAATACTCTTGCATATAATTTCACATATAGAAATTTTATAGAAAAATCTTAAAAATACTTACTTGCCATGTACCCCAAAATGGGTAAAAATACTGCATGTACCTCATGTATTGCTAGAAGATTGACTACATGTTCCTTGTATTTATACTCTTTTGTGATTAAATAATCACTTGGCATGAACCTATAATTAACATGTTATACATTAACATTCATGCTAACTGATTTTATAACTCATTAGAGTCATTATAATACTATTTTGGGTCATAATAAGTATATAACTTTAAAATGACCGACTTTAATTAAGTCGTATTTTATACGTATTTTACTACAGTACCCTCGGAGGGTCGTATTTCGATTCCGACAATTTTCCATGAAGTTTTAGGCCATAATAGACCTATGTTTAAAATTTGAGCTCAAACGGACAAGTTTTGGACCAAAACTCAAAATTGAAAATCACTTGGCAGGAGACTCACTGCATGGTTCTGCAGGCGCCGCTTGCGACTCGACCAAGGGTGTGGTCGCGACTCGAAGGCTGCTGGTGCCGCCTCGCGACTCGACCAAGATGTGGTCGCGACTCGAAGGCAAAGCAGGTTGCCTTATTTGGCGATTTTTCAAACTGCAGTTTTCACTATTCGCCCCATTAAGCTCTTAATACTTAACTTAATTGGTTTAGGGTTATATCTAGGCCCTAAATACCCACTTACACTTATTTTTAAACTTCAAAATCATCAATCCTTCTTTAAAATCTTGAAAATTCTTCCAAAAACACCATTTTTCACCAAAAATCATTTTAGTGAGTTTTTAAAGGTTGGAACTGATTTCTTACTTCTTTTATGACATTTTTAACTTAACAAAACCATTAGACCTGTATGAAATCAGTTTCAACTCATTAATTCAACTGTTCTCATAAAATCCCGTTTTTTACATTTTTGGTCCAAAAACTGAAATTTTCTTCAACTATCTCTTACAACTGGTTTCTTCCATCTTTTATAGTATATTGAACTTCATAAAACCCTTAAAACCATCTTTGTTCACAAGGACCCGTGAACTAGGGTTCTTGAGCCAAAAATTCATTTTCTTGAAATTTAACCAAAATCAATGTTTATATCTTGTTTTCTAATACAAATTGACTAGATGAAATGTTTGATTCACTTGAAACATTTGAACCTTAACTGAAATTTCAGTTTCTAGTTCCTCCCGAGAAGAACATACAAGGAAGTGAGGCTAGAAATTTGATTACTAACCTTAGAAGCTTGGAATCACCAATTCCAATGGTTGATTCTTCACTCCTTGCTTCCAATTTTCGTGAATCCTAGAAATCGGGTCTTCAAGGTTCTCTCCTGTAGCCTCTCTAGAACTATCTTCTGAATTCTATGATTATTAATGAGATATTTTCTAATTTTTATATTTTCCATATTTTCAATTTTAGTCCCTGAACCTTCATTCCTTGGACTTTGACCACTATAATCAATTTTTATCACATAAAACCTTCTTTTCTTATATTTTTGCCACAAGTAAACATTATTTTTACATATTTGGTCCTTCAGATGGTCTAGTGTCCAAATTACCCTTTTATGGCAAATTGACCAAATTACCCTTTTTACTAGAATTAACTTTCAAATACTTATCACCATTATTTGGTGTCAAAATTTTATTTCAATATATATATTAGCTCCAAACAAATCATATTTCCTTACTTAAAAGTCATTTGGATGTCAAATGACCATTTTGCCCTTTCTCATCATCTTTTTCCAAACTTTTGGTATTTTACCACATTTCTAAACAAATTATTTTAAAGCTTTCAAAATATGTTTGGTCTTTTCCTTACGTATTTTCTCGAATATAAATTCGAGATTTTTGGGTCGTTACAACTACCTCCCCCTTATTGGGATTCCGTCCTCGGAATCATCACATAACTATAAATTTAAGGGATCACTTTTTTTTTGTCTTTTCTTCAAAGGTTTTCAATTCAAGTCTGGTTCATAGTAAATACTTTCTTTTATCATTTCATACTCAGATTCTTTATTCTTTTATCTTTTTGATATCCTCCTTTTTGAGTTACTTTTGGGTTCTTATTCACTTTTAGAGATTTCTACTTTCATATTCTTATCAAGAATAACAGCTTACTTTGTATTTCTTCTCGTATGTTTACCAAGACTTCATAAAATTTATATTAATCATATTCTTTACTTATAAAACTTCTTCCCAAATACAATTTGGTAAAGCTTTGTATTTATATAAATTTATAAATACAAAATGTCTTCCTCTTTAGAATAATATTTCGTTCTTTAATGGACATTTCACTTAAACATACCTTATTCATTATTGTCTTTCTCTTTTCTCATATCTTTGTTCATGCATTATACATAATAGTTTGCTTTTATTCTTTCTTTATTTCTACTGGCAACTCTCAGTTGGTTACCATTTTTTTTAAGAAATGCATTCTTTTCCTTTCGTTTCATTTCACACCCTTACTTTTCTATTTGGGACAGAATCTATCGAATCATCATATTGTTCACGAGAATCTGCATCTCTCGTTCTGAAAATACTGCTTTTTATTTTAACAATTAGACATGTTTAGCTTTCCTTCTATGTACCATATACAATATTTGACCTTTTAAACTTGTACAGTTTTTCTGTTTTCAATCCTTTATAGAGGATTCACAATCTCTTTAAAACTTTATATCTTCCCAGTTAACCAAATATCATTTTGGTCATTTACTCTCTTTTCCTTATAATATTCATAATACTTATAATAAAAAAAATACATTACTTTTAGTAAATGACCAAAATACCATTTTCGGTCATTTTATCTGTTTTCTCAACTTTTTAGTCATTCATTCATGTTTCATACTCTTCATTCTAGTTACTTTCCTTTCTACCTCATTTCATTGATATACAATTTCTTAGTAAACTTATTTTACAAAATTGTTTCATACTTCAATACTTTTTATCATAAATAACAATCTACTTTATAATTCTTCTCATATCTTTACTAAACATGTGAGATTTTACTCACAGCATTCTTTATTTATAAAGATTCCAATACCATTAAACATAATTATATATGTTTCATATTTATGTAATTTCATAGATACACAAAATCTTTTCCTTGTATAAATTTTGTCCCTTAATGGACATTTTACTTGAACAGAACTTCTTCTTTGCCAATTCTTATCTTTCACATTAGTGCTTAGTTTAGCACCTGATCTTTAGCTTATTCTTTTCTCACGGTATTTAAATTGTTTACCATGATTAATTCAAAATTTGTTTTTCTTCAATTCACTTATGGGACTTCATTCATGTTGCATAATATCCACATATATATATATATATATATATATATATATATATATATATATATATATATATATATATATATATATATATATATATATATATATATATATATATATATATATATATATACATGATTCTCTTTTGGTTTAAGAACTCAACTAGGTATTTTAAACATTTTCGTCCCATGACGAATTCTTAACATAACCCTCAATCACCATTATCATTCGTTACTCTTTCTTGTTGTAGCTAATGCCAACAAAATATTTTTCTTAGCTTTACATCTTTTACCATTTCTGTTATGTGTTATAAGGCTACATGCCTAACACATTACGTTATTCTTTCATTTATACTCCACTTCTTTACACTATATATTTCTTTACAACATTATATATTTCATATTTCTTATAAAACTTCCTTCTTATGTATCTCTAGGTGATACAAAACTACCATTTATTTTCTCGTCATCTTTCGTTCTTTTGTATTTCGAGGCAATATGCCCAATACATTATTTTACTCTTTTGCTTTATACCTTATGGTATTCTAATTAGAATACTATTTCATGACCATCTTTATACTTTTATCCATTATATATATATATATATATCTCAACACTTACTCATGCTTTTATATTTATAAACACGTATAAACATATATACACTTCCTTGTATTTCATGGTTACCAGCCATGTACTAACCATTTCTCACAATTTTTGGAGACTTTTAGCCTTTATTCCCATTCGGAAGTAGTAACTTCCTGTCTGTTTATCATAGTTCTTACATTATCTTTAATTCTTCGTCTACTACTTGTTTAGATATTTACTATTTTTCTTTACTTCATATCATTTATGACCCTTAGTCATTTTGCTCACATGCTTTTGGTTTTCTTCCATTATCATACATCATTATGCTCTTTCATTACTGGTATTTCTTCTTTTATTTCATTCATTTGGTTGCGGAACTTAATTCCTGGCAACCACCATCTTATCATCATTTGTTTCACCTTTAATTTCTTGCCTAAGATTTATTTAGGCATTCAACCTTTATTTCTCGATTTACATTCATTTTATCACATTACATTAATACATTTTACTTAAAATATCATAATCTTTAACAATTTACCATTCATCATTCTTTTCCCCATTTGGGTAATCTTACTTTGTTTTTATTACTCATTATAGCACTGTACTTATAACTTATTCAATTGTCCATCTTTGGACACTTTCATTTATCTTTTTTTTTTCAACCCCCGACAGTTAGTCTTCCACTCTCTGCTACCATTGTCATATTCTATCTTTAGCTTTTCTCATAGTTTTAATCTTATCGTCTTGCAACGATATTCTGCTTCCCTTATGTATTTAATATTCACATATCTTTTAGTGATAATTTTTAAATTCAATGATCATGCCCAAAGCACACCACCTGCTTGCATTAAACTCTTCTTTACTACTCTTTTTATTATTATAGAAATATATATACTATTAATACATTCTACATATAATTTTCATCTTTCCTATAAGAGTCTTACAGCTCTCATATGGGTAATCAATACCCACAATTCTTC
Source organism: Cichorium intybus (assembly GCA_023525715.1). NCBI lineage: Eukaryota > Viridiplantae > Streptophyta > Magnoliopsida > Asterales > Asteraceae > Cichorium > Cichorium intybus. The sequence goes on along the minus strand of CM042011.1, from coordinate 156,341,755 downwards.
TTTAAATCGCTCTTATTCATACTTCCTCTAGCCTTGACAGGCATATACTTTAATGTCTTTCAATCTGTCTAAAAATATTAATTATCACATTATTTCTTTTACTTTACCATACTAAGTGGTATATATCCACTACATTAACTTTTATTACTTATAATCTTTCTTGTTCTTGTTACATAGGTATATAACTCCTATGTTATCCTTACTACTCTCTTCACAAACCCTTACTCACCAGATTACCATAATTCCTTTATGATTCCACCAATCTCAACACATATCCTGTGATTATGATAATACGGGCCCATATTACCATAACCACCTATACATATTGATTTTGTTGTTACCACAAGGTTTCATGGAACACTGGTTCCTTTAACTTATAGCACCATTATAAATACATGGTGATCAATACTGAAAATATTTCTACTTTATAACATAACCTTTAATAAATATAGACAGTTACGGAAAATATCTTATAATTTTCCTAACGGTCAAATTTTTGCTCACTCTAAACGTTAGCTTAACACTTCTTAGTGTTACATATCTACATATTTTACATAATGCATAATGTCTTAATCATTTAAGACATCATATAACATACTTTCATATACTAACATTTTTTTATAGCATGAGTTTAAGCCTAGGAGTGGAACAAGCCAATCCTAATTCGCTTAAACTATGGCTCTGATACCAACTTGTGACATCCCATTTCTACTGTTTGTAAATACTATGGTTTTTCATAAAATTTAATGAATACAAAAAATACGGTTTATCAAAAATCGACAATTTACATGTTTAAAAACAATGGGTGTACAAATCCATATCAAAACTAACCATAGTAAGCAAGAAAGGATTAAACCTTGAGTCCAAAACGGGAGCTAACTCGGGCTCCACTCCAGCTAAACTTCTGCCAAATATACCTTAGCTTTTAACCTGGAATACATGGCAAAACATAAAATACGTAAGACAATAATGTCTCGTGAGTTACATGAGTTTTAGACTCAAACCTTTAACTTCTTTTCCAACTTTTATAAAACTTATAACGTAAAACATCTTTCAAAGTTTTATAATATTATCATACCATAGCTCATTGTTTTTCAAAATCATTACATATCATGCTTTGCAAAAATATCTTCTTTCAAAACTTTATAATAGCAACTTACTATAACTCTTTACTTCTCAAAAATCATTTTATGGCATACTTTACAAAAATAACATCTTTCTTACTTTCTTTGACTGGTTTTATAAGCTTGCTGGATTTTTATACTTAGGGCTTTAATCACCATAAGTGATACCCCAAGTCTCTATGGCTAGAAAGAACGGATCAATCCTCACCATAGAAGTGCTGAGGCAATCTACTTCGCGATGGGGCTTTTTCCCCAGTAGATCCCTTACCTAACCCGGGTAGGTTGGAACATAGTTCCCTTACTAACGCTGCTTGCAACAATTACCAGTCATACAAAACATTTTCTGCTTACTTTAACAATTACTTACTTACATAGTGGCTAATTGCCAAACTTCACCATTTCTTGTCTTTATGGCTGAATGCCAAATTCATAACTTTTGTTTCACATAAACCATATGTTTAAAACATGTCTTTATAACATTTTAGGCTTAATGCCAAATCATACTTTCCAAACATCTTATGGCTATATGCCCATTCATACTTGAAAACATATACAATTTGTAACCAAAATATACTTCTTAAACACATTATGGCTATATGCCTATCCATACTTTCAAACATGTACAACTTGTATTTTAAAATATACTTTCACATAATTGGTACATAGACCAACATACTTTCACTTAATATAATTTGTAGTTCAAAACTTAGCTTCAAATATAGCATTTTACTTTCACAACAATTTAGAAACAATACTCTTGCATATAATTTCACATATAGAAATTTTATAGAAAAATCTTAAAAATACTTACTTGCCATGTACCCCAAAATGGGTAAAAATACTGCATGTACTCACCTCATGTATTGCTAGAAGATTGACTACACGTTCCTTGTATTTATACTCTTTTGTGATTAAATAATCACTTGGCATGAACCTATAATTAACATGTTATACATTAACATTCATGCTAACTGATTTTATAACTCATTAGAGTCCTTATAATACTATCTTGGGTCATAATAAGTATATAACTTTAAAATGACCAACTTTAATTAAGTCGTATTTTATACGTATTTTACTACAGTACCCTCGGAGGGTCGTATTTCGATTCCGACAATTTTCCATGAAGTTTTAGGCCATAATAGACCTATGTTTAAAATTTGAGCTCAAACGGACAAGTTTTGGACCAAAACTCAAAATTGAAAATCACTTGGCAGGAGACTCACTGCATGGTTCTGCAGGCGCCGCTTGCGACTCGACCAAGGGTGTGGTCGCGACTCGAAGGCTGCTGGTGCCGCCTCGCGACTCGACCAAGATGTGGTCGCGACTCGAAGGCAAAGCAGGTTGCCTTATTTGGCGATTTTTCAAACTGCAGTTTTCACTATTCGCCCCATTAAGCTCTTAATACTTAACTTAATTGGTTTAGGGTTATATCTAGGCCCTAAATACCCACTTACACTTATTTTTAAACTTCAAAATCATCAAACCTTCTTTAAAATCTTGAAAATTCTTCCAAAAACACCATTTTTCACCAAAAATCATTTTAGTGAGTTTTTAAAGGTTGGAACTGATTTCTTACTTCTTTTATGACATTTTTAACTTAACAAAACCATTAGACCTGTATGAAATCAGTTTCAACTCATTAATTCAACTGTTCTCATAAAATCCCGTTTTTGACATTTTTGGTCCAAAAACTGAAATTTTCTTCAACTATCTCTTACAACTGGTTTCTTCCATCTTTTATAGTATATTGAACTTCATAAAACCCTTAAAACCATCTTTGTTCACAAGGACCCGTGAACTAGGGTTCTTGAGCCAAAAATTCATTTTCTTGAAATTTAACCAAAATCAATGTTTATATCTTGTTTTATAATACAATTTGACTAGATGAAATGTTTGATTCACTTGAAACATTTGAACCTTAACTGAAATTTCAGTTTCTAGTTCCTCCCGAGAAGAACACACAAGGAAGTGAGGCTAGAAATTTGATTACTAACCTTAGAAGCTTGGAATCACCAATTCCAAGGGTTGATTCTTCACTCCTTGCTTCCAATTTTCGTGAATCCTAGAAATCGGGTCTTCAAGGTTCTCTCCCGTAGCCTCTCTAGAACTATCTTCTGAATTCTATGATTATTAATGAGATATTTTCTCATTTTTATATTTTCCATATTTTCAATTTTAGTCCCTGAACCTTCATTCCTTGGACTTTGACCACTATAATCAATTTTTATCACATAAAACCTTCTTTTCTTATATTTTTGCCACAAGTAAACATTATTTTTACATATTTGGTCCTTCACATGGTCTAGTGTCCAAATTACCCTTTTATGGCAAATTGACCAAATTACCCTTTTTACTAGAATTAACTTTCAAATACTTATCACCATTATTTGGTGTCAAAATTTTATTTCAATATATATATATATATATATTAGCTCCAAACAAATCATATTTCCTTACTTAAAAGTCATTTGGATGTCAAATGACCATTTTGCCCTTTCTCATCATCTTTTTCCAAACTTTTGGTATTTTACCACATTTCTAAACAAATTATTTTAAAGCTTTCAAAATATGTTTGGTCTTTTCCTTACGTATTTTCTCGAATATAAATTCGAGATTTTTGGGTCGTTACATTTATGAACCCCCATTGGTGTGCCGGTAACCCACACACGCTCCACCAACGTTTCATAAAGTGCAATGTGCAATTTCATGGGTTAGCATCAAATTCACATTTTTCTAAAGTAACTAGATTGGGAATTCTTGTACGGGTTTTAGTACTTTGATCATTATACTTTTAATGATTAAGCGGTCCTATCAAAACTGTTCGGCTAACGACCCTCCACTGATCAGACGAGCGGTGGGTGAGAGTGAACACCCATTAGACCGCCATTTTATAGGCAATCTCCTTATACCCACTTTATAGACCAGCTTCGTGAATGAGGCCTACTAATGATTTGACTAACCAATTTATCTTATACATATAGTATTAACCTTTAATAATATATATAAGATGTATTTTAAATCTTTTAAAATATTCCTGCTTTATCTTTTAATTTCCTGAAATTTAACTATTAAATTTCAAATTAAATTAAACCTTTAATTTGATTTAATTTATCTTTTAATTAAACTATTAATTAAATTAATTAAATCTAGATATTTTAAACCTTTTAAAATATTTTAGGATTTATCCTTTAATTTTCGAAATTTAATCATTAAATTAATTATCTTTTAATTACACAATTAATTAAATTAATTCAAATGTAGATAGGTTTTTCCAAATTAATCAAATCAATTTAAACCTATCTTAAACCCTTAATTATCGAATTCAAACAAACTGGGTTTAAGGTTATCCATTTAATTAACCAATTAAAGTTACCAAAAATAGAAAACCTCCTAAAACCCTAACCAGGAAAATCGAAAAAGAAGGGGGAGGGCTAGGGTTTCAAAAACCCTAAACCCTAAAATCGAAATTTAGGCCAAAAAAGATTTATAAACTTTAAACCCTAATTAGGAAAACTATTACAGCAATTCAATAAGAAAACAACCAAATGCTCTGATACCATTGAAAGGTTTTCCGCAACCATGAACTAAATAACCTAAGTTCACATGCAACCTAGAAAAGATCTATGTTTTCTTACTTTGAACATGTAACTAATTCCTAAAGGCCAAACAAAAATTAACTAAAAGAATAAATCATAAAAACTAACCTTTAGTTTTAATCTTGAAGCTAAGCAGCACAAGTGTCCTGCCTCAAATGAGATCACACCCAGGGAGCCAGAGGAAGGTCACGAAAATTCCAGAGAGAATAATAGAATGAGCACTTATAATGAGGTCTAGGGTTCCCTATTTATAGGGAAACAAGAAACCCTAGCCGTCAGGCATTTTCCGGATTATTCGTACGCGCGTCGCGGCCTTTTCATTTGCGCGCCGCGCGCCGCAATTCAACTATTGAATTTGTACGACTTTAATCCCGGACTTCCTGATTAATCTAATTAATGCCACAAAAATCAATCCAATTAATTTTTGATTAATTATTAATCAATCAATATAGTTTCTAATTAATATATTATCACTTTAATATATTAACAAACCATATCTTTTATTTCTATTGATTTATTAATCCCATAATAAACCAACCTTTCTCTCTACCGAACTTTCTACCAAACCTCCAGCTATGAGGGAAACCCAAATGGACTTTGCTTCTATTAATTATGTAAATACAAATTATTAGTCATGGCTTAGACACCTAATCCAACACACTATAGCCATCAAAACTTGAAACTAAAATTAAATCCCAATCTCAAATTAAAACCAAACCCTACAAATAAAAGCTTGAAAGTTAATAACCTCAAATACAAAAAAACTCCTTGGATACTCAAATCAATTGTTGAAATCGAAACATTAAACTAAAATTTAAACTTGAAACTCAAAACCTAACTGATTTTGATTTCAAATCATAATCGATTTTAAAAAAGTGTAACTGATTTCAAAAATCATAGCAGACTAATGTTACTAGTTTCAAACCAAAGTAAAAAAGAACGTAAACGAAGAAGATGAAGACAGTGAGTAGGATGAGGAGGAAGAGGATCTAAAATCAATTTCAAGGATAGTGGGTTTGGTGGTGGTCGCTAGAGGATTTGAAATCGAGCAGCAATGGAGTATCATTGTAGAAATCAAGCAGAAAAAGAGCACATTCCCCGCATTCGAGCAAAAATCGAGCAGCAATGGAGAATGGCAGCGATGGTGCAGAAGATGGGTAGTGATTGCTCTTTGGCGGTCGATGATTTTCGACGCCTATTGATACGAACCCATCCCATACTAGGCCCGTATTGTAACGCCCCATTTTTGGCGTTAACGTTAAAGTTAACGTTGATTATATTAATTGCATATTTTAAAGGAAATGATAATAAATTTAATTAGAAAGCGGACTGTAGAATTAAACCCCGTTTTCCGGTACGTTCCTAGTTTTGAATTTATTATGTTAGCGAATAATAATAATAATAATAATAATCAAAATAATAATATCATACTAATAATTTAATTATAATTGTTTGGTGGAAGATTATGTCATATTATGAAACTTGCTATGTTGAAGTAATTGGTTTTGGGAGATTTAAAAATAAACCTAGAAATTAGAGGGGCCAAAGTTGTAAATGTTGGAAAATTGCAATAACTGTGAGAAGAATACAACAAAGGTTTGAATGTCAATGTGGGGCTAAAGCAGCTCGTGGCGGTTGCAAAGTGGTATTCCTTTCTCTTTTCTTCCCAATCGTAGACTTCTTTTCTCATTCCTTTTCTCATTTTCTCTCTCCCTCGTTTTTCTTTGTTGCTGCTATCGTATGGCTTAGTGAGGGAAGGGAAGATGAGCTCGTGATCAGCCAAATGAAGTGAAGAAATACTTGTGATTGCTTATAGTGGTAAGTTCTTTCCTCCCTTCTTCTTGTTCAAAACCGTGACCACACCACCATCATGACTCCGCCATGGGTTTTGGTGTGTGTTTGTGTGGTGTTATGCTTGTTTAACTGTGAATTTCCTTTAACTATTCTTGTCCGTACGATTTCCTTGTTCTGTTTTCTAATGGTTTTAAGGACCTTCTATTGATTTTCCATCTAGAATTAATCTTTGGGGCTTTGCATGCTAGCCGATTTTATACACACACATACCTTGGTGTATGCTTTAGTGTGTTTGTTGTAAGGCTCGTGTTATGGTACTCTTATTCCAAGTTCCCTGATTTTGAAGTTTCTTTTGACTTGTTTCTGATCCTTGATGTCTTAATCCTTGTCTTAATGGGTTTAGGAATTGAAATCCTAAACCTTAATGTTATTTTGAGATTTTCGTATTTTTCACAGTTTTGGACATATTCTTAGAAAATTTGTATAAAATCGTATATTTGGCCGTTTGGGGTGAATCATACCTTTCTGGAAAGGTATACGTGTCTAGTTTCTACATTCAGAAGGCCATGGTCTGATTCGTGAGCTAGCTTAGGTGAAATTTGCAAGTTTCACCAGCAGGTCCAGGACTGTCCTGTACAGTGAATTCTGTCTTGATTAATCCATTATAAATTATACAAAAATCTTTTGGGGGCAAGGTCTGTGGCCTTAGTTCACTTTTGAAGTCTATGTTGTCCATACCAAATTTCAGAGTTCAATTCGTAACCCATTTGGAGTGACTAATACTTCTTTAAGGTGTGGTCCTGTGAGTGGACTGATAAAGTCAGTCAACTTTGTCGATATATCATTTCTTATTGGTGAATGCAAAAGACCTGAGGTCAGGCCCTGTGATCTTTCCCTTGGGTCTAGTTTACCCTTGATTTTTATTAGATTTTATTTTCAATATATCCTTGGTTTAACATTACAAATCCTGTCGTGGGTCTAAAAACCAGCCTTGCTGCCAAGTAATATTTCGTGGTTTTTGGTCTTGGTTGCGGCTTAGAGTTCGTAGCGGGTGTTCGGTCATATATGTGCTCATTAAAGATAATTAATATATCTTATAGGAGTATAAGGTGTGCGGTTTTGAGCTTGGTTGGATTTGCGGAGTTGCCGCACGGATTTCTACATTGCCGACTCGAGGTGAGTAATATGTGGATTTTTGAGTACATAGCAAAATGAGTTTTATTCAAAATGTTTTGGAGTCAAAGTGGTTTTATGGCTTTAAAAGTATTTTATGAAAAATATGCTTATAATGTGTACAGAAAGAGAATCAGAAATACAGTGAACTGATAATGTGATTGACCCTTGATGATGAATTGCTTAGTATCCGGATAAAGACCACGGCCTGCTGCGGTAGGGGTGGCAAAAAGACACTACTGGGATGATACCTCCCGTCGCGAAGTAGTTGTCTAATTACCTTGGTAGATGAATCTGTTTCATGCTATTGAGGAAGTAGTTATACGGGTGCGTCTCGTATAAAACCTACGGGTGCGCTCGTAGGAATGTGCTCACAAATGAAAAGGAAAACCTATGGGTGCGCTCAATGTTTAAAATATGGAAAACTATTTTGGGTCTAAAACCCATATTACTCACGAGACCTATGTCTTACGTATGTTTTTTTTAAAATGCTATGTACTCAGGTAATCAAACAATGAATTAGAAGAGTCGAGTGTGGGGGACGGTAGCTTTCGTTGTGCAAAGTATGTGCTGCTTGAATTGTGGTAATGATACAGAAGAGTAATACCCCGTGTGTATAACTAAATATTTTGTATTTTAAAGTCTTGGAAAAAAAATTTGTGTGAGATTGGGGTGTTACACGTATCAAGCCACAAGCCCAAATGTAGAACTCATTCCCAAAAGCTAGCTTGAAGAAGGAGGGGACACTTAGACTTATAAGCCACTAAGGTCGTGTTTGCTTCAAGTTTTTTAATGGAATTCAAAGGAATTAGAAAGAGAAATTCCGTTCAAAACGTGTTTGGTTAAAAATGGATGGAATAGAATTGTGTAAGATTCCATCAAATTCCATATATAATTGAATTTATCATTCCTTTGCATACTGTCAAATAATTCAAATTCCATTGATTATTTTTTCTTATCTCCGATTAAAATGACATATTTAACCTTATAAAGGGTAGTTTAATCAGTTTATATAATTTGTATACAAATTCTTTCGATAAAATTTGCAAACTAACAGAATTCAACAAATAATTCTATTTCATTATCTGTCAACCAAACGCGCTAGGGATTCAAATTCCTTCGGATTCCAATTCCGTCAAATTCTCATTCATCTTAAAGATTCCAATTCCTTTGTAAAAATTCTGTGAACCAAACGCCCCCTAATTGAATTTGTTTTCTACCAATGTGGGATCGTAACAATACCCCACGCTTTGAAGAGCCAACGTCCTCGTTGGTCACGATTGGCACCCCTTTTTTGGTCCAAGCCACCACTCCATAGGTCACCACTCCGAGTCATTGTTGGTCACGGCTGGCACCCCCTTTCGGGTCCAAGCCACCACTCCGCAGGCCACCACTCCAAGGGTTGGAACCTCGAAAGATGAGGACGGCTCTGATACCAATTGATACAAACTCATCACATACTAGGCCCGTATCAAGCCACAAGTCCAAATGTAGAACTCATTCTCAAAAGCTAGCTTGAAGGAGGAGGGGACACTTAGACTTATAAGCCGCTAATTGAATTTGTTTTCTACCAATGTAGGATCGTAACACCCATGTTCTAAGTGGGTTAGGGCTTTGAGCATAGAAAAGAGAGAGTGAAGATATCGAGTCTCTAGGTCTCTAGAGGGGTTGAGATAGCTGGATAAGGTGGGGATGGGGATGGACCCATTTTATTTTTTACCTCTATAATAACAAATAAATTATAAGAAAATTAGAAAAGAAATTAATAAGTGTATTATAGCTATTTTACGATGGACATGAAAATCGTAACAAAAAAGACCACAATAACGGCCTAAGTACAAAAAAATTCAACGATTAAACGTAAAATTTTGACGAAACTACATGCACGATTGATTTTAGTAAAGTTGGTTTTCTTTAACTTTTTATGGTGAATGTTATTTAGCTTTATTCTCTGCTTTTATAAACTTTCAATTTTCATATATGTGGTGGACAGAAAGAAACAAAAACTGAATTATTAAATTAATTAAATGATAATGGGTGCAGGTGCAGTTGTGAGTTGGGTACCATAAGTTTATAAATTAAACATTACTTGTAATCACGTTCTTACGATCATTATCCTCTAATTATTAGTACTTTAAAAGTAGGCGGTGTGGGAGGTTATGCGCATCATAAATTTTATAATTATAAAATAGAGTAATGTGCAAAGCTGGTTTGTGGAATTTATTAGGTTCAAAAAGAGATTTATTTTTATTTTAATTTATATTTCGATTTATAGTCCTGGTTTTTGGCATGGATCTCGTGAGTTGTTCTATAGAATTATAAAATAGAGTAATGTGCAAATCTGGTTTGTGGAACTTTATTAGGTTCAAAAAGAGATTTACTTTTATTTTAATTTATATTTCAAATTATAGTACTAGTTTTTGGCATGGATCTCGTTAGTTTGATCAATAGTAAAGGAAATTACAAAAATAATTATATTTTTTAATCACTTAGAAGTTACAGCAAAGATATAATTACACTACACAATTAACCACTTATTATATAGGTCATATAGTGGGTCATAGTGGACCCACTTCAAAATGCTAAAAGGATGTGTTTTCCTTAAGAATACTTCATACGAAAACCCGATGAAATGGGCCTAAGAAATCTGATAGTGTAAAATTGGCATGTAAAATGGTGGACTCACTTTAAAAATGTGTGGACCAATTGTGAGATTGCTCAATGGGCCTATAAATAGATGTAATTTCTTTAGTTCGAAATTGTATATACCAAAACGCTCTGTAAATAGGGTGAATGAAAATATAGTTCTCGTTTCACATCTAAACGGGCAGTGCAATGTTGAAAAAAGAAGCCATTATGGTGTTGTTATAGGCCAATGCAAAAGTCCCGTATAGACAATTAGTTCTCTCCACCCCCTGTAGTAAATCAAAATTTTCAAATTTGATGACTTCATTGCTTTACAATGATTTCATCTTTTATGATTGAATATCAACTCACTCTGCCATTCACATCAATTACATTGTGAGTCTCCCTTTTTGTCATGAGAAAGAGAAAATTGTATGTTATTGGGATCAAATATTGTTACTGATTTTAGTGTCACTTGATCATTTAGTGTAATTGGAAGTGCACACTTGTATAAGTCGAGTTTGATGTCTAGCGTGACAAATTGGGAGGGGGGGGGGGGGGGTAAAGGGCAGATCCCCTTGCAATGGTCCCACTGACCAACACCTCGAAACCTAAACAGAATTTCATATCACAAGCATAGTGGAAAAATGTGGATCCAAAATAAGGGAATATGGAAAAATTGGAAAGGAAAGCCTGAGTTGCCAGACAGTCCACAGACAACCATGTTGCCTTCGATAGCCCAAACAGTCAGACATTCACAATGTGTGATCAGTTATCTCTTGCGGCATAAGCTGGCAAACATTTTTTTTTTTGTCAATAAACTACTATTGATTGTAATCGACGTTTTCATCATCTTTATCCAATTTTCGGTTAGAATGCATATATATACTCATACCACTCTTGGAACTCCTGAAATCTTGAAAATTACTACACAACTCTAGTATGTTGCATTCTAATTTGTGCCTAAATCCGAGAGTGCCTCTGGTGGATGCATTAGGTCGAAATATTATTAATCACTGAAAGTGAAACTAACATAATCCATTAAGATATTAGAAACCAAATTGATTATTAAAAATGACCATGTTTCCTTCCATAATGAATATATAACTCGTAATCTAATAATTGCTTGGTAGACAGTTACAGACAAATGGCAATTTAACACGATCCATATGTATATATTAGACCTGGCAAAATCGGCCACGACACGATAACTCGACACGAACACGACACGAAAGTTAAACGGGTTGGGTTAGTGTCAATACTTTCAACTCGAAGATGACACGATGACCCGTTTATATATATATATATATATATATATATATATATATATATATATATATATATATATATATATATATATATATATATATATATTAAATATATTATAATAAGTATAACTAAATTTACCAAATGGTTTTGAGTTTTGACTTGTTGCTGTTGCGTAACCCGGTTTGGCCCAATTCTAGAATTTAGAAATTAGTTTTGGGCTAAATAATAATAAAACAAGTTTAACCTAGGACATCCTCTCTTCATTCTTACGACAGACTCTCAATTTGACTTCCTATCTCACGCAGTCACGCACTCACGCTCAGTCGCTCACCGTTCACACTCTGACGACTCAATCTCACTTCCGAACTCAGGCCTACGGCTTACCTGTTCACACTTCCGATCTCAGGCAAGCGACGTCGCCTCTCAAGTAGTCGTCGCCTCAACCAGTTAGTCGTCGCCGGTCTTACGATCTCAGGTTAGTTCCGATTTCTTTTTATTGTTATCGTTTCCATACGGCTTACCTGTTCACACTTCCGATCTCAGGCAAGCGAGTGAGCGACGTCGCCTCTCAATTAGTCGTCGCCTCAACCAGTTAGTCGTCGTCGGTCTTACGATCTCAGGTTAGTTCCGATTTCTTTTTATTCTTATCGTTTCCATACGGCTTACCTGTTCTCGATAATAAAACACCACATGAGATTTTTATATGCCTTGGTATAATCACCTTAAGGTGTTTTGGTTGTCTCGCTTATCGTTTCCATTTTATGTTCACTGTTATCGTCTCCCTTTTTGTTCTCGTGTCCATTTTGTGTTTTGATTTCCCTTTTCTGAGTTTATTTCATTGTCTTTATTGTAGCTAGTTACCTGTTATGGATGGTCACAATCCTATTAACTTGTCTGGCGATGAAGGTGGTGATGAGGAGGTTGAAAGTGTTGCAAATAAGCCAGAAGTTCCATCAGATGCTAAAGCTACTAAAGCCTCTAAGAACACAGCACAAAGGAAACAGAAACCAATATTAATCGGTAACACTTTGAAACGCCAACGTAAACTAACTTCTCCCGTGTGGGATGAATTTCAAATACTTGACAAATTACATGCTAATGGAAAGCTCCAATGTCGATGCAACAAATGTGGGGTTACATACATTGCTGAAAGTCGACATGGAACAGGGAATATGCTTAGACATTCTAAGAGTTGCAAAGGAAACAATTATAATGATGTTAGCCAACTTCTTTTAAAAACTAGCACGAATGGTTCATTGGGAACTCGATCTTCCACTTATAACCATGAAGAGTTTCGTCAATTAGTAGCAATTGCAATTTCTAAACACAATCTTCCTCTTCAATTCGTTGAATATGAAGGTATTAGGAATTGTTTTGCTTACTTAAATTCTGAAGTCAAGACCATTGCTAGAAACACCATAAAGGGTGACATTTTTAACATGTATAAAATTGAAAAATCTAAGCTTATTGATGTGTTGCAACTTGTTCCTGGTAGAATAGCATTAACCTCTGATTGTTGGACTTCTGTGACCACCGATGGATATATTTCATTGACTGCTCACTTTGTTGATCAAAATTGGTGTTTGCAAAAAAAGGTTCTTGCTTTTACTATCATGCCTCCTCCCCATACTGGTGCTGCATTAGCTGAAAAAATCTATGGCTTGCTAAAAGAATGGGGAATTCATAATAAAGTGGTATCTATAACTTTAGACAATGCATCTTCAAATGATTCTATGGTTGATGCTTTGAAGGTACGATTGCTTTTGAAAGAGGAGATGGAAAGTAATGATGAATTTATTAAGAGCATGGCAACGAAAATGCACTTGAAATTTGACAAGTATTGGTGTGAATTTAGTACTATCATGGGTATAGCGGTTATTTTTGATCCCCGTTACAAGTTTCAAGTCATCGATTGGGCTTTCAAAAAGGTTTATGGCTCATCTTCCGATATTGAGTTGGAATTGTTTAAGAAAAAATTGTTTTCATTATTTGATGAGTATGTATACATTAATGACAAGTCCAAGGCAAGTGAAAGCTCATTTCATTCTACTAAAGTTGATAATAACACGTCCGACACATATATGATGGTAAAAAAACTGCCCTTCTTTAATCGTGTATTCTTTAATTCTTTTTATTACTTTTGTCTAACATCAATATTTTTTGTTAGGATTTTGATGATTTCTCAAGCTGCGAGTTTACTTCGGATGGCAAAACTGAATTGGAAACGTATTTGGAAGAGCCAAAATTACCTCGTACGGGTGATTTGGATGTGTTGGACTATTGGAAAGCACTTGAAGGACGGTTTCCTGTTGTTTCTCAAATGGCTAGAGATGTGTTGGCCATTCCCATCTCTACTGTTGCTTCGGAATCTATTTTTAGTATCGGAGGACGAGTTCTTGATATTTATCGAAGTTCATTAAAGGCGGAAACTGCGGAAGTACTTGTTTGTCTTAGAGATTGGGTCTTCAAAGAATGTAAGAAAACTTCCCAAACTTATTTTTTTACTGTTTAAACTACTACATTTTTTGTTAAAAAAACTGCATTTTTTGTTGTTAAAAAAATTGCATTTTTCCTGTTAAAAAACTGCACCAGTGCAGAAAATGATATAAAAACTGCATTTTTCTGTTAAAAAACTGCACCAGTGCATTTTTTCTGTTTAAAAACTGCACTTTTTTTTTGCTAAAAAACGGTAGCAACAATGCAGAAAATGATGTTTAAAAACTGCACTTTTTTAAGTATGTTAATGTTTGTTTTTGTTATTGTTACATTTTAGCATCATTGCAACCCGAAATTGAAGCCTTTTGCAAAAAGATTACTACATTGAAGGTTGATGCTGAAGACGATGAAGAGGAAAGTAACAAATCAAGTGCTAAAACACAACAATCTACATTAGGTTAAAGAAAAAGAATGAAGATGAAATGGCTTGAAAAAGACTTGAACCTAACAATGCTTTAAGCCTTTGACGATTTGAAAACTTGTTCTTTTGTTGGATTTTACTATGTTTGCTACTTTGCTCATTTGAATTTTGGATTTTGTATGTTTACTTTGAACTTGTAATTTTGTATTGGGTTTTCTATTGTTTTTTTTCATTTGGATGGATCATATACGGGTTACACGGGTTAAACGGGTAATACGGGTTATACAGGTTATACGAGTTATATGGGTTACACGGGTTAAACGGGTGACACGGGTTAAACGGGTTAAACGGATCTCATAGTTATACGGGTTCACGTGTCGTGTCGTGTTGACACGGGTTAGATCGTGTCGTGTTCGTGTCATAAGTTTCAACCCGTTTACATACACGTGTCGTGTCCGGGTTAACCACTCTCAACCCGTTTAATGTCTCGACACGACACGAACCCGGCACGACACGACCCGTTTGCCACCTCTAGTATATATACTTGCATGCGCATAACACATCTTTACCCATTCTAAATGTTATTTTCTTCAAGACTTATAGCATAAAAGATGTGATTGGTAGTAGAATAATATTTAATCACAATTATAACAAACTGAACCCAATTATATAGTTTCTAATCTAGAACAATATACAAAGACGTATGAATTTTGGGAACCAATGCAATGGGTCCATCCCACCACCTTCAACCTCGAGTTTTCCCATATAGATGTTGGTAGACAACCTTTGTTCGCCGCACCAGTATCATACTCAAAACAACCGCCATAACACACAATGCAGACATGATCAGATAAGTCGTAGAAAAGCATACCGAACCCTCACACTTCAAAGGCTCTTCCCCTAAATTTTCAAAACGTTGATTCCTCTGTCGTGCTTGCTTCTCGGCTTCCCTGTCATATATAGAACTGGCAAGGACGCCTGAAAAGACCAGCGAACCCGCAGGGTTCGCTAGTGTCATAAAATTGTATAAAGCACCAAATTTCTTGAGCCCAAATAGTTCTGAGGTAGCAGCGGGGACAACAGCCCAGTGGGCTCCATACCCTACACCAATCAGTAATGTCCCCACGTACATTGCCCCAGGCCAACCCATGGCAAAGAAAAAATGTCCGACTGCCATCACCGCCTGTGCAACCGCCATGGCTACCGGCCTTGGGTAAGCGTACTCCCTGACAACAATCTCTGAGAAATAACCCCCGCCAACACGACCCAAAAAGTTCCATATACTGATCATGGAGACAAATATGTGTGGTTTGTTGTACCCTAAAGACTGACTCATCTGACCTAAATTATCAATCACAGTCAACCCAGAACCAGATCCTAGTAACAGTGACCAGAAGATAAGCCAAAAGTCAGCTTTAACGAGAGCCTGTGAGAGGGTGAAGTCTTCGCCTCTATGTGGCCCTCTTCTTCTCTTAACCCTAACAGCTCCTCTTGCAGCCGCTTGGGCTATCTGTGCTTGCAGTCGAGCAATTGTTTTTTGCCTTTCTGAAGCGGGAAGCAGGTCTACTTCTTGAGGCTTTTCATCTTCCAGCTCGCTGAATATAACATCGTTAGGATCTGGTTCGGATTTTGCAGGTTCATTGGTTCGTGGTGAGGCGAGAAGAGCTTCTTCTTTTGGGTCGATTTTATCTTGTGAAAGTGTCATTTGTATCGGGATCATGATTGGAGCTACCAATAGCAAGAACAAGACAAGCGTGAAAATTCGAACAATGGTCTCGTTCAGATCTAATAAATCTTCCACAAGCATAACCCCCATCAGATACGCTGCTAAAATGAGGCACACACAGTAAATAAATGAGAAACTTGACCCGTCCAATGATCGGAGTTGTCTGTGACCTCCAACTGGCCGGACGATAAACATAAGAGCTATGACCACCATTGATGGTCCGACTGCAACCATGAATATGAGTGCGGCGCGATCAGGCCAATTGATGGATGCGTATATCTGGGTCAAAACTGCACCACCCAACCCTGCAAATCCCTTTAGTATTCCGACGACAGGTCCGCGGCTTCTCGGGAAGTTTTGAACGCATGCCACTAGTGCCACTGTGTTGAAGTAGGTTTCACCATTGGTTCCGACGAATATGAGAACGCACATCTGCATATAAACATGATTTTCAAGGGTAGCAATCGAGTGAAAATGCGTAGCAATGGGGTTTTAAACAATTGAAAATTTCGGTAGAAATTCGATACAGGGTAAATGATACTTACAACCCACAACGGCAACGTTGGTATTCTGTGGGTGGCGATGAGCCAGACGCAACCATAACCAATGAAGTTCTTAATGGCGCCAACAAGAAGGGCAGCCCATAAGGGTAATATCTCCGACAGGGTTCCGGCCAAAAACCCAACACTATCTCCGAGATCCTTAGCTACACCCAACCTTGCGACCTGCTTTTGATTGTAGTGTAAGGAGCTCTTAATTATCGGTGATATACTTCCGAACAAATATCCGATGCCGGCGCATGATTGTACCCACATTGCCGCCACAAATACAAGCCATCGGTTGTTGAAAAGCACAACCATGTATTCCTTAACCCTAACCATTTTCGATGATTTGAGAAGACGAAAGATTGGTTCATCTGTTTGGATTTGAGAGATGTATTTAGAGGGAAGAATTGAAGCATTAGGGTTTGTCTGGCTGTGATCACCGTCTCTTTTTCATACGGAGTAGGTTTTTTAGGATTCTTGGTTTAATGGGGGCTAAGCGTAGAATCCGGTGGAGCGATGATATAGCTGACGATATTTGTGGCAACCAAATCTATGGGTTCCGAACGCCTTTTACTCCAACAACTCAACAAGTGTCGTGTCGTCTTTCGTGTACATTTGCATTTCAATGTTTTCTGAGTTGTTCTTTGTCTATGAGAAAATGGATAATAATTTTGAGGGTTCATGTTATAGTTTTTACATGTCCCTTCGGGGACATCCGATAAAATTGGAAATATAGTTTTACATTAAATTTAATTTCTACATAAATCGAGTAAAATCTATTTTAAAAAAGTATTTATTTATTAATCATTTTATATTTAATTTTTATCGAATAACTAAATGTTATTTAATTTCAATTTTATAACGCCATGATAATTTTCTATATACTTGTGTGTTCAATCCATCCACTTTCAGCTGCCCTCGACGCTTTGAAAATATGTACATAGAAAATATGACTTAAATTGGATCATAATAATCTTTTAATAGTTATGCCTCCAACCAACGTGATTCTGGGCAATGATGTTGACATTTTCGAGTATGTGGGCAATTGGATTAAAGACCAAGATGAAAATAAATAAATCAAGACAAAACTTCATAAATGGTCCCTGTGGTTTCAGAAGATATCGAGTATGGTCCCTAACTTTCAAAAACCTCACGCATCGTCCCTATGGTTTGAAAACTTTTTGTAAATGGTCCTTCCGTTAAATTTTAGCCGTTAAACACATAACGGAGGAGGGCAAAAAAGTCTTTTCCACTATAAGGACCATTTATGAAATTGCTCTTTTAATTTATTTTTCTTTTTTCTTTTTAATACACTTTTTTTAAAAGATTTTATATTAAAAAACCCCACCCCTTCGTACCCCCACCCTCTGGTTCTCTCTTGATCGAACTGCAAAATTCCCATCTTCTTCCTCCATATTCTCTCTACTTTGCATCCCATCTTCTTCCTCCTTCTTCTCTCTACAAGATAGAGAGACTGAAGCGAGATGACGACAAAGCGATTTCAAGATTTCAAGATTTGGATGCAGAAAGAGAGATAGAGAAGGACCAAATTAGCGATTTTGCTGCAGGAGGTCGACCATGGCGCAACGTGACGGTATCTGTGGGCTGCAGTGGTTACCGGAAAAACAGAATCAATTTCAGTTCTTGCTCACAAAGAAAAACGATACCACGTCATCTTGGCATGTTAACGCCCGAGTCTTAAACAACATTGTTTGGTACGTAAGGTACGAGTTAACCTTCCCTCTCACAAGAATTTTGGAGTATCATAATAGTTTCAAGAGCTGGACAAGAAAAAGAAGCACATAGAGCCACTTGGAGAAGACAACAGAGGGCTGGAAGAAGATTAGGAGATCGAGGGAGAGATAGTATGCGAACAAAGGGATCTTTAAGTTCTAAAGTTGTTTCATGAATTGTGCCAAAGGGCAGGAAGAAGAAGACGACAGAGGTCGATAGTATGTTCATCCACCCTCAGTTCTCTCTCTTTCTCTCTTCTCCCGAACCCTAAATTCATTCTCTCTTTCACGATCACAAATTAATCACAGGTTGGATGTTGGATTTACTAGATAAACCATCGTCAAATTATTTCTTCTCCAAACTTGATTCAGTTAAGCATCGCTAATAGTTGGAAACTTTTATTTGCTGTGAATCATTTCTTTTTCATCTGCACCGTATGCTAGCCCTTTAAGCTCAGTTAAGTTCTTGTTCTGAAATTGGAATTGTGTAATGAATTAGTTGAAATTAAGATGGGTCTAAATATAGTTTGATTGTTTCAGTGTTCGATTATTCATTTTTTGGGGATTTTATTTTCTTGTTTCTGGAAATCAATCAGTTTTACTGAAATCGTGTGTTTAGTGTGTGTATTTGTATGGATTGAATATGAAATCGTATGCATATAGTTTTTTGTTTATGGAAATCATATGGTTTGATTTTCAGATGGTGTGTGTGTGTGTTTATGTTTCGTTTATGGGTTACATAGGGTTAGTTTTTTGGTTTCTGTAAATTGATTGTGTCTTTATGTGTGTGTTTGTTTGAATCTGAAATTGAAAGTGGCGGCTAGTGGTGGCGGTCGATAGTGGTGGTGGCGGATGATGGCGGCAGTCATTAGTGGGTAGGGTGGGGGCGGGGGTGGGGGTTCGAATTTTTTATTTTAGTGAAAAATTCTTAAATAATGTATTAAAAAGAAAAAGGAAAAAGTAAAAGAAATTGAAAGATTAATCTTCACAAATGGTCCCTAATATTGAAAAGACCATTTTGCCCTCATCCGTTAAGTAGTTAACAGCCAAAAGTTGACAGAGGGACCATTTATGAAAAGTTTTCAAACCACAAGGACTATCCTTGAGGTTTTTGAAAGTTAGGGACTAAACTCGATATCCTGTAAAACCACAGGGACCATTTATGAAGTTTTGTCATAAATCAATCTCATTATAGTGCAATGCGCATTGGAGCCTTGCTCGTCGAAGGTCTTCAACTACACAGGAGTATTTACACACACTAAAAAAATTGTCAAAGCATTATCATATTACTTTCATTTCTCTGCCTCATCGTTTAATATATACCTATAATTTCATATCACTTAAAACATTACGTTTTAATTATTTTTAATAAAAAATATTTAAAAAGTTTACATTAGTTTAAAAAAAGTACACTAAAAACTAACTACAAATTAAAGTAAAAATTAAAAAATTACATAATTAAAAATTAGAAAATAATTAATTAAAAATTAAAAATGATAATAAAAACTACTCATTGTCATATTATCGTCGTCATCATTCTGAATTTGATTTATATATTCCTTCAAATGGTGGTTAAGATTGACGTACATTTCAGCGTCATGTATTTTCATAACTCTAGCGAAGTATTGTGGGCTACAGGGTACAAATTGTTCATGAACAAGTAGCACATTGTACGGATTACACATACAAATTGTCCGATCATTTTTCTTCTATTATCATATTTTGTAATATGAAACAAGTGTACAAAATGTTGGCTATTTTGTACTTATCTCATGCGCATGTTGGATGTTTCATTATATGCCATTTTTTCTTTAGAATTTCAAAAACTCGTTTAACATCCTTCCTTACCTGTTATTGTATTGTATTGAACAATTTTCGTTTTTCGTCTTGTGGATGTCGGTACGCTTTGACAAATATAGAGTGCTCAGGATATATCTCATCAACAAAGTACTACACATGCTTGTATTTATTCCCAATCACTATAAATGGAAAGTCAAGTGCCTTTCTCCGTGTATCATCGAAAACCCTCCCCCTCGTCGCGATCACTTATGTGATAGCGTCGCTAAGGGCTAAAATACCTTAACATCATTTTAGCCCATGGTTTATCATCATTATTCAAAAATCATCCTTAAATGAAAACTTTACTTTCAACATCTTCAAAATAAGTCATTTTTCGTTCAAAACCGTTTTAAAACACATGGGATTTAATGAGAAATAATTCAGGGTTTAAGTTGCGGAAAACATCATTTGGTCCCACTTTAGATAAAACATTTTAGTTTATAAGGTAGTGAGGTTATTACAATTCAAATACCATTACACAACTTAAATGGAAACCACATAACACATGGTCTTCTAAACATCCAGCTCTTTTAAAGTCATCTAAACTCCTCAACCTGAGTACACATCAAAATAAGTTAGGCAATTGAAATACCTAGTGAGCTTACCCGAGGTTGACCCATTTAGAGGGGGTAGTGAACTACCACACTCGGGACAACCCCCAAAAATAGTTTGACACACACTTTAAAATTGGTAAATTCGTCATCTCAACAGTTGTATAAAAACATTAGTACATCATAAAGATTTGATATAATTGGATAGTTATGAAATGCAATGCAATGCATGATGCAACTATCCCAACCCATGTCCATCTCATAAAAGTCCATCTCACCCATAATGGCACCTACCCAAGTTCACAAGTAACATGCACAAACCATACTACTCGATCCCCATTTAGGTTGAACTAAGACTAGTGGCCATCACACTAGCCTCATGAGGGGTAGCAACTCCCTCATACGGTTCCCTATTGTCGGGAACAACGTGTCCTCACCTTCTTTATTTTAGAGAATGGCAAAACTCAAAACGTCTTCATAACATCTCCTACATCCTTTTTAATTGAGGAAATGACAAAACTCGTTCTTAATGCATCACATGGTCAATCCCATCCTATATGAAATGCAATGCACAATAGGATGCTCAAAACGTCTTTCAAAAACAGCATCATAATATTTGTTTGAAAACATATTTAAAATGACTCATTTCATGCAATGCACATATAGTACTCATATAACAATTAGTACATAAAAGCATGCATGAAAATAGTTGATAACACACACAAAAGATATTAGTTGGGATGTGTACTCCCGGTAAACTCACCCAATGTCAACTGACGAGTCAACACTAACATCACACAATGTTTGATGCATTGAAAGCGCTTCTAGACATCAACTCTTCCATCAAAATCCTCCTAGTTGAGTGATAACTCAAGTCCTTAGTCTCACCTCCAAGTCATTACAATACACCCCCTTCCTACAAGACAAGAATGGAAGGTGTCTAGGCCAACATTAACCACTAGTTTATCAAATTGACAAAAACGACCCCTTTCACTAATTTCTTTACAATTTAGGCCCTCAATATTAATTCAATGAATTATTTGACCTAATTTAAACTCCACATCAATTCCTTCATAACATCTTCTAATTTTCCAAATCTATGACTAGTCAAATCTACATAGGGTAAGTTTGGCCAAATTGACACTTTTAGTCCTTATGACAAAATTTCTCACATTTTGTTACAAATAGGTTTTAAAACTATATTTGGCTCATTTATCCACACTATAAAAATATAACAAAATATTAAATTTATTTATTCATTTGTTTTTCTTTATTTAAAAAATAAGTTTTATTTTTGACGGCTTAAGCCCAAAACTCCTAGGCCCAAAACACGGATGTTACAACAGATAAATTAAAGCTAAACCGTGAGTAGTTATTGGTGAGGGAAAACACAAACTGACTAGCAGTTGGGGTAAATTTCATGTCGTTGGTTGTAGATTGCATTAGTCATGGGGACCCAGAGAAAAAAATTTACAATAAGAATAAAAAAACAATGGGTTAGAAACTAACTGTGGGTAGAGAGAGATAGTAATGCTCCAGTAGCCAATCAGTGACGAAGAAGACTAAGAGCAACGTTAATGAAAGGCTGTCATGAAGTGACTATTGATGACAGCAGAGGGTGTCAGAATGAGTCAAATGACAATCAAGGGAAGAGAGGCCACCAATAGAAGTGATGATCGTATGTTGTAGGCACAAAACTGATTGTAGCGGGAGTAGACGGGAAGTCGAGAGAAAATTTTGTTTATGGTTCACATTTTTGTTTAGTAGAAGTCGTAGGAGACATGACATTGTACCATGATAGAATGTGTGAAAATGCTCTCAATTAGAATTGCATGTATTAATATCAACATATAGAGTAACATATTACATTGGGGGTCCCTATATGATACAAAAGTAATAAACATATAGAGATATGCAATAAATGTCTAACAGTTTGTAATTGAGTCTTTTCTAATCCTTTAATCCTTTATTTTATTCACAAAAGTCTACCATATTCTCAATATGCTTTACACAAATTACTAATTGAAGCAAGGAATGTTTTCAAACGATAGAAGGTTGTGCCAGCTATTATAGCATCTCAATTTATAGATAAATGAAAGTGTACTAGTACCGGATGGAGGGATCACATGGTGATGTTGGATGGATTCCATGAAGGTTGATCTTAATAAAGAATGTGTATCTCATTAGATGGATCACATAGTGACGTGGTGCTTGAGGTAAAAAATGACTACATTGATGAATGACAATTTCCAAGTGTGATGTCATTGAGATACAATGATATGGGTGTTCTCACGTAGCTCGAGAGCTTGATGACGAGGAGAGATCTCGTTTCTAGTCGCAATTTATCGTTTAATAGATTACTTTGTGTAGTTGCATTGTTCAATGTAGACTTGATAGTTATATGAGGGTTCATCTCTCCCTGAGGAATTAGGACACATGTTGTAAAAAATATTTATTTAACCTTTTTATAGAGTAAATTACAATTTTGGTCCCTATGATTTACACTAAATTACAGTTTTAACTTTCTTATAGAATAAATTACAGTTTTGGTCCCTATGATTTACACTAAATTATAATTTTGGTTCTAGTTTTGAAAATCTTGCACCGATGGTCTATGTGGTATTCAAATCTTTCATTTTTGGTCTCCATAGTTTCTAAATCTTTCACTTTTGGTCCATAAATGTAAAAGATTTGGAAACTAAAGGAACCAAAAGTGAAAGATTTGAAAACTAGAAACCCTTGATGCAAAACTAATACTAAAACTGTAAATCTGTGTAAACTACAAGCCCAAAAACGCAATTTACTCTTTTTTACATGAACTACTTTATGTTCGTTTTCACGTGTTTTGATTCAGAACTCCTAAGTTTTCAACTAATGGGAGTGAATTCTAAAAAATGGGATGGTTGTAATTGTTGAGAATTACTCTATATATTAAAAACCAACTTTTCTCTAAAAGTTTTGATGGGGATGGGGGGTTTGGAGGTTTTTAAAGGGGTGCGTTTTTTTACCAATTACGTTCCACCACCTCTCTTCGACCTCACTTCAGGACACCTCCACGTTTCTCCCACTCCACCTATTCCTCATTTGCAGAAAGTAAAAAATTCGGCCCCTAGTAACTTTCTTCTCCCAATGATAGCTATCGATTTCTCTTGTCTTGCTCCTTCCTCGCCCTCTCTTGATTTCTCCCATCTCTCTTCACCTAAAACAACCACATCTAAACACCTTGGTTATCGGCGTTTGCGGAGGGTCCCAAGGGGGCGACTGAATCTGTATCAAAATATTTGGAGTTCGCAAGGAAGAGGATTCCGGAAGAGAACCGGGGGGAAACAGAGGTCAGATTGATGGCAATGGCAGGCTTGAGGATGTTAGATTTGAGCGTTCAGGAGCAAATTCTAGACTCTTGCAGGACGGTTTTGAGGACTTCTGGGTTTGCCTTTCACGATGATTGTGCTTCAGTTATTACTTTTGAAAATCAAATCCCAAAAATCTCTACCTTTTTTAAAGGCAAGTTCCATCGTTTCCATGAGTTGAGGAGAGGAAAAGGGATTTTTTTCAAATTTAGAATAAGATTTTGTTCCCCCAGAAATACAATCATCAACGATTCCTCACTTGGGTATGTATTCTATTCTCTGAATCTTTTTTCCGATACGCTTCTTCTTTGTGTAGTTCACAATAATTTTAATTCACTGTTATAGTGTCTCCATAGAACGAAATGGACTTCCATATGGAAAAATAGGCCTGTTGTTTATACTTTTCTTGTTAATTTTAGGGTGTTGGGTTTTTGGTTGCATATCCCTGAATTTTTTCCGAGGTTCAAGAGTTTGTCTATATTACAAGAGTTACCTCTTTGAATGCAGCAATTTCAGTTGCATTGAATATAACAAGGTAATAACATCTCTATTTGTTTGTGCATGAAAATTGTTTCATACCGCGTGCCAACTGTTCGATGATTTGCGTAAATAAAAACTTTGATGTGTATGGTATCGCAAAATTATATATTTTCCTCCTTTCTGTTTCTTTTTAACGAGAGCACCATGTGAGTTTAGTTATGCAATTAAATTATTATTTTGAAGGATATTCAACAAGTAGCGTTACATAGTTGCTCATTCATTTATTTATTTTCAATTGAGTGCTTTGACTTTTAGTTGTTGCCAGACATAACAATTATCTTATGTAGGTGTGGAAACTATGAAAGCTGATTATGTCAGCAGCAATGGAGGATAACCGGAAAAGTGGAATCAAAAGTTGGAGGTTTGTCAATCCCCTATCACCCTATATAGGTCTTTTTGCTTGGTTTAATAGAAACTTACTTCTATTAAATGGCTTCAGGTATTTTTTGATGGTTTAATACCAACGCACATCCATCAAATTCATCAGCTCTTTTTTGTTGGCTTAAGAGCATTAGAGATTTTTGGTCTTTATCCTTATAATTGTAAGACCCGTATCCTGATTATAACATATACTTAAAATAAGAGTGTTAGGAATTATATGGTCATTGGTAATTAAAAAGCTAAGAAAAACTTTAGTTATAATTTCATATGAAAATCAGCATTTTGTGATGTTTTTAGAAAAATCATAATTAATTATAGGAACATTGTTTGGACCTCAAACTAGTGCACAAAGTTTACAAATTGAGTCTAGTACAATTCTTAAAAATAGTTGTAAGCTTGAAAGTGGCATTATATATGGTTAAAAATGCAATCTTCACTAAGTAGTTCGAAATTGACAGATTAGATAGTCTGTTTTCAAAAAATCATAATAAATCATAGAAAAATCGTATAAATACATACCATACATCCCTGGAAAGGTATTGAGATGAATTTACTGAATATCAAATAAAAACGTGAATTTAATGGGCTTAAGATCGGCTAAACCAGTCTTGAACAGACTGATTCTAGAAGGCCTTTAATTTCAACAAAATTATATTATTAAAATCTTTTGTCAAAAGTGTCATGCCATTTTTTATTCAAGAATTCAAGTATAAATACCCCCCAAAACATTTCATAAACCACACCAACAAATCTCAATCCAATATATAGAGGTTTCTAAGCACTAGAGTGTAAGAAGTGAGCGGAAGGAAGCTCAAAAGCCTAGCAAAGAAGTTATAGGTTCCGACGACCGGTCATAAGGTAACTACAAACCTTTCTATAGATTAATTAGGTATTGTAAAATAATTTTTGTATTAAGAAGTAGAATATGTAATAAGTATAACATATTCATTTCCAACAATAGTAAATAAAAACCTTAAAAACGTCATTATTATAACAATTCGTAATTCTGAAAATAATACCGATTGATTTACTTACGAGGACGGTGCCTAAGCCGATTACTTGGGATCTGGTTGTTGGATTTTCCGAAAGGCTAAAATGCTGAAAGGATCCTGCCACCCCATCTAATCTTCTACCTGGCCGTTCTTTACTTGATAAATCATGGAGTATCATATTGGAATTATTGAAGGGTTTAATGATGCGACTATAATATAGTTAAGGATTAAGAAATGATAGATTTCTTATTATGTTAACAGTTAAAGTTGAAGGAAATACAAAGCCGAGAAAGATAAACGATATAGTCAACTATAATCAGGTGAGTCTTCTCACTATACTATAGGTGATATTGCATGCGTAGGAAGGAAGATATGTTAGACTAAGGTGATCTTACATGTTATGGTAATTGTATGAATTATTGCTATGATAATGATTGTTTGTGGACTGAACGGGATAGCCCGCGAGCCAATAGGCGGAACGGGAATAGCCTGTGAGCCAATAGGCGGAACGGGAATAGCCTGCGAGTCATTAGACAGAACGGGAAAAGCCTGCGAGCGATAAGACGGAACGAGAACTGCCCGTGAGTCTTCAGGCGGAACAGGGATAGCCCGTGAGTCTCACAGACATATGAATGGTTATTGTGTGTTGTATGTTATGTGATGGATCGTATGGTATTTTGAGGAACTCACTAAGCTCCGTGCTTACCCTTTCCCTATATAAACTACTGTTTCAGGTACATCAGGTATAATGGATGGCAAGGCGTGACGTGTATACACTGTGCTGCTTCATTGGAGGACTGTTTTTGAATTTATATTCCGCTATATTGTGATTTCGTTAACTTCTGTTAATCCTGGGGTGTTTTCATTAAACTTATAAGTTATGGAATTTTATGAAAATTAATTAAGTGGCTTTTCTTATATTGAAGTTTTCGTTTAAAAATTTTTAAATTTACTCAAAAATTTTGGGATGTTACAAGTTGGTATCAGAGCACAGCTTGAGAGAATCAGGCTCACTTAGTGAGTTCTGAACTCAAGTTGAGGCTTAAGAGTTTTCTTAAAATATTTTTACGAAAGAAGGATGTTTTATGAGGGGTGAACTGAAGACACAGTGTGTACCGCCAGCCGACGCCAGTATGAGAAAAGGGGTTAAGTATTTAATATTGTAGATGTTAAAAAAACATATGGTATATGTTTGCTGAAATGCCTGGTAGAGATCACACATTGTTGTATTATTATCTGCTATTTGCTAATAGAACTGTATGCTAGTGCCGATAGGTTGCTTAGAGATTTCCACTAAGTTGTATACAATATGGACCGAATAGTCATAGAATGTGTGAGTTGACCTTATTGCATGTTCCTTGTTTGGTTGTTGCCTTAGGGAAGATTCTCTTATTTGAAAGACTGTTTAGTTCGATATTGTATACAACTACGTTCGCGAAACAACCTGTCATCACTGGAGGAAGTTCCATCTTAGTTAGAATAGCAGGGTGGGGGTGGGATTCCAAGTATTCCTAGAAGGGTTGACATATGCCTTATAAGCGCATATGTGTTAAAATTATCAGTGAGAAGCGAATTGGATATTTCGAGACGGGTCTTGGAACGGACATGGATAGGTGTGGAAGGTAGTAGTAGAGCTCCTACTTTCGAAAGCACAGGATCCGCGTTCGAGTCGGGAGTTCGTCACGAAGGATCCAAGGAACTGAGTATGTGAGTGTCTAGCATAATTAACTTAAATGCTAGTGTAATGTGGTAAACTTTTATCCATTCGATTTTTGAATGTTGATTGAGGTTCAGTAGGAACAATTAAGATGCGATCATACCAGTTTGGTTGGACCGATCATGCTTAAGTTGATTACTGAGCTTAAAGACTGTTGAAGGGGAGAATGTCAAAGTGCTATTGTGGTAGCTATTTTTCATGCAACTAATGGGCGCACAAGTCAGACAAGGACTAGAGGATGCAAGGGTGAGTTTTCCAACTCACGGTCAAAGAGGTGCAAGCGGCGCCTGAGATGATAGCGGGTATTTTTGAGTCGACTCTGTACATGCCTAGTGCTGTGTAATAGTGGGGCTACCTACCCTTGTATTGATCTTGCTTGAGTGATTGATCAGGTCGTGTGGGTTGAGAGTCTGGATCACTCGCTCGTGATTGAGGTAACTGACAATAGAGGTGTTGACTAGGGTCGCAAGCGGATGAGTAACATATGGTGGTTGATGTAAACGTCTTTACATTATCGAAACATGTTTATTGAGATGGTGTTTGCCCCTGATGCAAGTTGTTGGCTGAGCAGAGTGGGCTTGGTTTTTGTTCGAGAGTAAGGGCTCGTAAAAAAAAATTATAAATCGAATAAACAGACTTGGACTTTAGTCCAAGTGGGGGAGGAATACAATTAAGGGAACAACATGAATATTATATTGAATCGATGAAATTATTAAAATTATAGTAACACGTCAATATATTTAATTCATTACTACAACTTATTATTAATACATTAAGAAAAGTTTACAGATCTACTAACCTAAACCGGAGAATCAGAAAGAAGCGAGAAAATATCTTCTACACTCCAATCTTTGTCATCATTAGGTTGACTTGTACCTTCTCGAGGATTTGGAAGTGGTATGCCTTCAGTTATTGGAGGAGGAGCTCCAAGGTATGGGGTCTCGATAGGGTTGGAACCTGTAACCCCATGATTAGGGGCTAAATATTGACTCATTTGGGGCGTGTGTAAGTAGGGCAGTGATGAGGAAGGGCTCTAATTCGGAACCAGTTGGGGGTAGCTATAAGAAGGAGGAAACCAGGCTAGGTCACCTACAAAGCCTCAAAAATTCTCCTCACTCGAAGACTCGAGTAAACCAGGGTTAATACTACTCATACCAGAATTAGATGGCGGAGATTGCTGCTGTGTATGAGTTCTTGATGAATTTTCCCCCTTTTCCTGAATTTTTCTTTTCCTAAATACAACCTTATGAGCAGCTTGTATTAGCTTCTTTGTGTCGTCTGTTAGACCCGATTGTGACCCTTCAATTATCGCTTCTTTTTCTTTTTTTAGGTTGGGTATTAAATCTCCCGATAATTTTGTTGCCTCAATAAATTCATTACCAAATTTCTGTGGCACAAATAACTTTAGTAATTTCAACATTATGATATAAAGTAATTAAAAAAAATGTAGTTCTTTACCTCAGCACGATCAATAAGGGTTTGCAGACTCGTAAGTTGTCGTTGGGGCCAATGATTGATACCTAATTCTCTACAATGTTTTTTTAATTGTGTCGTTCCAATGTTGAGTTCCTTTGCAGCTTTCTCAATTGGTTCGTTAAAATGTTCAGCTATTATTTCCCTACTTAATAAATGTCTGAAACCTCTTCCACTGCCACCTGCTATGTTTTCTGAACTAGAAGGTTCAAATCCAATTGTATTGTTATCATTCTGGATCATTTGAACATGATCCTGTTTTTCTGAACCAAAGATGGACATTGATTCATTAAAATCAGTAGCTTCTATCGGTGGTAATTGTACGTTTTCAATCATGGACTCGTCTAAAGATGCATGCACTGGATCTTCTGAGTTAATGTTCAGCTCGGGAAAAATTTTCGGCTCATCGTTGAGTGGCTCTATTGGTAGTATATCTGGAAGACTATACCATAATTTAAAATCAAACAAAACATTAGAAAGATAATTGAAATATGGATGATTAATATCTAGAATGTTAGAGTCACCGAACTCTATTAAGAATGCCTGGTTTGAAGTACCCTCTCCTTGCGGAAAACCAGGTCCACGGTTCGACAGATCGCCCATTGAAGATCTGTTTTCCATGACTAGACTTTAAATATGAGTTCGTTTACGAACAAACTAGTGATAAGAGAGGATGAGACTGAAAATGAATGATACTACATACTTGTATATATAGTATCTTGCAGCTGGAACCGAAAGGACACACGGAACTGAAAGGACACCTCACGTTTTAATTACCGAAATTCAAACTAACTACAGTAGATGCGACTTTTCACTACCCCAAGTGACATTTTTTTTCAAAATTCCCTGCTTGACTCTGGTGAGAACGAGATAATAAAGAGACTTTTGAAATAAAACAAAATTTTATGTCTCCATATAATGGAAATAGTTTAAAGAGTGTTCAGTACTCAAAAAAAAAAAAAAAACTTACAAAAGGTGATGTAAATTTTATATTTCGGTGAAACACAAAAATTTGGAGATTCTACAAAAATAGACTTATTTAGCCAAAAAGTATTTAAAAGAAATGTTGAATTGAGGCAAATGTGTGTTGAAATATGACGAATTCATATAAATACGAAATAGTGTTAAAATTTGGTGTTGCAAGTTAACTGGGTTAACTATGTATATAGGTAGATTAGAAAGTACTAAATATGTACTATAAATAGTAGCCGGTCAAGTCGATGTGTGAGACTGTGAGAAACAGTTAGAGTTTTTTTTGTACATCTAGAGTAATTAGAAAAAAAAAAGAAGTATGGAGTGAATGAGAATAATAGGACCTTAAGCATTATTACAGAGGTATGTGAATGTTGAAAGGGAAAGATAATTAAATCTTGTAAAGTTTCGGCAATAAGACGAGGAGGATTTTTGAAGGACACAAGGACTCGATGGGAAATACATAGAGGCGTTCGAGAATGCAGATTTCGGGACGAAATCCAAATAAGTGGGGGAGACTTGTAAGACCCGTATCCTGATTATAAAATATACTTAAAATAAGAGTGTTAGGAATTATATGGTCATTGGTAATTAAAAAGCTAAGAAAAACTTTAGTTACAATTTCATATGAAAATCAGCATTTTGTGATGTTTTGTGATGTTTTTAGAAATTATATGGTCATTGGTAATTAAAAAGCTAAGAAAAACTTTAGTTACAATTTCATATGAAAATCAGCATTTTGTAATGTTTTTAGAAAAATCATAATTAATTATAGGAACATTGTTTGGACCTCAAACTAGTGCACAAAGTTTACAAATTGAGTCTAGTACAATTCTTAAAAATAGTTGTAAGCTTGAAAGTGGCATTATATATGGTTAAAAATGCAATCTTCACTAAGTAGTTCGAAATTGACAGATTAGATAGTCTGTTTTCAAAAAATCATAATAAATCATAGAAAAATCGTATAAATACATACCATACATCCCTGGAAAGGTATTGAGATGAATTTACTGAATATCAAATAAAAACGTGAATTTAATGGGCTTAAGATCGGCTAAACCAGTCTTGAACAGACTGATTCTAGAAGGCCTTTAATTTCAACAAAATTATATTATTAAAATCTTTTGTCAAAAGTGTCATGCCATTTTTTATTCAAGAATTCAAGTATAAATACCCCCCAAAACATTTCATAAACCACACCAACAAATCTCAATCCAATATATAGAGGTTTCTAAGCACTAGAGTGTAAGAAGTGAGCGGAAGGAAGCTCAAAAGCCTAGCAAAGAAGTTATAGGTTTCGACGACTGGTCATAAGGTAACTACAAACCTTTCTATAGATTAATTAGGTATTGTAAAATAATTTTTGTATTAAGAAGTAGAATATGTAATAAGTATAACATATTCATTTCCAACAATAGTAAATAAAAACCTTAAAAACGTCATTATTATAACAATTCGTAATTCTGAAAATAATACCGATTGATTTACTTACGAGGACGGTGCCTAGGCCGATTACTTGGGATCTGGTTGTTGGATTTTCCGAAAGGCTAAAATGCTGAAAGGATCCTGCCACCCCATCTAATCTTCTACCTGGCCGTTCTTTACTTGATAAATCATGGAGTATCATATTGGAATTATTGAAGGGTTTAATGATGCGACTATAATATAGTTAAGGATTAAGAAATGATAGATTTCTTATTATGTTAACAGTTAAAGTTGAAGGAAATACAAAGCCGAGAAAGATAAACGATATAGTCAACTATAATCAGGTGAGTCTTCTCACTATACTATAGGTGATATTGCATGCGTAGGAAGGAAGATATGTTAGACTAAGGTGATCTTACTGTTGGATTAGGTGTCTAAGCCATGACTAATAATTAGTATTTACCTAATTAATAGAAGCACAGTCCATTTGGGTTGCCCTCATGGCTGGAGGTTTGGTAGAAAATTCGGTAGAGAGAAAGGTTGATTTATTATGGGATTAATAAATCAACAGGAATTAAATATATGGTTTATTAATATATTAAAGTGATAATATATTAATTAGAAACTATATTAATTAATTAGGAATTAATCCAGAATTAATTGGATTTAATTTGGGGATTAAATTAATTAATTAAAGGTGCAGGGACTAAAACTGTAATTATTCAATAGTTGAGTAAGTGGCAGTGTGGAGTGACCAGTGGATTTCGAAATATATATATGGAAATATATTAATTTCGAAATTAATAATATAGATAAATAGGATTTGAATTATAAGATAAAAGGTTTATCTTATTTGAATTCAAAAAGGTTTATCTCTAAGGTTTATCAACTGGCCATTTGAAAAACTATAAATAAGGGTTCCCAGGCACCTCTGGAATTCGCCATTCTCATACTCTCTCTCAAGAATTTCGATCTTCTCTCCTCTAGCTTGGGTGTGACTTTCATTTGAGGCAGGATAATTTTGCTGCTCAGCTTCCAAGAAATAAAGGTTGGTTTTTCTGTTTTGATCTTTAGTTTCTTTTTCTGGCCTCTAGGTTTTTTGTTATATGTTCAATTAGAAGAAAACATAGATCCTTATAGGTTGCATGTGAACTTAGGTTATTTAGTTCATGGATTGCTTAAAACTTTTCAGTGGTATCAGAGCCTGTTTTGTTTTCTTGTTGAATTGCTATAACTGTTTTAGGGTTTAAAGCCTATAAACCCTAATATATATTGAAATCGATTTTAAGGATTAGGGCTTTGGAAACCCTAATCCCCCCCTTGCTAAATTTCGAAATATGCCTTTAGGGTTTTAGAAGGTTTTCTATTTTTGGTAACTTTATTTGTTAATTAAATGGATAACCTTAAACCTTTTTGTTTGAAATCGAAATTTAGGGGTTTTAGGATAGGTTTTAATTAATTTGATTAATTTGGATAAACCTATCTTCATTTGAATTAATTTAATTAATTGTTAATTAAAAGATAATTCAAAAGGGATTTAATTAATTTTAACTTTTCGAAAATTAATAGAAAAATCCAGAAAAATATTTTAAAATGTTTAAAATATTTAGATTTAATTAATTTAATTAATTGGTAATTAAAATTGATTAAATCGAAATTTAAGGTTTAATTTAATTTAAAATTTAATTGTTAAATTTGGTAAAATTAAAAGATAAACCTTGAATATTTTAAAGGGTTTTAAAATACATCTTATATATGTTATTAAAAGTTAATATTATATATATGAGATAAATTTGGTTAGTCAAATCAATAGTAGGCCTCATTCACGAAGCTGGTCTATAAAGTGGGTATAAGGAGACTGCCTATAAAATGGTAGTCTAATGGGTGAACACTCTCACCCACCGCTCGCCTGATCAGTGGAGGGTCGTTAGCCGAACGGGTTTGACAGAACCACTAAATCATTAAAAGTATAATGATCAAAGTACTAGAACCTTTATACAAAATCCCAATCTAGTTACTTTAGGAAAAATGTGAATTTGATGCTACCCCATGAAATTGCACATTGCACTTTATGAAACGTTGGTGGAGCGTGTGTGGTTTACCGGCACACCAATGGGGGTTCATAAAGAGTAGTAATGGGTGTCTCGGGTGTTATCATTGTTGATGGAGCGTGTGTGGTTTACCGGCACATCAATTTGAGATGATAATGGATCCCGAGAGCACCAAGCTAATTTGCATGGTTATTCACACCCGGTTTGTGATCCTCGGCATCCCAGTCACAAACGGTGGGGCATATCCGAGATTAAACATGCTATTGAACAGTTCAATAAATCTCATAAGAAACTAGGAATTCCATTTATAATAAGATTATTTTTCCGCGGTGGAATCGGCTGAATCGTCATTCGCCTACCTTTATAAAATTTGCTTATAGATTACGGCATCCCTCTTCTATGTTGCAAATTGTTATAGTTGGATCCTAGCCTTATTTTATATTGGGTTATTATAAGGACCGACAAGTATCTAATTAAACTTACCTTCTTTTATAGATGTCTTCTGCTGATCAATCCGCTCCCCAATCAAACTCCAGTGTTCCCTCAATCCTCTCACTGTGTTCCAAGGTTCAATTGAACGGGACAAACTACAATGACTGGATTAGAAACATCAAGATGGCTCTGAGGTATGAGAACAAAGAGTATGTTCTCGAGACCGAGCTTGTCGATGTCGACCCCGAAACTGCTACTCCCGAGGAAATTGCCTCGTACCAAAAACATTCTGATGATGCGACCAAAGTGGCCTGCATCATGATTGCCACAATGAACCCCGAATTGCAGAGAATATATGAAGACTACTGGCCCTATGAGATGCACCGTGAGCTTGCGGAAAAGTTCCGTAAGCAAGAGCGCATCGAAAGGTGCGAAGTGGTCAAGGACTTCACGAACAGCAAACCTAAAGATGGAGAGTCCATCTGTGCCCATGTGCAAAGAATGCAAGGTTACGTGGAGCGGCTTAGAAAGCTTGCGATGCCTGTACCGGAGGAGTTGGCCGTTGACATAGTGCTTAACTCCCTACCGAGTTCTTATGACCAGTTCAGGCTGGCTTATCATTTGAACAACAATCAGGCTAACCTGACTGAGTTGCATCGCATGCTTCGAGTTGCTGAAGACGGGATGAAGGGTAAAAGTGTACCCTCGGTTAATCAGCCCGTTCTAGCCATTGGAAGTGGCAAAGGAAAGAAAAGGAAGGGCCCTCCTAAGCAAAATTGGAGGGAAAAGGTTCAGGTCGGGTCATCCAGTAATGGCTCGAGAACCAAGACTTCCCATATTCCTTGTGTGGCCAACCCCGATGAAGCCAACTGTTTTTACTGCAAAGAGAAGGGCCATTGGAAGAGAAGCTGCCCCAAATACTTGCAGGATGTCAAGGATGGGAAAGTAAAGCCATCGACAACAGGTATATACACTATCTCTAAAAACTCACCATCTTCTAATTCTTGGGTCCTTGATACAGGATGTGGTTTTCACATTTGTTCTGATATGCAGGGCCTAAAGGAAAGCAGGGAGGTGGAGCACGGTAGACTGAACCTGATCATGGGCAATAGGAGATCGTCCCCTGTTACCAAGATTGGAGTTTATAGTTTAGTGCTTAGTAGTGAAGTTTGTATAGATTTATTAGATTGTTGCTATTCGCCAGAAATGGCAAGAAATATTATTTCATTTCACGCATTATTCAGACAAGGATTTCATTTTTCTTTTGATAATAATATTGGATCTATTTCTGTTTTCAAAAATGGTATTTTGAATTTTACTGCTTATCCTTGTGATGGTGTGTATGAAACTGTGAAATGTGTTGACAATCTAGGACAAAGTGTAAATTATATTGATTCTACTAGTGATGTGGAAAAGGCATGTCTGTGGCATAGTCGGCTCGGGCACATCAGCAAGAAACGCATCGCCCAACTCCAAAAGGATGGAGTGTTGGAATCATTCGACCTCAAGTCGGATGATGTATGCGAATCTTGTCTGTTGGGCAAGATGACTAAATCACCTTTCAAAGGGTCTTTTGAAAGAGGTGAGGGTCTATTGGACATCATTCACACGGATGTGTGTGGTCCATTCAGATCATCCACAAAGGATGGCACGCGGTTCTACGTGACTTTTACCGACGATTTTAGTAGATACGGTTATATCTACTTAATCAAGCACAAGTCGGACACCTTTGAAAAGTTCAAAGAGTTTAAGAACGAAGTAGAAAATCAATTAGGCAGGAAGATAAAGATGCTCAGATCCGACAGAGGCGGAGAGTATCTAAGTATCGAGTTCCTAGACTATCTAAAGGAATGCGGAATAGTTTCGCAGTTGACACCTCCCAGGACACCACAGTTGAACGGTGTTGCAGAGAGGCGCAACCGAACCCTGTTGGACATGGTTCGTTCCATGATGAGTCCAGCTTCACTTCCCATTCACTTCTGGGGGTATGCCTTAGAGACTGCCGCCCATATCCTCAATCTTGTCCCAACTAAGAAGGTTGCGAAAACACCTCATGAGATGTGGACGGGGAAAGCTCCCTCGTTGGCACATATCAAGGTCTGGGGTTGTGAGGCTTTCGTTAGACGAGAGACTCAAGACAAACTCGCAGACAGAAGCGAAAGGTGTTTCTTCATTGGTTATCCCAAACAGTCCTTTGGATATCTATTCTACAGACCGAGCGAGGACGTGGTCTTTGTAGCTAGACGAGCGGTCTTTCGAGAGAGAGAGCTCGTATTCAAAGAGGACAGTGGGAGTACCATTGATCTGGAAGAAATTCAAGAGTCATCAGATGACGCAACCTTAGGAGAAACTAGCAACCAACATGAGGAAGAAGTTCCTGTTGGTCCGACAGATGTATCCTTACCTCTTAGGCGTTCTGGTAGGGTTAGCATGCCGCCCGAGTTTTATGGGTTCCATATAACTTCGGATGGGGACACGTTTGTCAGTGATAGGACACTGATAAATTTGGATGAACCAGCTAACTACCAGGAAGCAGTGGCGGGCCCTGAGTCTGCCAAGTGGAAAGAGGCCATGGATAGCGAGATCAAGTCCATGTATGACAATCAAGTTTGGAACTTGGTTGACAATGTACCGGGTCGAAAGACAGTCGGGTGCAAATGGATCTTCAAGAAGAAGACCGACATGGACGGAAAGGTACACACTTTCAAGGCAAGACTGGTTGCGAAGGGCTTTACTCAAACCCCAGGGGTTGACTATGACGAGACCTTCTCACCAGTAGCTAAGATAAAGTCTATTAGGATTATGCTGGCCATAGCTGCATTTCATGACTATGAAATTTGGCAGATGGACGTCAAAACCGCTTTCCTTAACGGGAAGTTGACTGAGGATGTTTACATGAATCAGCCAGAGGGTTTTGTCGATGCAAAGTATCCTAATAAGGTGTGTAAGCTTGAGAGATCAATCTACGGATTGAAGCAAGCTTCTCGCAGCTGGAATCTTTGTTTCCATGAGAAAGTCAAAGAGTTTGGTTTCTCTAGGAGCGAGGATGAGTCCTGCGTATATGTCAAGGCTAGTGGGAGTATAGTCACCTTTCTGGTGCTGTATGTCGATGACATACTGCTCATGGGAAACGATATTCCAACCTTGCAAGATGTCAAGGCTTGGCTTGGGAAATGTTTCGCCATGAAGGACCTAGGAGAGGCTGCCTATATTCTTGGGATTAGAATATTGAGAGATAGGAAGAAAAGACTAATTGGACTTAGTCAGGGTACATACTTGGAAAAGGTACTAAAGAGGTTTAGTATGGAAAATTCCAAGAAGGGAGAGCTACCTATCCAAAGTAATGCGAAGCTGAGTAAGACTCAAAGTCCGAGTACAGACGAGGAAATAGCTGAGATGAGTCGAGTACCATACGCTTCGGCTGTGGGATCGATCATGTACGCTATGACGTGTACTCGCCCTGACGTGGCTTTTGCCTTGAGCATGGTCAGTCGGTACCAGGGTAACCCTGGAAGGGCGCATTGGATAGCTGTGAAAAATATACTCAAGTATCTGCGAAGGACCAAGAACATGGTGTTAGTCCTCGGTGGCAGTGATACTTTGAGAGTTGAAGGATATACAGATGCCAGCTTTCAGACGGATAGAGACAGTGGTCGGTCTCAGTCGGGCTGGGTATTCCTTTTGAACGGTGGAGCAGTGACTTGGAAAAGTTCCAAGCAAGAAACAGTGGCTGATTCTACGTGCGAATCAGAGTACATAGCAGCAAGTGAAGCGTCAAAGGAAGCGGCTTGGCTGAAGAACTTTATCGGTGACCTTGGAGTAGTCCCGAGTATTCAGGAGCCCTTGGAACTGTTCTGCGATAACGAAGGTGCGGTCGCCTTGACAAAGGAACCGCGAGACCATGGAAAGTCCAGGCATATCGACAGAAAGTACCACTATATCAGACATAGGGTAGAAGAAGGTCACCTCCTTGTAAAGAGGGTATCATCGGAAGATAATCCTGCAGATCCCTTGACAAAGGCTCTGAGTAGGATTAAGCATAATCAGCATGCTAGGAGCATAGGATTAAGAGATGATATAAGTTTTAATAATTAGATAAGTTTCGAAACTTGTAACAATGTATTGTATTTGACTCTTGTGATTTAATAATAGAGATTTATTATGGTTTACTACTCTTGTCAATACTTTATCATTGTGTTTCATTTTTGCATGTTTTACTTCCTGAATAATTGGATTATTCAAATATCCACAGTCGATTACACTTTAAGGGAGTAAGTGTGAAGTAAGACTGTCATGAATTGGTAATAGATTGTCTAAGGAGTTAGACATTGCAATTGGATTGCTGAACCATTCGTGAGTACTTGGAAATGGAGATTTGAGTATTGGATAAACCCGCGCTCAATGGATTGCTTCATGGATTTCATCACGAGCAATGTTGAGACGATAATATCTTTTGATCTTTAAGCTAAGACATATGAGTTATGATTTACTAAGACAGTTGTTCATTGATAATATGAAAACGCATTGGTAACTCGGTGTTATAAAACGTATTGTTGTGAGTGATTTGTCTGGTAAAAGACATAAGTATATGAGTCGAAGTTTATTCGTCCCTTGACCCTAATGGGGAACAGATATCTGTAGGCCTCTCGATGATTTTGAAGTTGACTAAAATGGTTGGCCAACCGGGACTAAATTGGTAGTCTAAGAGTCATATGCAAATCGGAAATCGAGGAACAGTGATTCAGACCAGATTGATTATATCCATGTCTTGAGTCTGAAAAATATCTTGTTGGACGGAGGATCATCTGATCACTTATCTATGGACAGGACTGATTAGATCAGAGTTTGGCATTGGTTTCTAGGAAGCTACAAGTGCTGGTTAATTAGAGGCTAAATTGGTAATAGTCATAGACTTATCCAAGTGGGAGACTGTTGGATTAGGTGTCTAAGCCATGACTAATAATTAGTATTTACCTAATTAATAGAAGCACAGTCCATTTGGGTTGCCCTCATGGCTGGAGGTTTGGTAGAAAATTCGGTAGAGAGAAAGGTTGATTTATTATGGGATTAATAAATCAACAGGAATTAAATATATGGTTTATTAATATATTAAAGTGATAATATATTAATTAGAAACTATATTAATTAATTAGGAATTAATCCAGAATTAATTGGATTTAATTTGGGGATTAAATTAATTAATTAAAGGTGCAGGGACTAAAACTGTAATTATTCAATAGTTGAGTAAGTGGCAGTGTGGAGTGACCAGTGGATTTCGAAATATATATATGGAAATATATTAATTTCGAAATTAATAATATAGATAAATAGGATTTGAATTATAAGATAAAAGGTTTATCTTATTTGAATTCAAAAAGGTTTATCTCTAAGGTTTATCAACTGGCCATTTGAAAAACTATAAATAAGGGTTCCCAGGCACCTCTGGAATTCGCC
Organism: Cichorium intybus; assembly: GCA_023525715.1. Taxonomy (NCBI): domain Eukaryota; kingdom Viridiplantae; phylum Streptophyta; class Magnoliopsida; order Asterales; family Asteraceae; genus Cichorium; species Cichorium intybus. The sequence continues at coordinate 156,302,133 of CM042011.1, read as the reverse complement.
ATTCTCATACTCTCTCTCAAGAATTTCGATCTTCTCTCCTCTAGCTTGGGTGTGACTTTCATTTGAGGCAGGATAATTTTGCTGCTCAGCTTCCAAGAAATAAAGGTTGGTTTTTCTGTTTTGATCTTTAGTTTCTTTTTCTGGCCTCTAGGTTTTTTGTTATATGTTCAATTAGAAGAAAACATAGATCCTTATAGGTTGCATGTGAACTTAGGTTATTTAGTTCATGGATTGCTTAAAACTTTTCACTTACATGTTATGGTAATTGTATGAATTATTGCTATGATAATGATTGTTTGTGGACTGAACGGGATAGCCCGCGAGCCAATAGGCGGAACGGGAATAGCCTGTGAGCCAATAGGCGGAACGGGAATAGCCTGCGAGTCATTAGACAGAACGGGAAAAGCCTGCGAGCGATAAGACGGAACGGGAACTGCCCGTGAGTCTTCAGGCGGAACAGGGATAGCCCGTGAGTCTCACAGACATATGAATGGTTATTGTGTGTTGTATGTTATGTGATGGATCGTATGGTATTTTGAGGAACTCACTAAGCTCCGTGCTTACCCTTTCCCTATATAAACTATTGTTTCAGGTACATCAGGTATAATGGATGGCAAGGCGTGACGTGTATACACTGTGCTGCTTCATTGGAGGACTGTTTTTGAATTTATATTCTGCTATATTGTGATTTCGTTAACTTCTGTTAATCCTGGGGTGTTTTCATTAAACTTATAAGTTATGGAATTTTATGAAAATTAATTAAGTGACTTTTCTTATATTGAAGTTTTCGTTTAAAAATTTTTAAATTTACTCAAAAATTTTGGGATGTTACAAGTTGGTATCAGAGCACAGCTTGAGAGAATCAGGCTCACTTAGTGAGTTCTGAACTCAAGTTGAGGCTTAAGAGTTTTCTTAAAATATTTTTACGAAAGAAGGATGTTTTATGAGGGGTGAACTGAAGACACAGTGTGTACCGCCAGCCGACGCCAGTATGAGAAAAGGGGTTAAGTATTTAATATTGTAGATGTTAAAAAAACATATGGTATATGTTTGCTGAAATGCCTGGTAGAGATCACACATTGTTGTATTATTATCTGCTATTTGCTAATAGAACTGTATGCTAGTGCCGATAGGTTGCTTAGAGATTTCCACTAAGTTGTATACAATATGGACCGAATAGTCATAGAATGTGTGAGTTGACCTTATTGCATGTTCCTTGTTTGGTTGTTGCCTTAAGGAAGATTCTCTTATTTGAAAGACTGTTTAGTTCGATATTGTATACAACTACGTTCGCGAAACAACCTGTCATCACTGGAGGAAGTTCCATCTTAGTTAGAATAGCAGGGTGGGGGTGGGATTCCAAGTATTCCTAGAAGGGTTGACATATGTCTTATAAGGGCATATGTGTTAAAATTATCAGTGAGAAGCGAATTGGATATTTCGAGACGGGTCTTGGAACGGACATGGATAGGTGTGGAAGGTAGTAGTAGAGCTCCTACTTTCGAAAGCACAGGATCCGCGTTCGAGTCGGGAGTTCGTCACGAAGGATCCAAGGAACTGAGTATGTGAGTGTCTAGCATAATTAACTTAAATGCTAGTGTAATGTGGTAAACTTTTATCCATTCGATTTTTGAATGTTGATTGAGGTTCAGTAGGAACAATTAAGATGCGATCATACCAGTTTGGTTGGACCGATCATGCTTAAGTTGATTACTGAGCTTAAAGACTGTTGAAGGGGAGAATGTCAAAGTGCTATTGTGGTAGCTATTTTTCATGCAACTAATGGGCGCACAAGTCAGACAAGGACTAGAGGATGCAAGGGTGAGTTTTCCAACTCACGGTCAAAGAGGTGCAAGCGGCGCCTGAGATGATAGCGGGTATTTTTGAGTCGACTCTGTACATGCCTAGTGCTGTGTAATAGTGGGGCTACCTACCCTTGTATTGATCTTGCTTGAGTGATTGATCAGGTCGTGTGGGTTGAGAGTCTGGATCACTCGCTCGTGATTGAGGTAACTGACAATAGAGGTGTTGACTAGGGTCGCAAGCGGATGAGTAACATATGGTGGTTGATGTAAACGTCTTTACATTATCGAAACATGTTTATTGAGATGGTGTTTGCCCCTGATGCAAGTTGTTGGCTGAGCAGAGTGGGCTTGGTTTTTGTTCGAGAGTAAGGGCTCGTAAAAAAAATTATAAATTGAATAAACAGACTTGGACTTTAGTCCAAGTGGGGGAGGAATACAATTAAGGGAACAACATGAATATTATATTGAATCGATGAAATTATTAAAATTATAGTAACACGTCAATATATTTAATTCATTACTACAACTTATTATTAATACATTAAGAAAAGTTTACAGATCTACTAACCTAAACCGGAGAATCAGAAAGAAGCGAGAAAATATCTTCTACACTCCAATCTTTGTCATCATTAGGTTGACTTGTACCTTCTCGAGGATTTGGAAGTGGTATGCCTTCAGTTATTGGAGGAGGAGCTCCAAGGTATGGGGTCTCGATAGGGTTGGAACCTGTAACCCCATGATTAGGGGCTAAATATTGACTCATTTGGGGCGTGTGTAAGTAGGGCAGTGATGAGGAAGGGCTCTAATTCGGAACCAGTTGGGGGTAGCTATAAGAAGGAGGAAACCAGGCTAGGTCACCTACAAAGCCTCAAAAATTCTCCTCACTCGAAGACTCGAGTAAACCAGGGTTAATACTACTCATACCAGAATTAGATGGCGGAGATTGCTGCTGTGTATGAGTTCTTGATGAATTTTCCCCCTTTTCCTGAATTTTTCTTTTCCTAAATACAACCTTATGAGCAGCTTGTATTAGCTTCTTTGTGTCGTCTGTTAGACCCGATTGTGACCCTTCAATTATCGCTTCTTTTTCTTTTTTTAGGTTGGGTATTAAATCTCCCGATAATTTTGTTGCCTCAATAAATTCATTACCAAATTCCTGTGGCACAAATAACTTTAGTAATTTCAACCTTATGATATAAAGTAATTAAAAAAAATGTAGTTCTTTACCTCAGCACGATCAATAAGGGTTTGCAGACTCGTAAGTTGTCGTTGGGGCCAATGATTGATACCTAATTCTCTACAATGTTTTTTTAATTGTGTCGTTCCAATGTTGAGTTCCTTTGCAGCTTTCTCAATTGGTTCGTTAAAGTGTTCAGCTATTATTTCCCTACTTAATAAATGTCTGAAACCTCTTCCACTGCCACCTGCTATGTTTTCTGAACTAGAAGGTTCAAATCCAATTGTATTGTTATCATTCTGGATCATTTGAACATGATCCTGTTTTTCTGAACCAAAGATGGACATTGATTCATTAAAATCAGTAGCTTCTATCGGTGGTAATTGTACGTTTTCAATCATGGACTCGTCTAAAGATGCATGCACTGGATCTTCTGAGTTAATGTTCAGCTCGGGAAAAATTTTCGGCTCATCGTTGAGTGGCTCTATTGGTAGTATATCTGGAAGACTATACCATAATTTAAAATCAAACAAAACATTAGAAAGATAATTGAAATATGGATGATTAATATCTAGAATGTTAGAGTCACCGAACTCTATTAAGAATGCCTGGTTTGAAGTACCCTCTCCTTGCGGAAAACCAGGTCCACGGTTCGACAGATCGCCCATTGAAGATCTGTTTTCCATGACTAGACTTTAAATATGAGTTCGTTTACGAACAAACTAGTGATAAGAGAGGATGAGACTGAAAATGAATGATACTACATACTTGTATATATAGTATCTTGCAGCTGGAACCGAAAGGACACACGGAACTGAAAGGACACCTCACGTTTTAATTACCGAAATTCAAACTAACTACAGTAGATGCGACTTTTCACTACCCCAAGTGACATTTTTTTTCAAAATTCCCTGCTTGACTCTGGTGAGAACGAGATAATAAAGAGACTTTTGAAATAAAACAAAATTTTATGTCTCCATATAATGGAAATAGTTTAAAGAGTGTTCAGTACTCAAAAAAAAAAAAAAAAACTTACAAAAGGTGATGTAAATTTTATATTTCGGTGAAACACAAAAATTTGGAGATTCTACAAAAATAGACTTATTTAGCCAAAAAGTATTTAAAAGAAATGTTGAATTGAGGCAAATGTGTGTTGAAATATGACGAATTCATATAAATACGAAATAGTGTTAAAATTTGGTGTTGCAAGTTAACTGGGTTAACTATGTATATAGGTAGATTAGAAAGTACTAAATATGTACTATAAATAGTAGCCGGTCAAGTCGATGTGTGAGACTGTGAGAAACAGTTAGAGTTTTTTTTGTACATCTAGAGTAATTAGAAAAAAAAAAGAAGTATGGAGTGAATGAGAATAATAGGACCTTAAGCATTATTACAGAGGTATGTGAATGTTGAAAGGGAAAGATAATTAAATCTTGTAAAGTTTCGGCAATAAGACGAGGAGGATTTTTGAAGGACACAAGGACTCGATGGGAAATACATAGAGGCGTTCGAGAATGCAGATTTCGGGACGAAATCCAAATAAGTGGGGGAGACTTGTAAGACCCGTATCCTGATTATAAAATATACTTAAAATAAGAGTGTTAGGAATTATATGGTCATTGGTAATTAAAAAGCTAAGAAAAACTTTAGTTACAATTTCATATGAAAATCAGCATTTTGTGATGTTTTGTGATGTTTTTAGAAATTATATGGTCATTGGTAATTAAAAAGCTAAGAAAAACTTTAGTTACAATTTCATATGAAAATCAGCATTTTGTGATGTTTTTAGAAAAATCATAATTAATTATAGGAACATTGTTTGGACCTCAAACTAGTGCACAAAGTTTACAAATTGAGTCTAGTACAATTCTTAAAAATAGTTGTAAGCTTGAAAGTGGCATTATATATGGTTAAAAATGCAATCTTCACTAAGTAGTTCGAAATTGACAGATTAGATAGTCTGTTTTCAAAAAATCATAATAAATCATAGAAAAATCGTATAAATACATACCATACATCCCTGGAAAGGTATTGAGATGAATTTACTGAATATCAAATAAAAACGTGAATTTAATGGGCTTAAGATCGGCTAAACCAGTCTTGAACAGACTGATTCTAGAAGGCCTTTAATTTCAACAAAATTATATTATTAAAATCTTTTGTCAAAAGTGTCATGCCATTTTTTATTCAAGAATTCAAGTATAAATACCCCCCAAAACATTTCATAAACCACACCAACAAATCTCAATCCAATATATAGAGGTTTCTAAGCACTAGAGTGTAAGAAGTGAGCGGAAGGAAGCTCAAAAGCCTAGCAAAGAAGTTATAGGTTCCGACGACTGGTCATAAGGTAACTACAAACCTTTCTATAGATTAATTAGGTATTGTAAAATAATTTTTGTATTAAGAAGTAGAATATGTAATAAGTATAACATATTCATTTCCAACAATAGTAAATAAAAACCTTAAAAACGTCATTATTATAACAATTCGTAATTCTGAAAATAATACCGATTGATTTACTTACGAGGACGGTGCCTAGGCCGATTACTTGGGATCTGGTTGTTGGATTTTCCGAAAGGCTAAAATGCTGAAAGGATCCTGCCACCCCATCTAATCTTCTACCTGGCCGTTCTTTACTTGATAAATCATGGAGTATCATATTGGAATTATTGAAGGGTTTAATGATGCGACTATAATATAGTTAAGGATTAAGAAATGATAGATTTCTTATTATGTTAACAGTTAAAGTTGAAGGAAATACAAAGCCGAGAAAGATAAACGATATAGTCAACTATAATCAGGTGAGTCTTCTCACTATACTATAGGTGATATTGCATGCGTAGGAAGGAAGATATGTTAGACTAAGGTGATCTTACATGTTATGGTAATTGTATGAATTATTGCTATGATAATGATTGTTTGTGGACTGAACGGGATAGCCCGCGAGCCAATAGGCAGAACGGGAATAGCCTGTGAGCCAATAGGCGGAACGGGAATAGCCTGCGAGTCATTAGACAGAACGGGAAAAGCCTGCGAGCGATAAGACGGAACGGGAACTGCCCGTGAGTCTTCAGGCGGAACAGGGATAGCCCGTGAGTCTCACAGACATATGAATGGTTATTGTGTGTTGTATGTTATGTGATGGATCGTATGGTATTTTGAGGAACTCACTAAGCTCCGTGCTTACCCTTTCCCTATATAAACTACTGTTTCAGGTACATCAGGTATAATGGATGGCAAGGCGTGACGTGTATACACTGTGCTGCTTCATTGGAGGACTGTTTTTGAATTTATATTCCGCTATATTGTGATTTCGTTAACTTCTGTTAATCCTGGGGTGTTTTCATTAAACTTATAAGTTATGGAATTTTATGAAAATTAATTAAGTGGCTTTTCTTATATTGAAGTTTTCGTTTAAAAATTTTTAAATTTACTCAAAAATTTTGGGATGTTACAATAATCCTTGGGACTTAGATGGTAAATGCAAGTATTTACTTTCCTTATCTTGAAATTATAAAAAATGTACTGTATGTACGTATATCCATGAAGAAATTTAACACCTGATGATTGATGAGCATATGTACAGGTGAATCTATAATTTAGGGGAAGAAATGGTATTATTTTAGCAGGAGGTCGCACAATCGAGTAACGGAAAACGGGTACTCTAAATATTATGGTAATTGATGCATTGTTGGACAACCAGGGGTTCGTGCATGCTTTCAGATCTTCATAATTTTGATTTAGGGAAAATGTTAAAGATATATGGGCGTGTTTTCTGTAAAAAAAATCTATTAGATTTTATGAAATACGGGCTGATAGAACTACATTGAGACATTAATAAATCATTATGCTTGGGATGGTGCAGGAAGAAAATGAAAAAAGAACCAAAAGATCTCAAAAGGTAAAAAAAGGACAATGAAGGACTACCAGCTACTTCGATTACCCAGAGGCTGTCATAGTTTGTGTTTGATAGCAGAATTGAAACAACCCTTTAGGTGGATATTTATATATAAAAAAGTTAATACTCTATTATTTGTGGGTTTATAATCAACGGAAGTGCATTGCTATTTGTTGAACATTTAGCACTCGTAAAAGTGATTGAATTAACAACATATTTTCACCCAAAAATCTAAAAACCAATTCTAATCTGAAACGCAGAGTGGGAATTTTTCAAAATCAAAGGAGTGCCGGTGTGATCTGGGTTTACGATATCGTCTTCTACTACCCTCTCAACATAATGAAATCTGATTTAATCGGTAATTCCCCCGCAAATCAGAGTCTTTAATCAGGTATTCAATCGATGTGTGTAAGTGTGTTCTCTGGTAGATTTCAAAGCAAAATCAAGCTTCGTTATAATGTAGTGTCATGAATCAGGGCCTTTTCTCTGTTAATTATTTATGAAATTAGGAAATAGAAAAAGAAATATCAAGCTAATGTTGTCAAAATCTTTTCGACTTTGGAAAATTTTTTATGGAAGAATAATAATTTAATAAAATATGTTGCCAAAATGCTCTGTGTGTTTAGTTGCTAGAGATTATGGGAGAGTTCAATCCAGAACAACAATGCGCATATTGTCAATTTGTTACTGGTGCACCTCGGCTTCTTCCAGGTGGCTTGGCTGTGTTGAACCCTATGTTGACAATTGGAGAAAGGTAAAAGCTTTCTTATTAAGTTTTTTTATGTCCTTTTTTCATTTCAGTACATAACAAAAGATATGCATTTATTTTAATAAATTCCACTTTTAGAAAGACATTGTTTTGTTTTCTAACACAGCATTCTTCGACTTCAAACAACACGACATCGAATGTGCGTGGAGTGTCGGAATCTGTAGATGATGATTAAGCAAGTCTCATGACATGTGCTAATTACCTAAAGCTTCCTCCTTATTCCACCAAGGTAAATACCTACTTTTAAAAAAAATTACTGCAATTTTTTAAATGGTTAAATGCAAGAAATAACAACGTACTATCCTTTTTAGTGATTATTGATTTTATTTTTGCAGAAGATCATGCACAAGAGACTCCTGTATGCAATTAATGAAGGACATCGTTCGTTTGATTTGTCATGAATTATACCATCATTTGAATTTGAAACTTCTAAAGAAACTGTGTATAATTATATCCTAAAAAATCAATCTTTTGAATCGTTTCTTAACTGGTGCATAATTGGGCCTACTCACAATAAAGGTTTCTTTCGGTGCCTTCGCCAATGCTTAAGGTCAGTTTCCTTTTTCTTTCCTCAAATCACTTGTAATTTCTCATTATTTTTTATTGATTTAATTATTGAAATATCTACCTGATAATTGAATCTTAATTTCAATTGTTTGTTTCTTTCATAATCTTCTATATGAGTTTAAGAAGAGATATAGGAGGTTGTAATGTGGTAAGCCTAATAACTTTGCTTATTTTGTTTTTCTTTTTATACTTTAGTTCTTACTTGACATATTAAAAGAAATGAAATTTGCAATTCTTTTTTATCTCAATCTGCCATTGTTGTTGAATAATAAAAAGACAGAAGAAAAAGCATTAGAAAAAGCATTTTTATTTGTAAAACGAATAAAAAAAGAACTTTTAAAAGTAAAGAAAATTCCATTATTTATAATGAAAGAATTTATACCGAGATTTATAGCGAAAGAATTTATACCGAAAGAAATATATGAATCAAGTGAAACTCAAAGAGAAAAGGATTCTATAATCAGCAATCAGATAATTCATGAATCACTTAGTCAAATTCGATCTACAGGTTGGTATTGACCGGGCCAGGCCCAAAAGGCACTTCGAACAAAATAAAAGCAATCTCCTTTTTTGGCTAACAATGTGTTTTTGCACATATTTGAAATTTGTTCTTTGTGTAATTTGTTTGGACACTTGGGCACACTGGAAATTCTAGAAGGTTTGCAACTATGGTCCTTTACTCAAATGTTCTTTACAGCCATAGCTTGCTCGAGTTAAAAAATCAATTTTGAACTAAGTTATTCAACAAAATGGTATTATGGGAAAATAAACCCTATTGTACATGAGAACTTTTTGGTAAAATATTCCAGGTTATATGTGATTGACATCTTTATGGTCGTCTATACCCAATTTTAGAATAATCTATTTGTTTTGTTGACATTGTGCTTTATGACTTTCTTTTTATCGAAAAAAACAGTGTACTTCATGTTTAAAATTTCGCAAATGCAGATATATCATTGTACTTTTTGAGTTTCTGTTTATCTAAATAGTATCATGTGTTTATTATTCCAAAATTATGCAGGTGGTGTGGGCTTATTTGTTGGCTTGCTATTGCAATTTGATTGTCCATTTGTTCTTCAATAGTTCAACATGGCATTCAACATAACATTGTACTTTGTGGTTTAGAAGCTGAATGATATTTGGCTGTTTATTTTATATTATGGTTACATGTGATGTTTAGGCTAAAATAGAACTTGTGAGGCTTGAGAAAGTGGTGAAGTTGCAAGTTGCTATTCGACGACATACGTTGTCGTGCTGCTGGAACTTTAGAAGTTGCTCAACTTACATGTGAGTGTGAAAGACACAATCTGGTGGAATGGACCAGCTAAATGCTTATGATATTAGCCTTGAAGCAATGAACTTTTCAGGTAGTTAGATTATGCAAGAAATAGCAACGAATCTTTTCCTTTCATCTTTCAACCCCAACGCCGAAAATGAATACAGTTTGTTAGATTCTAATCGCTTTTACTAATATACTTTAAAGACAGTCGGTAGGTTACGACTTGACATTTAACAGTAAATTTATTAACTCAAGTAATACTTATCCATTACTAACAAAGATTCAACAGTCAACGCTAAAAATCTCTACATACAGATACAGTTTAGTCAGATTCCCACCGGACCCGTACGAAATACGAGACAAACACTAGTTAAAATTAAAATGTACTATTCGATTAAATAATAATATAATATACATGAATCAATTCGATTACGCTAACGGTGAATAATAGAACATTTTAAATCACTAAAATATGGTGGGTGTTTTAATAAATAAAATTAAAGAATTGAAGAATCATAGCAAGAGGGGTGGCCATGACTAATTGGCTACCATGTTGGCATGTCATATAAAAAGGTCCCACAACCAACCCAGCCTCGCGGTAGCTTATTGTTTCAGCCAAGTAGAGAGAGAGAGAGAGAGAGAGAGACTCTCAGAAAGAGCGTTCCAACACTGAGAGTAGGAGTCGTAGGGCGAAGGCGGAGAAACAGATGGATCCAGATGCTTTGTCCAAAGCATTCGTTGAGCATTACTACTCAACGTTCGATGCCGGTAGGGCTGGCTTGGCTAACCTTTATCAAGAGGGTTCCATGTTGACTTTTGAAGGTCAGAAGATCCAAGGCTCTCAGAACATCGTGAACAAGCTCACATCTCTCCCTTTCCAGCAGTGCAAACATAGTATCACCACCGTCGATTGCCAGCCTTCAGGACCGGCCGGCGGTATGCTGGTCTTTGTCAGCGGCAATCTCCAACTTGCCGGAGAACAACACGCGCTTAAGTTCAGTCAGGTCTTTCATCAAACACCTTATCCTTTCAATTATGCATCCTTGCTTATTGCTTCACCTAATTCTGGATCCGAGTGTTTGCTTTTTATACATATTTGATGTTCAGATTTAGATCCTCAGATACTCTAATTGAAATTTCCAACATTAATTAAGTAATCAGAATAATCTCGATTTGATGTTCTAGACAGATAATCTCTCATACGACTAGTATCACTTAAAGTTTCGTAGAGACTGCTCCTTCGCGTATCGATAATTGATCGTTCTAAAGAATGCTCCTGTTCTTCTGCGTGTATGAATGATAGTGATTTACAATTTCATTACGAAACGAGTGCTCGTCTGCTCATAAAATTGGAACTGTGCACAGGTTTATAGGGATTAGGGAATGCTCATATTGCATGTAGATGTCATTTGCACACGATAAGGACCAAATCCCTTCTCAGATGCACCTTTTCATTCAAACTCTTTTATTTATTGGATTGAGTTGTTTTTCAATTTCAAAACTCATCAGTTAGCATATCCATCGTATTATCATTCGTATACACAACTGAACTCTTTCCATCTTCTGGTATGTTCCTTGTCACCAACATTTTGAAGACATAACCGTTTAATCTCTTATCTCCTCATTCCTCATATATGAATATGTTGTCTCATCGAACTTAATGTAATTGTTACAATCATGGATTTGCTGCCATATGTTCTTGTAATATAGTAAATTCATCTCTAAACCCTAGCCCAAAAAAGAAACCATTGGGTCTGCAGACTGCAGTGCATGTATTTGTTGTTGCATTTTTAGATATGTGAATTGTAGTTTGGGCAGACTGATAAGCCTTGTGGTTATAGGTAGCTCCATAGCTCCATACTATTGTAATCTTGAGATTTGATATGTTACATAGTTACTGTGGAGCTTGTAGAACATAAGAATATTCATCATAAAAAAAGTTGAGTCATAGCTGATGATAGATAGAGAAGGTGGATGTGTTTCATAAATGAAATGAGTGAGCACATACTTGAGATTTAGATATATGATGAATGAAAGCAATAGAAGATGGTTTTTATTTTGGAGTGTTGTGTATGTGTGTGCAGATGTTTCATTTGATGCCTACACCACAAGGAAGCTTTTATGTGTACAATGACATATTCCGCTTGAACTATGCGTGAGGGAGGAGAGGTGTCTGTATGTCTACAACTAAGACTAAAGGTGGTGGTGGTGGTGTTGGTCCAATTTCCAGAATGTGGTTATTTACTTTTTGGTGTTTTAAGATATTGTTGAACCATTTGAATGATGTGCTTTTGGAAAGAAGGAAACATGTTTCTTCCTAAGAAACTTTTGTTTTATCATTGGCTATTTGATAACTGTAATTGGTTGGTTTGTATATGGCTTCTTAAATCTTAATCATCACCAGTGGTATTAGGTATCAAGACTAAGACTTCAAGTTCAATATCTTGAAGAGGGAATCACTTGGTGTAAAGTAATTTATAAACATGCTTTGAAGAATCAAAACATGGATTTACACAAAAAATAAAATAGAACAACGATTGGTAAGAATTTCATGAGATGTTAGTGTCATATTTGAGTAAGAATTTTAAGCTATGTTTAAGTATGAGTTAGGTAGTTTAATCCTGAACACAACGAATGATAAAGGTCAAGGGGCTTGCGGTGGTCCCTTTGATTTTTAGGTTAACGTCTCTTAATTTGATTTCTTACACCATAATCCATATGCATGAATTTAGAAAAGTTCCTGTTTTGTTGCCAAAACTTGAAGTTGTCATCTTGCTTGGATTACCCCGAACAAATTCCATGATACCTGAGCCATAAGGGTAGAAATCTTGTTTTAAAGTGTCCAACACAATTCTTTTGATATCCAAGTTTTGAGTATTACATATGTTTTACATCATCTATTTGGCTGTGGTTTGCATCACATTCATGATAAACCTTGGGATCCAAAAGCATATTTTTTTTTAGTAATAAAATCTTTAGTGTGTAGCCCAATTAATCTGGATTGTTTTTTGCTGCTACAGATACAGTACAGTAGTAGAACTGCTGGATTAAATACGATCACTATTCATTGATGCCTCTGTCGTTGGTTTACAACTTCAAAGTTAGAAGTAGCTGTGAGCCTGTGATCACGGTTCATTTTTTTTACTAAACTCGAACCAAAACAAAAAAAAAATCCAGATATTGACTTTTAAAAACCAGTTAGGTTCTGGTTTTTTATGTTTTTGTGATTTTTCAGTAATCCTGCTTATACAATTGAAAATGATCTACGAAAATGATACTGAATAATAGTACAATACGATGCAAGGATATGTTTATCATTTTAAAGTTCAATGGAAAACCTAAAGCATTTATTTTTAATGTATTGAATACTCGATTAATTAAAGTCATACATAAAATAATATTTCTTGGGGTTTTTACGGTTTTTATATATAATAGTGGTGGTGTAAAAGACGCAACTTCGAGAACCGGATCCGCAAAACGACCCGGATCCGGAAAAAGCCCTGCGTGTCACACAAAAAATTTCCGGATGTAGTATGTAACGAAGCCAAAAATTACGGCTTTTAATTAAGAAAAGAATAGCCCAATCCAACATATAAATTCAGTTCTTCAAAATAGATGTTGTTTTATTGTTGCACACCCCTAGACTTTCTACCGACCCACTTCACAATTTCAATGGCAAAAACCTTTTTAGGATGCCTTATTCATTGTAAAAAGGACGGTGATAAAGCAAAAAGTAGTAACACGTGTTTTAGACGATTGAAACATTTTTTTAATTTTGAACCATAACCCTTTTTCTTTGTTAGTAACTGTTACTTGGTATAAGCAAATACATGTTTCATGTTAGAGGGTCTCGTAACCGTTCACCCTAAGGGGTTTTATTGTCATGTATGCGTCATTTTAGTTTCCTCTCACTTCTTAAATTTTAGAAAATGATATACCCTTATCATCATTCACTTTTTTTAATTAAATAAATAATATAATATAAATTAAACGAAACTATAAAATTATTTTTTTTTAAATAAAATAATTTATTAATTAAGAAATTAAAATTACAAACGTAAATTAAAACAACAAACGACAAATTAAAAAAACGACAACTAAAAACGACTCATGAAAACATGAAAAAAAGTAGAAACGTCAATCCTCCAAGTCGTTGGTGTCGTCGGAAAGTTCATCTTCGTCGTCATCGATATACTCTTCCGATTCGTCATCCGTCGACGAGAACAACTCTTCATCTTTAATATTGGCGATTTCAATTGTGTTCCGGTGGACATGCTTCGACAAATCAGCTCAAAGGTTGTGGTGCAACTCGCGGTTGCATACCTCCGCTCTATTTGCTCGGTATTCAGGCGTGTCAAAACCGAAAGGTTCACGATATGGCAAAACTTCGTTTTCATCAAATCGGCATATCAGCATATGGCTTTGCCTTCGTCTTCTAAAACCATATTGTGTAATATGATGCACGCGTACATTATCGATTTTATTTTTCTATCGTCCCAAGTACATGCCGGATTGTAAATAATGTTGAAACGTCTTTTAAGAACGCTCAACGCTCGTTCTATATTCTTCCGAGCTCCTTCTCGGACCGCCTTAAACATCAAACGTTTTTCGTCGTTCGGATGTGACCACGCCTTCACAAAAACAGAGTACTCCGGATAAATCTCATCCGTCAAATACTATGCCCATTTGTATGTAATGTCGTTAACTACAAACGGCACGTCGTGAGAGATTCCCTGAAATATATCGTTGAATACGAGGGATTAATGGACCCGTCCGCTCTATTAAGTGTATGTATATCTTATCCTAATAAATAAGTAACTCAAAGCCACATGTCACCACCACATTCATTTTGCTACATGTCATTTTCTCATGATTTTGAATTTCTTAAAAAAAAATAAAATACTTTGTTCATTACTACTCCTTAATGATCGGTTACAATTGGGAGTTGCAATTCTATCTCCCCTAATTACGCTTTTATTAATACGAAACTGCCAATTAAATGTTTAACCCCAAATTTCGTCTTACGATTACAAAATTCAAATTGCAATTGTGAATATATGTTAGATATTTTTGTATTTTCGCAATGGTAAATCGAGATTTTTTAAGCACTAATTGCAAGATATATCAATGTACTTCAATTTATTTGTGTATTATAGCATTCTACTTTTAATATATTTCTATTACATTTCTATATTATGAATTTTGTGTGTTTTTGTTTATTTTTAAAATAGTATGTTGTTTACTTTAAGTTAGTACAATGCTTGATGTTTAGATGTTCTTATTTAACATTTTTTAATTAGCCTGTGTAATATACGAGTCTCACAACTTGTGTGTGTGTGTATATATATATATATATATATATATATATATATATATATATATATATATATATATATATATATATATATATATATATATATATATATATATATATATATATATACTAGTTGTAAGACCCGTGTATTACACGGGATGATACAAAATAATTATTAAATAAAAAAACATAAACACTAATAATTATGTATAACAAATTCTCGACAATATATAATGAAATTTTTGGATATATACATTATTAAATTAAACACTACAACATAATGTTGATAAACTTTGAACAATTATAACAAATTACAAATTTTGAAAGACTTCTTTGAATACAATATTTGTTGTTCTATTGCTAAGTTTACCGTCGTCTAAAATTAACATTTTTAATCTATATTTACTTTTAACTCTTGAAAATATAACATACAACTTGTCGTGTGTGAAGACTGGTTGTCTCAGAAACAAACACACCTTTGATAGCGATTGTCGTTGACTATTATTTATTGTCATTGCAAAACATACAGTCAATGAAAATTGTTTTCTTTGAAATTTGAAAGAAATTTTTCTATCTGAAGGCGTCAAATACATTTTTGGAATAAACGTACGATTTCCAATATTATTTCAAGATATAATCTCTATTTCTATAACACGATTACCCAATAATATTGCTTCACTGGTATGTGTGTACCCGCGCAATGCGACGACGACATTAGTATGTTGATGTTTTCAATTAAAATTAAAGTATGTAGTTTTCTATTAGAATATATTGTGTACTTATTATAATATATCGTTTCATAAAATATTTTAGAAATTTTGTATTCATTTATGAATATAACATGTTTCATTTTAGAATATATATTTATACGAAACTGATCAATAATAGTGAATAGTAAAAAATGAGCCATCAATAAAACTTTTTAACGACGGAATTTGTAAAGGTTTACCGATGGATTTTCCATCACTAATATATTAAACGTAAATTTTTTACGTTCATGCATTTTGAATACCCTTAAGGCCGACCCTGGTGCGTGCGTGCATGCACGTGTGTGCCGTGTTTTTTTATTATTATGTTAAATATTTTAATTCTATTATAGAAATTAGTTATTATATTTTTAATAGACATAATAAATCAAAGGTTATCCAAACTTAGTAAACTATATAAGATATATTAATTATAAAATTAGTATAATAAAATTTTTAAACGTAAATGTAGTTTTATGTTTGTTTTTGGACCTGCATTAAAGATCTACGGCATTCGAAAAAAAATCCATTAATCATCATGCTACCTTTCCGAAATTATTGACATATGTATCATCGATGAGAAGAAAATGACAATATGATGCATTCTCTTGTCATTTCATTTAAGTGATAATTAAATTGTTAGAATCCATTAATTAAATTGCTAGGTTCCTAATTTATTGCTTAAGTTATAAATTATTGGAATTAAATACATTCAATTCAAACAATTTTTTTAAGAAATTCAAAATTATGAGAAAATGACATGTGTTAAAATCAATGAGGAGATGACATGTGGCTTTGAGTTACTTATTTATTAGGATAGGATATATATATATATATATATATATATATATATATATATATATATATATATATATATATATATATATATATATATATATATATATATATATATATATATAGAGAGAGAGAATAATTAAAAAAATTATATCAGTTGAGTTCTAGTCGTTGAGGGGTATTTTCGTAATTTTTGAAGCTTGACACCGTGTGGCGTTCACATCCCCTATTCCCTAGGTCACCGCGGGCACCAACCCAAGTGAGACAGTATTGCCGCGCAGGCTTCGTGCTCCAGCTCGGACATCGCACCCCACTGCATGACAGTATCCATCGGTCTTAGTAACCCTTTAAAATTAATCTATAAACTTTCGATTTTAGTTTAGTTTATTCTATTTTCACCCCTTCAAGTTTTACATATTTCAAAATTTACTTTTTTTCTTTAATTTATTTTCTAAATTTTCAAATATCTATTTTTTAATTTAATTTATACCGTTTCACCTACTAAAACTCTAAATACGTCAAATTTTCTTTTTTATTTATTTATTTCATTCTATTTTTAAATGTTTCTAAAACTTACTTCTTATAAAAAAAAAATATTTTTATAACTTATTTTTTTACAGCTTTGTTTTTACGAAACTGCGTTTATAAAACTATTTTTTTTTATAATTTCTTTTACTTGCTTTTATACATGTTTTAAGCATTGCCGCGAATAGTAGATTTAATGTTTCTTAACAATATTTTATATTCTTACAATTATTTCAGGCTGTTTAATTTTATTTTCAATTGTAACATACATTTCGACAACATACTTGGCATTTTGATAGCATCTGACAAATATTTAGAATCGTTTTGATTGCAATCGAGGATAGTAAGAATAGTTTTCTAATTATTTTTTGCACATTCAACACAACTTCTGGTTGAATACATATAGTAAATACATCTATTCAAACATTTCCTTTTCTTGAGATGTTAAAGTTGGCTTTTGGTTTAAGTTGGAATTAAATAGTACGATTGGACTTATCTTGTTCATAAGCAAAGGAAGCAAATGCACAAAAAGGAATTGAATATCAAAGTTGCAAGTACAAGAGAAATTACAAGAGTTGTTACAGAAATAAGGTGAATGAATACTAAAATAATACAATACCGGCACTAAATGCTAAATGCTAACCGCTAAGCATAGATGTGTATATCCAGTATGACAAGAAACAGAATAAGAAACAAACCATACAGCACTGTGTGTAGTAACATGGAGATAACACTTGTCTTCATGTTCATGAAACCAATAGGCGATTCATTTCCAGGCATCTGAAACACAAGCCCTGGTGCTAGAAACGCAAACAAAGCTGCAGCTAAAATGGGAGCCGCCCAGTCATGCATTATAATTTTCACTTGAAGAAGAAACTAGAATGATGCCGTTTTCATTTCTTTATAGATGGTGGGAATGCGAATCTGATAAAGGTAAAGAAAAAAGAAGCAACTTTTTCTATATGTTTTATAGTGGTGGTGGTGGTGGTAGAATAAGATATCATCTGTCAATGGCATCAATTAGGGACAAAAGCTAACTTTTTTCTTTTTCTTTTTTACTAATACCAATAGGAGGATTTCATTTAAAATGCAAAACCATTTTGAATAAATATGATGAACGCAACAAACAAACAAACGGAAAATGGTATTAGTTAGATTTACAAGTTTTGACAACTTCCCCAAGAAAAAGAGAGGGCTTGTGGTGCTTCATTTTCCAGCGAGAATCCATCACTCCGAAAGTGAATCATTCCAACCAAATGATTATTCGGTCCTGTTAGATTTGTTAACGGAAGATGTTGACTATTGAAGCTATTTATGGAAGAGTTTGAAGTATGATGTATTGTGTTGTTTGTGTGTTTTGACAGAAGAGAGAGAGCACCGCCGTTGGCCTTGGGTTCAACTAATTGTTTCCATCTTTCATGATGTGACGATGCATTTGTGTTGTTAAGGAACGAGGGTTCATCAGAATAGGCCCCCAACAGAAATGGAAACTTTTTCTCTTTTGATGATGATGGCTTTTCTCTATTGGGCCACCTCAGCGGACCACCAGTGTACGCTGGCGAATCACCAAACCGCAACAGTTTTGTTCCTGTAATTTATAACAATACATTCTGTAAGATATATAAGTATTATGTTTTTCACTAAAAAACCTCGGCCTACCGAGTACCGACTCTGATACCATGTAAGATATAGAGTAGTAAGTTTTCTAGAGAGAAAGATCCACTATATAAAAACATAGACATTACTAACATATAGAAGGTAAATGAGAATTGTAAACCTTGATGATTGGAGAAGAAGCTCCCGTAATTGTTCAAGTACATGGACGATTCTGTCCCTCTTGGTTTTCTCCTACGCCTGTTGTGCCCATCAAGACGCTTCCTGCAACTTCGCTTCACTTCATCAAACTCCCCGACTGAATGGAATCTATTAAATTCAGTCTCAACTCTGTCACTGTGTTTGTTTCTAAAAAATAAAAAGGGTAATGGAAGGAGGAGGAAGGAGAGTAGAGTACCTACTGCATTGTTGGCAAAACCTTTGGTCTTTGCCACGTATGACAACAACCGGTGTCTTGGAATGAGCTTCACAAACTCTATGCCGCCGATGATAGTCTCTGCAACTACTCAGGTCCGCTGTACATCCATCCACTAAACATGACACGTGTTGCTCGTTACCAGGCCCACGTGTTGGTTTCTTCGATGAACTAGAAGGAGGTGGAGGGGATGCCATTGTTGAACGTTTTTGTTCCTTCCATTTGTTTATGTCCACAGAGATTTCCTCTGTATTTTGATTATTTTCCATGATCAACAAATCAAACTCGTCTCTCTCCAGTTCAGTCAACTCCCAAGAAGACGATGCTTTGAAAACCCAATCCATGATGTTTTGCGTTTGAAAACCCTAAAACTTCAGAACCCCTGAAAACACACAACAAGGAGGTTCAGTTCATATTATATCGATAGTAATTGACTAATTTCAACGACATTGAACAGCGCTAACGACAATTTTGAGGTTGTGGAGTAAAAAAATCACGCAAAGAATCGAATATGATGATCACATGGTAGCCACGCCCACAATCACCGACCCCCACGGGTGTTTGTGTAAATTAAAGCTGGAAAAGTGAAAACGAAAGAACATGGGAGCAACTCATAAAAAGCAATAATCGGGAGATGGAGGAATACAATCACAATTGCAAAAAGGAGGCGTAAAGGACTTACAGAAACGAAGGGGGATGTTGATTCTTTCTCGAAATTCCTCACCAACACCACCTGACATGGATTTCCATAAGGCAAATAACAGTATTTAATTAAGCCACTTGAGAGAGAGAGAGAAACAAAACCACCCTGTAGAAAGAAGCGAATGATAAGTTGTGAATTGAGATGGTGTTACATACATATCATTTTTAATGGCACACAGGCAGATAAAAGCCAGAGGAGGTCGAAGGAGGACCATTTGAGATAGAGAGATTTGTTATGTAGTTTTGTGCCTCGAAAATGGTCCCCTGCGTCTAGGGTTCTCAATTGAAAATGGGGAGCAGTTGAAGGATTGTGATGTTAATGATTATCAAAGGAAATTAGCGCAGAGACTTGAAGAGGGAAAGGATGGGTTGAGGAAGGTGAGGGTGAACATCATATCTTTTTCCTCGAAGACCAAGTCCATTCTTCACAATTCCTTCTTTCTCACACTTTTCAGTTTTCACTAACTTTTTTAATTGCAGTTTGATCATGTTTAACACTGATACATGAATAAAAAGGTAAATATTAAAAAAAAATCTTTTTTTATGTATAGGTTGATTCATGATTCTCATATACTTTATTAATGGAGGTTTGTTTAGCACGTTCTTAAAAAAATGTTAAACCGTACCATCTGAGCAGCTTACGTCATCTCGTCTCAATGTGTACATGTGAGGTCAATTTTGGAACACTAACGATAGTTTTAGTGTGTCAATGTTGAAACGTTGGACCTTCTATGTGGAATTTTGTTGCTCAACCAACTAGGTTTTCATTACGGGGACAATAACATGTGTAAAGGGCGCACCTTAGTCGGTAGGCTAGAGGCGGCTTTTAATAATACACACCATAAACTACATAAGTACATACCAATTGTTTATAAACAAAAAGACAAATTTTGATAAATCTCATAAACTTGTTCCAAGATTTACATGTAAATTAAGCAAAAGACTCAAATAACCATTATTTTCACGGCCCTTCCTATCAAGTGGGTCTTATGGCTCCGAAATGAGCCTAATTAATGCAAAATGACACTGTATGCTTACAAATTATTGACTTTTGTGTTCTAAAAGTTCCCTAACGTTTTTTTTTGTTTTCTAGAGGCATGAACTCTAATTTTCCGGTTTTAAAATGTCCTTATATAGAAAGTGAAAGAGTAAACCAGTTACCCCTTTGTCTTTTCTTAAAAATAAATGCCACGTATGTAAAGAATTCATACACATCACCACCCAAAAAATCCTCTACCTTATGAGCTTATTTGATTCCTCTGTTCACCATCTACATCTAAATTCATTCGTTCAATTATTCGCAATTTACAAAGTGAATCAGTCAACGAACTAAGCGAATCAATTAGCCATGTCTTGTTAAAAGATAAGAGTATTACATGTAATCAAGGAGAGATTCGATTAATGAAATGCAAACGTTAACTATCTAAGAATAGAGGACACATTCTTCTATCTGGTATTACCTAGGAAAGTCAATCAAAATGATGACACACAATAAAGAAAAACTAACGAACTAACTAAAGGAACACCATGTCGATTTTGTTGATCCATTGAATGGTTCTACTAGCACCAGATCCATAAAAGCAATCAAAAACCCAGATCGATCAAAAACAAACAAAAAATCAAAAACCCGGATTAATCAAAAGCAAACAAAAAGGGCTGCATATATTGACCTTGCAAACCCAACTAAAAAGAAACAAAACAACTTATGTTATGAATTTGTTCATAACTTGGTTGTTTTTTAGATTTAGTCAGATATATATATAGAGAGAGAGAGAGAAAGAAAGAAAGATGAAGACCGATGAAGCTGAAGATGACGGTGCACAAGATGAAATGTAACCTAGATCTTGAAATGAAGCTGGGATTAACATTAATGTAATCGGCCTTAATAAAGCCACCGAAAGTCACCTTTACAAATCGAACCCAACATTACAATCCAACACATATGAAATTGAATCCACCAAGCTCTCTGGCCCACCCTAGATCGGAAAATACATAGGATAACAACATTACTGCTATAAATCGCATCCGATCTCGTGCGTCTGATGTAATATTCACCGCCGATCTCGTCTTCTTTTATCGGATCTTGCCTTTTTTTCATCATTATCATCCGATAAAAAAAGACGAGATCCGATAAAATACATAGGATAACAGCATTACTGCCATAATGCAAGGACCTTTACGTTAACGCATGAGATATTTACATCAAAAGTATATATACATTTTTAAAGTATAATAATGGTAACATTTGAACAGTTTGAACAAGTTCGTTAGTCATGTGTGTACAAAAAAATTACTCAAATGTGAACAAAACTAATAGTTCACCAAACTAATAGTTAATTACTCTCCTCGGTCATTACATAATCTCATGTGTACGCCACGTCAACTGTAACCTACACCAGCCGGTAATAAATGTAATATGTGAACACTTCAAATAAGTTCGTTGATCATATGTGTACAAAAAAAAGTTACCAAAATATGAACAAACGCAAAAAAATGGCTACTCTCCAAAGTTATTATCTTTTTTTTATGAGAATCATGACATTCAATAGAATTTTTAAACTTTTTCTCTAAGGTTTGTAAAAGTCATTTTGGTGGTGTTTGTTTTTTAAGAGGTAAAATGTCAGCAGACTGTGAACCACATCTACATACATCTACAAAAGAAAATGTGGACCAAATGTCTGCAATCTGCAATAAAGTCATTTTGGTGGTGTTTGTTTTTTAAGAGGTAAAATGTCAGCAGTCTGTGAACCACATCTCCATACATCTACAAAAGAAAATGTGGACCAAATATTTGCAATCTGCAATAAGAATATTGTTTGTTTTTTTTAAGTATGTAGACTACTAAAATAAACTAGAGTATTTACTAAATTATGTATTTTTGTATATCTAACATTTTATTTTCTCGTTTAATTTTTATAAAAGCTATATTTTTTTTAAGTTAAAATATGTTAGAATATATAAAAAACTTTAGTTCATGTCTGCAAGAAGAAGAGGACGTAGACCTTTTTAGGTTTACGGTCTTCTAAAAACAAATAGTCTGCGAGAGCTAACGTTTGCGCCGTCTACGGGCTACAAACAAATAAGGCCAAGAAAATCTGCTGACAAAAAACAAACACCCCTTTAACATGAAAAAGAATTATCATAGTAGAAATTTGTGTTAGGTCAAGAGAGGCTTTAGGGGGAAAAAAATAACGTACAAATCATCAAAAATCTAATCAATGCCTTAAATAGAGACAATTTCGAACAAATAGCGATTTTGTAATAGTGTCAATGTTAAATAAATTAAAGAAAAAGGTGATAAAAAATTGTTATTTTGTGAAAATTTTCCTCCTATGTTTTGTCATTACTAATTATTCCTTTTAATTGTCAAACTTTTCGTGGATATGAGAAGACAAAACTCATCTCTCTCCCATCGCAGTCAATCTCAATTGAGCTCCATTTTCCTTCTCATTGTCTTTGTCAAAGCAACAACAATAAAATAACAATTAATAAAAAATGGAATCAAAATGCGATTTTACCTCTTTTCTAAAATAAAGAATATCATGCATCTTAATTCTTAGGTATGTAAGAGTAGAGCCGCACAAATTGGATTTTTTTTAAACCAGTTTCGTTTATAGTCAAAGAAATCAAAATCGGTTTGAATTAAAATCGGTTTCGGATGCAAAATACTCCAACCTATATAAACCGTATCGGCGGTTGAGATGAAACCAATTTGGGAAAACACAAAGCTTATATTTTTTTACAAAAATAGTTGACATACATCTTGAAATCCAAAAAACAAAAAAATAAAAATAAATAAAACCAACAATTCTAATGTAATACATCGCCGTCCTTGTCCTCGTCATTGTTTTTGGAGTAAATTACACGAATGGTCCCTGTGGTTTGAGGCGCGCTTAATCCTTAACTTATTTTCTTAACTCGGAGATCCCTATTATCTATTTTTGTTAAGCATTTAATCCTTGACAGACATGAAAAGACCATTTTGTCATTAGTGATTTTTTAATAATTTTTTTGTATATTATTTTTTATTTTTAAATTAAAAAAAAAGAAAAAAATAATAATTGTATACACTACCCCACCATGTATCTCTCTCTCTCTCCAACCTTAACGTTCGTTCTCGAGTTTAATTTGGAAGGGAAAGGGAAGGAAATGAAAGAAAGAGAAGGGGAGGAAAGGAAAGGAAAGAAATTAGGAAGGAAAAAAATGATTATTTCTTTTCCTTCTTTTTCTTTTATTTCCTTTATTTTCTCTCCTAATCATCCCATATTTGGGAGGATTGGTTTTAAGAAGAAAAAAGTTTAATATTTCATTCCCTTCCCTTCCTTTTCCTTCCCTTCCACTCCTTAAAAAAACTCGAGAACACGTATTGTTTTTTTTTCCTTCCCTTCCCCTCCTTAAAAAAAACTCAATAACATATTTTTCCTCCCCTTTCCTTCCATTTCTCTCCTTAAAAAATCTCGAGAACGTGCCGTAAATCTCCGATCTCGTCTTTCTGATTCGGCAAAACTAAAACTCAATCACAAATATCCTCCTCTGGCAAAGGGAGTATAACGTAACATATTCAAATATCTCCTCCTCCAGACACAAAAACGGTGGGGATTCAAATCGCTGACCATCGAAAAGTTTATGGATTCGATTTCTACAACTCCCTCTTCTTCTTTCTTCTTTCTTCTATATGAAGCTTACCGCTAAACCCTCTCTTGCCCACTTCTTCCGCCTCTATTGCCCACCTTCCCCGCCTCTGCTTCCCCTTCACCCAATGATTATGTTCAAAACCCCGATGATCAGGGCTCCACCATTATAGGTGGATTTGATTTGAGGCTAGTGTTCAAGACACTCACAAAGCCGATGATTAGGGCTCCACGATTACAGGTGGATTTAGTTTGTTCATTGCTCTCGTTCTCTCTTCTGCCACACAGGATTTTCAAGGTTTGATTTGATTTTGTGTTTCATTGTTTTGATTTGATTTGAGGATTAATTTGAAGCTGAGGTTCAATTTGATTTTGGTTTTCGTCTATTTTTTATCCAACCCTTCTCGAACCCAAGAGACCTTCCGAACTGTTTAGTCGATCGTCTTGAAACCAGCGTCATTAAGCCGACGATGCTCGTGACTTTAGGTTCGTCTGGTTTGACGACGGAAGTCAGGTCCATCGAGATGCACCACGAAGCTCTCCAGGAAGCCCTCCCTGACTACAATACTTTCGAGGGATTATATCTTAGATTTGAGTTGGAAGTTTGACTTTGGTTTTCAAATTTGAGTTGAATATTCCGTTTTGGTTATGATTTGAGTTGTAGATTTGATTTTTGATGTGTTTCGAATTTATGGTCGAATATTAGGTAAGCTTGTAGTGAGTTTTCGGTGATTCTTTGTATTTGATCTTGATCTGTGGCCGCTGGAGATGATGACCAGAGACGTGCTGGAATCCGGTATTTAATGTAGGAAGGAAGATTATTAACAATAATTTCAAACAATACATTAATACTTTATTTTATTTATTAATAGTCGGAATAATAAAAAAAGAAGTAACAAAAAAATATATATTATTAAGGGCAAAATGGTCTTTTTAATTCTGACAGGGACTAAGCACGTAACAAAAATAGATAATAGGGAGGGTCTTGAGTTAAAAAAAGAAGTTATGGACTAAGGGCGTAAATTACCCCAAACCACACGGACCATTCGTTTAATTTACTCTTGTTTTTGGTAATAAAAAGTTTGTTGGTTGTTTAATCGTTTGTCGTTTATAATTTACTCATTAATGTTTTCTCGAGCATCCGATATAGTACAGAAAGTGATTGATTGGTGAAACCATTGTTGGAAAACAAAACCTTGTATTAACAAAAAAAATTAAAGAAACAATAGATAAAAACAATATTTTTTACTATACAAGAATTGGTTTTTTTGTAGGTTTAAAAACCGGTTTCTAAACCGAGTTTTCAAACCGGTTCCACTCATAGCGGTTTCTATAATTAGATCGGATTCGAACCGAGTCGGTTTCAAACTCAAATTGATTTGGTTTCGCTACCGACTTTTTATACACCTCACTATAGGTATTAGACCAACGAGAGCGGTAACAAGGATGGAGTGTGGGGTCCAACGTGTCACCCCACCATGCGCGGGAACACCGCCCCAGTTGGGGTTGTGACTGCGTTGATGAGTCTTCCCTGGTGTTACAACACCGTACGATGAACTTGATCCATATTTCCACTTTAATCCCCTGGACTTTTGAGTATTTAAAAGAACCCCCCAATGGCTAATTTAATGTAACGGTCAAAAAATAAAAATAAAAATAAAAACCTTAATTATTTTAAACAATTACCAACTATATATACATATATTTACTCACCAAAAAATTACACATCTTCTATACTCATATTTTACACCCAAATCTCTCTAAAACTTCCAAAAATCATGTTTAACCAAGATTCTCCGAACAATCAAACGCCACCAACGAATCGAAACTGACAAAACGTTCTCGGTTTCGAGCAATTCTACAACACGAACGTTTACCGTCCACAAATGGACCAACCGATTTTCTCACCCAACGTTTTCCAATACCAAATGCTGGGTTACCCGCAAATGCAACCGCAAAATTTATACGATAGTTTTCAACCGCAAAATTTATACGATAGTTCCGACGCTCGTATCAACCTCGATTTAAATGATGACCTCGACGACGATCCCCTCGAATTTCCCGAATACCACCGGCCGATGGGACGAGATGCCGCAAAAGAAAAGGAAAAGCGAGTTCGTCGAGTGCGGGAGGTGGCTCGGAAAGTAGCGAATACGTCACACTTACGCGGGTGGAATTCAAACGCTACAATTTAAGTGTCGTCGAGCGGATTGAGTTGGACAAAAAAGCGTTGGAAGAGATAAACACGAGCTCGGGAAGAACGTCAACAAGCCCGTGATAACAAACAACAACTCCGTAAAGAAAAACAACGTTTAAAAGATATTAAGTTTTTGACGTCCAATCCGGAAGAGGGTCTCGAGGGCGACAACGGGAGTTGGTTTTAAAATTGAAAATAGATATTATGGCAAAATATGATTTCTAGGTTGTCGTTTAATTTTTTTTAGTTTTTAGTTTTTCGTTTTATCGTTTTAGTTGTATTTTTTAATTTGTAGGTTGTCGGTTGTATGTTTCCGGTTGTAATTTTTAATTAATGAAATGTTTTATTTAAAAAAAATTATTTGTTTTAGTTTTGTTTATTTGTTATTTATTTAAAACAAAAAAGTGAGTGGTTACTATTTCATAGAATTGAAGATGTAAGAGATTAATGAGAGGAATACTCCATCCCCAATAAATGGTTACGACTCTCTTAATTTTAAGACAATGACATTAATCCATCGGTTATGATAAGTTTTTGTGATTATCTTCTTGACCAATACAATACACTTTTCCAAATGATATCATTAAAGCACAAACAACTATATTATATTATTATAATAAATATTTTAATTATCTACAAACAACGAATATTAGATTAAATATTATAAAAAATAAAGATTTTTAGACGGTATAGACAATGCCGATTTCTCTTTCTTTAATATCTATGGCTATGTTTAAACATATGTCAGATTTATATTATTGTATTTCTATTTATTTGTTTTGTAATTAATTATATAAATATAATATAAGTATTTTTAATATATAGTTTCATAATTTAATAAGAAATGAATTAATAAATCAATTTACATATAAATGCCTAATGATGTAATACTAAATAATATAGTTTCTAAATTAAAATGTCGGACCGAAAATGTAATCGCCTTCCAAAAACTTTTCTTATATTTACAAGATGTGTGGAGATCGTCACTTTTGCGAGGCTAAAAGATGTTATAACAAATCCAATTTACTTAGAGAGTTAACACCCTAGAAGCTTTTGGGATGGCTATTCAAACGATCTTGGCGATGAACAACACAATGATTACCCTTGATAACGTCCGATCCCTATTGATCAATTATGGGGAGGGGTTCGATTTGTGCCGGGGTGAGCATGAGTCGGTTTTTGGCTAAAATTGAAACCAAATTGTAGAAGTCGGCTTTTTTGGCTTCAAAACCTATATTGGTCGGTTTTTTGGTTTGGATTTATGGGTTTCCAGTTTGAACCCGTAGGTTTGTGGGTTCATGGGTTTTTAGGTTTAAAATTGTGGATTTATGGGTTCAAACTCATTAAAATACGTTGTTATAAAGTATAAACATTGTTATACGTTCAAACCAACTAAAATCGTGGGTTTAAAAACGTAGGTTTGTGGGTTAAAACTCATTGAAAGTACATGTATATAAAGTATAAATGTGGTTATGGGTTAAACTCCGCTGAAATCGTGGGTTTAATATCATGCGTTTGTGGGGTCAAACCCACATGGGTCGATTTGCGTTTAATGAGTAGAGTTTCAATATATAACTGAACTGAATCGTTGAAGTCGTTTATTCAAAAATTCAAACCCACTCCTTCGGTTTTTGTCAGTTTTTCGGTTTTTTCGATTTCGGTTTTGTCAGTTTTGTCAGTTTTCCGGTTCGGTTTTACTCATCTGTAATTTGTGCAATCAAGTTATTCTCCAAACAGGTTTAGGATTGTCCCTATTAGCGATTGGCTCTTACGGCAGTGAGAACGATGGATCATTCAGGTTCGACGCAAATGGCTAGAAGGAATTATGGAGGCTATTCACAAGCCAACATTGTTGATAGAATTGGCTGTAACAGATCGTCTCATGCAAATACAGATGAGATCAATAAGTAACCTTTCTTACAACGTTATTGTTACGAATTTCCCTCACAATATGGACAAGATGGAAGTATGGTATGAATGTAGAAAGTATGAGAATGCCATTGAAGTTTTCATTGCTAAAAAGACATTCCAAGTTAGGGAACAGTTTTAGATTATTTCATCTTATAAAGCTTAGTAACCTACAAAGCCTTTTTGTTAATGTATATGCAATCTGAATTGGCCATCACAAGATGTTTGCACCTTTGGCTAGATTTGATAGGAACTAAAATGGTGAAGGTAAAACTCCTAGGGCTATAAATAAAATTCATGTGCATGTGGCCTCTCAACAACGTCCTTTTTCTTACACTAATGTTGTTTCAGGTGATAAAATATTGTTTATCAAGAGTCTGCTAGTCTTTTAACTATGTGAATTGCACTGGAAGCCGGAAATTTTATGGTTGAATATAATGATAAAGTGTTGGTGATCGTTGCTAAAGTTAAAGATCTTGACACCATGTCCAACTAGTGTCATGTGTAAGAGTGGGGGCTTCTTGATGTGGTGTTATTGAAGATTGACTGTATATTTTTCCTTATCATTTCCTTTTATTATCTCCTAGTTTTTCTCTTTTCTTGTTGGTACCTCTATATATAGAGGTTGTTATCTTTCATATTGTTTCAATGAAAACCCTAAAACACTTTGGCCGCTTACTGCCATCAAACTCAATATGGAAAGATGGAAAAATGAGACAAGAGCTTCTTAGCGGCCATTGAATCTCATGATGAACCAAAGAATTCAAACATGCCATGCAAGATGAAAGATGGAAAAATGCTATGGAGAAGGAGATTCGAGCCCTTGAAGAAAACGGAATGTGGACTCTTGAAAACTTACCGGAAGGAAAGCGAGCCATAGACTCAAAGTGGGTGTACAAGGTAAAATACAAACCCGATGGTGAAGTTGAACGATACAAAGCCCAACTTGTAGCCAAGGGATTTACGCAACAAGAATGGGTTGATTATCATGACACCTTTGCTCCGTAGCCAAGCTCGTTACGGTTAGGACTCTCTTAGCCGTAGCCACCAATAAAAACTGGATTATTAACCAACTCGACGTGAACAATGCGTTCCTACACAGGGAGCTTAATGAAGAAGTTTATATGAAGATTCCATAAGGTTTCTCCAAAGAAAATGAGACAAGAGTTTGTAGATTAAGAAAATATATTTATGGGCTCAAGTAGGCATCCCACAATTGGTATAAAAAATTCACTACCTCCTTACTTGATCTCGGTTTTCGTTAATGTAAAGTCGATTATTCTCTCATCATTTACAAACGAAACAACAATTTTGATGCAGCCTTAATTTACGTGGACGACGTCATAGTGGTTGGAAATGACAAATACAATATTGAGTCTGTGAAAAATGATTTGGATAGGAGATTCAATATAAAGGATTTAGGAACTCTCAAATACTTCCTTGGTATAGAAGTGACACAGACATCAAAGGGATTGGTTTTGAGCCAAAGGAAGTATACTCTCGACGTCCTCAAGGATTGCGGCTTTCAAGGGTGTCGCCCTAGCTCGGTTCCCATCGAACCCAACTTGAAACTCGATAAAGGAGAAACAAAACCAGAGATAGATGGTAGTCAGTATCGAAGAATGGTTAGCCGGCTTCTGTACCTGCAAGCTACCCGACCGAAACATCACATATGTCGTAAACGTTTTAAGTCAATTCGTTGCAGATCCTCGACAAAACCACCTTGATGCAGCCATCGCTTCCTGCGATATCTAACAACTTACTTTGATTCAGATTGGCTCAGTTGCCTTTTCACTAAACGATCTAGGACCGATTACGCTATTCTCTTAGGCAGGGCACCTATTTCGTGGAAAACAAAAAAACAATCCGTTGTTTCTCGCTCGTCTGCCGAGGCGGAATACCGCTCAATGACATCCACAGTCAGTGAACTTGTGTGGATGCGTTGGCTTCTAAGGGAACTCTAGGTTCCTGTTGACGATCCTACCCCTTTATTATGTGATAACCAGGCTGCTAGACACATCGCTAACAACCTGGTTTTCCACGAGAGGACTAAGCACGTCGAGATGGAATGCTACTTCGTCTGTGAAAGAGTTGAAAGCAAGGAAGTGAGTGTCCTTCCAATCTCTTCGAAGATGCAAATAGCTGATTTGTTCATGAAAGGATTGAGTGCCCCACAACTTAACCTTCTTCTAGGCAAGCTAGACGTTCTTAACATACACGCTCCAGCTTGAGGAGGAGTATTGAAGATTGGCTGTATATTTGTCCTTATCCTTGCCTTTTATTATCTCCTAATTTTTCTCTTTTCTTGTTGGTACCTCTATATATAGAGGTTGTTATCTTTCATATTGCTTCAATGAAAACCCTAAAGCTCTTTGGCCGATTACTGCTATCAAAATCAATAGGTGTCGCGTTACATTGGCGGTCTTTGGGTGATCAATGAAATTCCGACAAAACGTGTTAGTCATAAATTTTTTAATAATGCTAGTGTGATATCATGGTTTTCAGAAATTAAAAATGGTTTCAGGATTTCTTACTTTACGAGAGTGGTTTGGAATAATCGTTGAAGGAGTGAGGGGCGGAACACGACCATTATAAGGAAGGGGGCCGAGATGTAAGACAAATATAATTAATATTTTTGAAATATGATTAAAATACATTTTCACTAAATATAATAAACAAACAATATTTGACGGTTTTCATTTTTATTATCTATTTTTTAACTAAATATATAACTTAAAAATACTAATGATAAAACTCATACAATTTATTAATAACATATAAGATAATAATCTGTATACAAAAAAAGAGCTAAAAATTTACAAGTTAACAGTTAACAAAGAAATAACTCGATTATCATATATTATTATATTTAACAAATAAATATATAAATAAATTAAATAAGCTTCTAAAAAAGATACACATATGCAAACTCTTTATGTTCTCTATGCAAAACAGATGGTAAAAAGCAAATGTCATGAATGAATAGTGACAGCACTAAAAGCAGGGAGATTAAAAGTTTAAAACATATTTCAATCTGCCTACAAGATATATATATATATATATATATATATATATATATATATATATATATATATATATATATATATATATATATATATATATATATATATATATATATATATATATATATGAGTAAATTACAATAATGGTCCATGTGGTTTGCATGAATTTTCAATATTTGACCAACTTTTGAAAAAACCACGATAGTGGTCCAAGTGTTTCGATTTACTTTCAATAATGGTCCAAAATTAAGTAACAATAAGTAAAAAGACCAATTTACCATTTTTAATTTCTTTTTCATTTTTATTTTAATGTTTTATTTATTTTAGTAATTAAAAAAATTACCCCACCCCAACCCCACCCCCACCCCCACCCCCTGCATCTCTCTCTCTCTCTCTCTCTCTCTGCCTCCCTCCCTCCTGGGTTTGTTCCCTCAGCCAGAGGTTCAACAACACCCCCTTCCCAACTACTACGTCTTCTGTGCTTCCGATGAATCTTTATTTGAATCCAAGATTACAACAATAGGTTTCTTAGTGAAATGTTTTTCGTCGATTGGAGTTTTAATTGAGAAGCTTGTTACCCCCAAATCAAACATTTACTTCAGCTTGAATCAAGAATGTGGAAATTATAAAAGTGACCAGTGATATAAACCATCGTCGTCACCAAATCCACTTTATTCCTGTATATGTACACTCGCTCCTTTCTTTTTTTTCCCTATAACTCCACTCTCAAGAATCTGTAGCTTCCATGGCACTTGTTAAAGAAATCATGGGTCGTTCCGTGATGGAGAAACCCCCGTTTCTTCCTTCAAACAATCTTAAAACCATCAATCATAACCAGAAGAAGATCACCCAACCAAAATCAAGAATATCTTAATAGTACTACTTATGATTCTTGTAGTACAACCACCTCAACCGTAGCCATGGAAGTAATTATATCGCGTAAATAATGAACAATTTCCAGAATATGAGTAATTGGCAACTAAATAATACACAAAGCAATAAGTGAAATTGAAGGAAAGCGAAACCTGCTTGAAGATGGCGTCAGAATTAAGAGGATACTCTTTGATTCTGCGATGAGCTGGAGAAGAAGGACGATACGCATAATGCCCCACACTGGTTTCACCTCCCTTTTTAACTCCTCCATGATCTATATCCTCACCGTTTCCCTTCACCTCCTCCTTCGTTTGATCACCAGCTTCGATCCGATCTGTTCGTCACCATTCTCATTGAAACCATTATGCGAACTCTCACCATCCTCGAACGAGTTGGTTTTCGAAGACGACGAAGAATCAAACAATTCGTCTCCGATTCCCGCATCCATGATTGTGGTGGTGGTGGCGGTGTTCGTGACTACGACTAGGGTTTGAAGGTGGAGGCCGTATGTG
The DNA here is from genome assembly GCA_023525715.1 of Cichorium intybus. Lineage (NCBI taxonomy): Eukaryota > Viridiplantae > Streptophyta > Magnoliopsida > Asterales > Asteraceae > Cichorium > Cichorium intybus. The sequence continues at coordinate 156,269,377 of CM042011.1, read as the reverse complement.
CAGGGGAGAGAGAGAGAGAGAGAGAGAGAGAGAGAGAGAGAGAGAGACGCAAGGGGTGGGGGTGGGGGGTGGGGTGGGGTTAAGTTTTTTTTTCTTTTTTTTTTAAATTTATTTAATAATAATACATTAAAATAAAAATAAAAAATAAATAAAAAATGGTAAATTTGTCTTTTTATTTGGCTTTTGGACCATTCCTGCAATTGCATCCATACCTTTGGACCATTATCGATGTTTTTTCAAAAGTTGATCGATTATTGCAATTTCTTGCATACCACATGGACCATTATTGTAATTTACTCTATATATAGATATGATATGAGAGATAGAAAAATAGGAGTAAATATATCAATTTGAGATTATCAGACCTTAGAAACTAGAGCAAAGCTTCAAGGCAACAAAAGTCGGACTTCAGATGGGCACAACAACATCACAACAACAACAGGGAGGGACGATTTTCGTATTATCTACATGCCTTCAAGGGCGGTGACCGAAGGCGGAGTCCAAGGGTTAGGGTTTATTTAGTTTGACTTTTTTGAGATTTATTTGTAACTCTTTGTCGATTTTATAGTAATTTTGACAGATTCCAAAATCAGATAAGGTTTGTGTTTGTTAGAGAACTCGCAAATTTTGATATCCTATATAGTTTATTTGTGATTAAGATTTACTTCATGTTTTTGATTATATGCTAAGTTTATCTTCATGATTTGGTATTGACTTTCTAAAAATCAAATCTAAATCTTTAATGATATTAGTAAGTTAAAAAAATAGGGGGGCCATGGCCTCCCCTGGCCCTTTAAGGTTCCGCCCCTGGAAGGAGTTTCTTATACGTGTTTGGAGCAAGACTTCTTTTTGTAAAATTGCTTCTACATAAATAATTGGATGTTCAATAGCTATTTTAAAACCATTGAATCGTCTATATTATAGCACGATGAATTCATTTTGTTTTTTAAACTTGTTTGAAGAATATAGACACTATCCCTACAATATAAAACATAAACATCATTGAAAAAAGTTCGAAACTATGATAAATTTCGGAGCATTGACATATTTTTGGAACCGAACAAAGATTGTCACCATAAAAACGGTTCGAAAATGCGATGCTTAGTTCGAATTTTCCACAGTTTTGGATTTACCTATTTCTCAGAAAAGGTATTCGTAATATGAAAGGTTATTCGAAACTATCATAGTTTCAAACTTGATTATTATACGGTAATACGGTATGATTATTTTCATAATTATTGTTATCACAATTTGGGCTTTAAAGCGGGATATGACAAAAAACCGATCATCGAAGCCCAACAGTGTCTTTTGTAAAGTGGGTTTTATTTTTAAAAACAACTTTCGAATTCGTGTACCCAATATTTCACGCCTTATATACTCCTCTATTTCTAGGGTTTCTGCCTTTCGCGTTTGCTATTCGGAGCTTCCACCATCGCCGGTACTCGTTGGGCGCGCATACGCAAGGTAATTCGTCTAATCGCCGTCAGTTCTTGATATTTTTGTGATTCCTTAGCCATACTTTTCTGGTTGGTTTATAATAATTTTGATAATTAATCAACGGTCTCTGCTAGATTATTAGTTCATGCAATTTAGGGATTATTTGTGTTTCCGTGAACGTTTATTACTGTTCAATTGTTCCCGGTTCTTTTTATTCATTAGTTTCGCATTTTTTGTGTGGGATTTGGTATCCTTTCTGTTCATGTAACGTAAAATAAGTACCTTCAGATACAAATTGATTTCGGTTATTTTGCTAATTATTGCTATGAGGTTTAAAAATCGTTTCTTATGTTGGCAAGTATTGTAACGTTCATTATATCTACTTTGCGTTTGACCTAGAGTTCCATGATATTAGGTTGAAATTTGAAAGATGGAGTCTCAGATCAAGCATGCAGTGGTTGTTAAAGTGATGGGTCGGACTGGTTCAAGAGGGCAGGTTACACAAGTGAGAGTGAAGTTTCTGGATGATCAGAATCGATTTATCATGAGAAACGTGAAGGGACCAGTGAGAGAGGGTGATGTTCTTACCTTGCTCGAGTCTGAGAGGGAGGCCAGGAGGCTTCGTTGATTTCCATTGCTCATGTAAAACCTTTTGTTTCCATTTCAAATTTTGCTGGATCTATTTTATTAAGACTTTACTTTAGTTTCTTATTGGTCAAATCTCTAGTGGAATTTAATCTTAATGGCTACTTTGGGATTGCTTGAATTTATAGTTATTGCAACTTTCTTCTAATTTGGTTGCTTGATTGCTGTCTGTATTAGTATTCGTATGTCCCAAGTTGCTTAATTTCCATTCAAGCTGTCTGTATTCGCATTCATATCCTTGATTGGCGAATAGCTCAAACATAGTGAGGCAATTGTTTGGCATTTGGCCATGTATAAAATTGATATTTTTATATCCATTTTATTTTTTTATTGATTTAAGATTTATAAAAATCAAACCTAATCCAATCATTTAAATGGTAATAAAAATTAAAGCAGTGATAATAAAAGTATAAAAGTATCTGATCTTATTTTTAGACTTTGATGGTCATTAATGATACCTGTTTGATATGTTTGATTGTTGAATGTTTTCAGACTAGTGTTTAATATGTGGTGTGCATACTGCATAGTATTTGATAGGATAATTTATTTGAAGTTAGAAACTTTAACAAACATGTTTAGAGATAAATTACAAGATGGTGTATTCTACAAAAGACTTGGGAGGACGAAAGTAGTAGAGCTATGATGGCGAGTTGTGGAAGTATTTCAGATTTTCACCACCAACCAACGCTCCACCTCTATCCTTTGTATTCAGCCATTTCAAAGAAGTATCAACACACACTTGAAAATCCAGAATTGAGAACTTAGTTACAATGTTGTCGTGATTTCTAATGAGATATGAGACGGTTTATATACATGATAAAGTGATATGAGATTGGTAGTGTTCTTTTGCTACCTATTCATTAATCAACGTGCGATTTAAGAGAGGGGATCAAAGGTGAACGTCAGGAAGGGAGATGTGAAATTTGATTCATGGCCAAGCTTCCGCTTTGATTATTACACCGTCTAATTAAGCACCGAATTTAAGTGGGGACTAGAGTTGTTCATTTAGTAAGGGTGTGTACTTCTTCCCCTCCAAATTTCTCCTTTGCTTCTTCTGCCACATTGGGTTTGTTGCGGGATGTGGATTTTGATTTGAAATCAGAGAATGGTGAATCACTGGTGAAGGGTTTGAGTTTGTTGGTGGAGGTGGCTTTTCTTTTGAAATTGAAATCAAAGTTTCTAAAACCACAACAAACTTATTGATCAATGGTGGTGGGGTTTTGCTATTTCTTGGATCTTATTTTCTAAATGGATAAAATAAACTAGAAAATGTATGAATGTCATTTGAGATTGAAGAGTTTCTAAAACCACAACAAACTTCAAATTTAATGACAAAATTGTACAAAATGGTAAAATGAAGTTCGACTTTCTAACAACCACATGGACATGTGTGTAATTTACTCTACTTTAACACCAAAGAACTTGTATAGATGTTGGTGGAAATGTTCTCAATCTTGGCAGATGTTGGTGGAAATGTGTTCATCAGCCATAGATTGAAGGTTCAAGTTTTCGCTTGAGACAATAAATGTAGTTTACAAGTAGAGTAAAGGATATGTATTTGCATTTCTAATAAAAAAAAAAATCTACTTTACATAAAATACTAGTATAATAAAATAAAGGGTTAATGACTTGAGAGGGTAATATACTTTTGCAAATGTTCACATTTAGGTAACATTGTTTTTTGTGTGCACATTTAGGTAACATGCTTGTTATACTTGTTCAGAAACGGGTAACAATGTTTTTTTTGTGCACATTTAGGTAACATGCTTGTTATACTTGTTCAAAAACAGGTAACAATATTTTTTTTGTTCACATTTAGGTAACAATATTCTTAGCTAAATGTGAACAAAAAAAAAAAACATTGTTACCCGTTTTTGAACAAGTATAACAACTATGTTACCTAAAGTTGTACAAAAAAAACATTGTTACCTAAATATGAACAAGTATAACAAGTATGTTACCTAAATATGCACAAAAAAAATAATGTTACCAAAATGTAAACATTTGCAAAAGTATATTACCCTCTCAGGTCATTAACCCTAAAATAAATAAATAAAGAAAAATGAATATATTGAGAAAATACAAATTAGGAAACAAGAATTGTAATTATCCAGCATTGAAGTAGCTTGAAAAGAAAAGAAGAAAATAACATTAGGTTGGATAACTGTTAGGTTGGTGAGGGCATGAAACCACAAAAAATGATATATCTTCGTTTTCTTGTTTTCCACATGTAATCTTTTAATATTTTTTATTACAAGTATTTTTAAGTCCAAAATACCTTTAAACATTGCATAAAAAATGCTTTTTACGGAATCCCAATCTTTTCATTCCCATCTTTATACTTCTCAAAATATCTTACATTGATCCAAATCTTGCGTCGGATCATATATAAGAACCTTGAACCAATAACCCGTTACGGAATCACAATTCCAGATTATTTAAACCTTGATGAGGATTTAGCTGATTCTGCCACGTTTGGGAATCTCTTACCTCGAAAGTGTAGCCGTAAATTAATGGCGTGTGGGTTTCCATTCCATCTCTGTCAGACAATTCCTTGAAATTTGCCCACTCGCTGATAACTTATAATATTCATCGTATCCTTCCTGTTTATCTACTTCAACAATCCCTCATCTTCTATCTTCTATCTTCACTCATCCAATCTTTGATTCTTCAAAATGGGAAAGGAGTCCAGGATTCCAACACTCGATATCTCAGAACCATTACTCCACGAATCATCCCACGATTCGAATAATTCCACTACAGAAACCATACCAGAATGGAAAGATCAGATCACTTTACGCGGTTTAATTGTCAGTGCTCTATTGGGGACGCTCTTTTGTATTATCACACACAAGCTCAATCTCACCGTCGGAATCATCCCTTCCTTGAACGTCGCCGCCGGTTTGCTCGGTTTTTTCTTCGTCAAATCATGGACTACTTTCCTAGAAAAATTCGGTTTCACTGTTCGCCCTTTCACTAAGCAAGAGAACACCGTTATTCAGACTTGCGTTGTTGCTTGCTATGGCCTCGCTTTTAGCGGTAATTTCCCCTATCCTCTTAATTAATCGCAAATCCCCTTTCTAACGGTTATCTGTAATCGGTCACTGTTTATCTACAGGTGGATTTGGATCGTATTTGCTCTCAATGGACGAGCGAACATACAACTTAATCGGTGCAGATTACCCTGGAAATCGTGCTGAAGATGTTAAGAATCCAGGATTGTTGTGGATGACTGGCTTTCTTTTCGTCGTCAGTTTTCTCGGCCTTTTCAGTCTCGTTCCGCTTCGTAAGGTAATCAACCGCTTCAGTTTTGCTCAATTATTCGCTATTGTTAATGCTGTTATGCTGTTTTTGTGTACAATTTTAGGTTATGGTCATGGATTATAAGCTTACATACCCTAGTGGAACTGCCACCGCCATGTTAATCAATAGTTTCCACACTACCTCCGGCGCCGACCTTGCAAGGTACTAATTTCTCAAAACTGTTGATAGCTTTTCAATGTTGTAATTTGTTTGTTTTACAGTAAACAAGTAAGCTGTCTTGGAAAGTATTTGAGCATAAGCTTTGTATGGAGTTGCTTTAAATGGTTCTTTAGTGGTGTTGGTGATTCATGTGGATTTGACAATTTTCCAAGCCTTGGGTTGACGCTTTTCAAGAATACGTAAGCTTGTTCTTTTAGATTTTTTTTTTGTTGTCATATTAAATAATAACAACAATAATCTTATGTATGAACTTGATACGGTTTATGCAGGTTTTACTTTGACTTCAGTCCTACTTATATTGGATGTGGTCTTATATGCCCTCACATAGTCAACTGTTCTGTACTTTTTGGAGCAATTGTATCATGGGGTTTTCTTTGGCCCTTCATTTCCACTCGTGCAGGTGACTGGTATCCTGCTGATTTAGGCAGCGATGACTTCAAAGGTCTCTATGGATACAAGGTACACATATAGCAACGTACTTACTACTTAGTCTCGCAACCAGTATGAGCAATGTACTTATAAGATACTTACATTTCTTTTTATCTATAACAGGTGTTTATAGCTATTGCCCTTATTCTTGGAGACGGGCTTTACAATTTGGTGAAGATAATATTGATCTCCATTAAGGCTGTGTTGAACAACACCACGAAACAAGAAGATCTCCCTGTAATAGACACTGAGCCATCGAAATCACAATTGGAGCAAGCTAAAAGAGATGAAGTTTTTCTAAAAGACAGAATCCCGACATGGTTTGCAGGGTGTGGGTATGTAGGATTGGCTGCAATATCAATAGCTACAATGCCACTTATATTTCCACCCCTCAAATGGTACCTGGTGTTGTGTTCTTACATTATTGCCCCTGCTCTTGCTTTCTGCAACTCGTACGGAACCGGTCTCACAGACTGGAGTTTAGCTTCAACATACGGGAAGATCGGTCTGTTCATCATCTCTTCATTAGTCGGAAGCAATGGAGGCGTATTGGCTGGTTTAGCAGCATGCGGCGTCATGATGTCAATCGTCTCCACCGCCGCTGATTTGATGCAGGATTTCAAAACCGGTTACCTGACTTTATCATCGGCGAAATCTATGTTTGTGAGTCAATTAGTGGGAACCGCCATGGGCTGCATCATTGCACCGCTCACTTTTTGGATGTTTTGGACGGCGTTCGAGATTGGCGCCCCAGACAGTCCGTACAAGGCACCGTATGCGGTCATATACAGGGAGATGGCTATCCTCGGAGTCGAGGGTTTCTCTCAGCTTCCGAATCACTGTTTGGCGTTATGTTGTGGGTTTTTTGTGGCGGCGTTGGTTTTGAATGTGTTACGGGATTGGGTTCCTTCGAAGATCTCGCAGTTTATTCCGATTCCGATGGCGATGGCGGTGCCGTTCTATATTGGGGCTTATTTTGCAATCGACATGTTTGTGGGGACGGTGATTTTGTTTGTTTGGGAGCGTTTGAATAAAAAGGAGTCGGAAGATTATGCCGGAGCGGTTGCTTCAGGGTTGATTTGTGGGGATGGAATATGGACGATACCATCGGCGATACTCTCCATTTTCAGGATCGATCCGCCCATCTGCATGTATTTTGGGCCTTCTGTAAGCAGCTAAGCAAGCAGTTTAGGGTAGAAAACTACATTCTAGATATTCCTCTTTGTGATGTAATAGTTTGCATGAATCAATCATACAACAAAATTCCATAATATTGATAATTCTATTTTATTTTCGTTTATGGGAAATCACAAAACGACAAAGATTGATGGGTTATTATTGAAGAATATTATGGAAATCCCATCGGATGCGTATATTGAAATGTGTTGCATTGAGGTCCCTATGCTATAGAATATGATATAAATAGCCAAACTACAATAATGTATTTAACACATCATTGTAGTTTGAGGAGGAGGTTCACTGATGTCCAAACTATCTCTAAAATCAAGGAACAACTATATAGGTAGACTCTTTGTGAAGAAATCTGCGTACTGATATGCTGACAGGACGTGCAAAATACGCACATGACCAATAGCAACATGCTCCATAACAAAATGTAAGTCAATTTTCCACATGTTTGTTCTTTGGTGCTGAACCGGGTTAGATGCTAAATACATGGTATTATCACAAGCACGCGACAAGGGACGATATAACTCGAGAAGAAGATTCCGGAGCCAAGCAGTTTCAACAACTACCTTAGCTACCCCGTGGTACTTGGCTTCGACGCTGAAACGAGATACGACAAGCTGTTGTTTCATAGATCGGGAGACGAGATAATTACCAAGATAGACACAAAACCCAGATGTGGACCGACGAGTGATAGGACAACCGAACCAGTCAACATCAGAATAAGATACCGGTGATCAACGACTAAATGACGAATGTGAAGACCATGAGATAAGGCACCTCAAAGATACCTTAAGATACGCTTGAGAGCCAGAAAGTGTGAATACGCGAGTCATGCATGAATAAGTAAACCTGCTGAACCGCATACACAATATTGGGACGAGTAAATGTTAGATATTGGAGAGCTCCCACGAGGTTTCGATACAGAGTTGGATAAAAAAATCGGATATTCGTCAGCAGAGAATTTGGTTTTTGTATCAGCCGGAGTGCTGTATGGTTTACACGTAGCCTTATCAACACGTGCTAGAATCTCCTCAGCAAATGCGGTCTGAAAGAGAAAAAGACCGTCAGAACTGCGCTTGGCAGAAATGCTAAGAAAAAAGCACATGGATCCCAAATCAGATCCCAAATCAGACATGGGAAACTCAGAGGATAACTGAGTGATAACTCTGGAGATGAGAGAGGGAGAGGAGACGGTGAGAATGATATCATCTACATAAAAACGAAGGTAGATGGTGTCAGATCCACGATGAAAAGTGAATAGAGAGGTATCAGAGTTACTACTGAGGAATCCGATGGAGGAGAGAAAGATGGAAAATCGCTGATACCAGGCACGTATTGCCTGTTTTAAGCCATAAAGAGCCTTGTGAAGACAACAAACCTGATCAGGAAAGTTGGTATTTACATAGTTAGGGGGTTGACGCATGTAGACAGTTTCAACGAGATCACCGTGAAGGAACGAATTTCTGACATCTAGCTGGTGAATAGGCTAGCTTTTTGAAATAACTATGCTAAGAACAGTATGAATAGTTTCGAGTTTGACAACATGACTGAGTGTGTCATCAAATTCAAAACCCGATTGCTGAGAAAATCCCTGAGCAACAAAGCGATATTTGTAACGACCGAGACGACCGTTACTCTCAAATTTGTGACGGTAAAGACAACGACAACCAACAATGTTGGCTGTGGGAGGTTTGGGGACAAGATCCTATGTGTGATTTGAATTTAAAACAGACATTTCAGCATCCATGGCAGAACGTTAGTGAGGGTCATACATGGCTTAAGTGTTAGAGCGAGGAATAGGCGAATCATCAGATGTGGCAAAGAAATTGAAAATTTGCTTCGGTTTGAGAGAGCCTATGCGTAATCAGGTAGCCATGGGATGATTAGTAGTAGGCTGATGAGAGACATAAGGAGAATACGATGGGGGAGATGAGGAGGCGTTCTGGGCCGGAGCTTCAATAGGTACTCAGCTGAGGTATAATGGGCAAATGAGAGAAGTCATCATCAAGAAGGAGAGAGTCATAGGCTGCGGAAGAAGAGGGAGGATGAAAGTCATTGTAAGCGAAATGAGTTTCATCAACGATTACGTGACGAGAGATAATCACCTTCTGTGTAATGAGGTCTAGGCAGCGATAATCGCGATGATCTGCGGAGGGACCTAGATAAACACATGCAAAGGACCGAGATGCGAGTTTATATAGACAATGGTGGCTGATAAGGGACGGTCTCCCAGGGTTAAGCATCCTTAAATAGGGCTCAAGGCCCGAAACCTAGGGTTTTGCAATAGCGGCGGATAGCGCCGCTAACCTTAGGAGTTAGCGCTGCTATAAACAACCATTGCGCATGCAGACTTAAACCCTCCTTAGCGCCGCTATCCCTTAACGATAGCGCCGCTAAGGGCCTTATCAAGCAAAATTTAAGGATTAATACTATTTAAATTATTATCCGGAAAATGGGTCTTACAACTCTCCCTTAATTGGTCTGATTTCGTCCCCGAAATCCGCATCCAAGAACAACTCTGGATAATGCATTCTCATCTCCTTATCGGGCTCCTAACTATGAATATAGCATATCTTTTAACTTAAAGGGATACCATGGAAACCAAAGCTGTTTTTTATACCTTTGAGCGACCAGAAGTCGATTTCAAGGCTGGATAACTTGTTTGAAGCAAGGTTTTGAAGAATCAGAAGCTGGATCATTAGGACTACATTCAGTTTGCCATACTCAACATGTTTAGCACACTATTTATGTTTTCCTTCTGTTCTTTGCAAGAACATATGATTATATATGATTATGGGCTAAATACCCTATGTTTTCACTTAGAGTAGATGAATATTAATGTTTTGGTTTGATTTCTAAGATTTTGATATTAAAAGTTTTTAATTTATTATGTTTTTTAGTAAAAAATCCATACATGTTAAAATTTTCGTCTTTATGACTTATTGCTGAGTTACATGGTTTAGATGACCATTCTGACTAAGTTACTTGAATCATATCAGTTTATGACCATTAGAGAAATATGACTAGTAATGGACCAAATCCTAGGGTTAGGTTCTAAAGTAATAAACTTTAATGCATATGAAATAATGCAATAGATGACCATTCTGTGAAACCAATTGATTTTCATGACCATTGAGATCAATTAGATTAAATCTTGCATAATATGAACTAAAAAGCTGATAATAAGCATAAAATATATACATGACCATTATGACTAAAAATCCTTAGAAGCATAGGGTTAGTAATCAGACCAATAAAGCTAATCAACTTAGGAATCACTGGACAACGAGTTAATATCCATTGCACTACTTAGAAATTAAACATAACTTAGGGGTAATCAAATCTAGGTAAAAACATCTTCATACCTAATTGTTTATAAATTTTCCAGTTTTGTTTTATTTGTGTTCCGAGTTTAAGTCTTTTCTTAGTTTAAAATTGAAAACAAAAATTCCCCATTTAATAGTGTTTTTAGGTTAACCAATAACCGAGCTACTAAACTAAATCATATCCGTACCCCAAGTGTTTGACAACCTAGACTTACCAAGGCTATATTATCATCGATTATGTAATGTATAATTGCCTAGTTGTGTAATGGTAATTTCTAATTATAAATATAAGACTGTATTTTACACATCACCTCATATATATTATCGACCTCATGACCTACTCTAAGACGGATTGGGGTGTATTTCCAAGAACTCGAGATATATCCTTTTTCTAGACGAAAACCTCTTCTCCGGGTCATCAAAACGTCAATTTATCTCATGGTTGAACGTTGAAGTCAAGTAACAAGGGGTAGCTAATGTAGTTAGTTGAACGTGTTAGATTTGCAACTTACTTTAAAAACTTCACGCTCCTCTCATCAAATCTACCATTGTATACTACAACATTGTTATCACGATTTTTCCCCCCCAAAATCAAGTTCAACATAATGAGTTAAGCACATAAAGATTGATATTCTTTTGCTGGCGAGAAGATTTGATAATGGGCTATGTACATAAAGATTGATATTCTTTTGCTTGTGAGAAGATTTTAGTTGGAAACGATTCTTTGTATCCTTTCGAGCACACAATATGTTGACATTTTTACTAAGAGACTGAAATCATATGTACGCATAGAGTTTCGATACAATTTAAACGATTTATTTAGGGGTGTGTGTGAGAGAGGGTAGAGAGGAGTTGTTAAAGCCTTTTTGTACTCTAGCTAGGCATGCAATTATGTTTTTATATGAGTTCAACATATCCATAATTCATGAAAAAGTAACAATAGACATGTTTGGATCTTGAAACATTCACCCAATTAGCTAATAAAAAAGTACATCACTACGTCTATTGATCATGAATATGGTTGTTGTAGATTAATAGCAAAAACATGAAAAACGCCGCTAACAATATTATATTATATATTCCTTCAGGAACATCAACTTCCAAAAAGAAAAAGAAAATGCTTTGGACTTATTTTGCTTTCTTTAATAAAATAGAGTGTTTGTAAAGCAAATAATCTTCTTCGTTTTCATCATTTATTTCGACTCTTCTTTTATTTGCTATTTTAACTTTTCCCCAACACTTTCTCTAGGTGGTAAAATAGGTGGGGTTAAACAAGTGAAATTGACCCACAGACATATATATATATATATATATATATATATATATATATATATATATATATATATATATAATCCAAGTTAAGTAGAGTAGTAAAGTATAATGCAAAATCAAACGTAGCGTGTGTATATAACGTTAAATGTACAATTTTCGTCCACTAATTTTTTTAATGAGCAATAACGTCAAACTTGATTATTGGATTCGATGTGATCGTATGCGTCGCTCGTCTATGTAACGTAATACAGATTTGATGATACAATTACATGTTATGCACGTCCGTACAACATAATTTAGCCGTTTTTCGTTTTTTGTTTTAGTTTTCATTTATTAAAAAAATATTTTTAAGCCTTTAATAACGTTAAAGTATAATGCAAAATCAAACGTAGTGTGTGTATATAACGTTAAATGTACAATTTTCGTCCACTAATTTCGTTAATGAGCAATAACGTCAAACACGATTATTGGATTTGATGTGATCGTATGCGTCGCTCGTCTATGTAACGTAATACATATTTGCTGATACAATTACATGTTACGCACGTCCGTACAACATAATTTAGCCGTTTTTCGTTTTTTGTTTTAGTTTTTATTTATTAAAAAAATATTTTTAAGCCTTTAATAAACTCGATTTTTAGTTTTTTATATATTTTATCTATTTGTTTTTTTGCTTACTCATTTGTTTTTTCAGTTATTTTCGTTTTTTTCTGTTTAAAACTCGATTTTAAACTCATTTTGGTTTATTAGCATTGAGAATCATAACAGGTGTTTTTTTCTTTATTTGTTGTTTTTCAGTTTCTTTTACAAAGACAAAAAAGTGATGGCGTAAAAACAAAGTAGGAGAAATAAAAGTACTCACCAAAATCATAGAGATTGACAAGTAATGCAAGGGGTAGGGCTCGTCCATCATATTACCCCTCTTAATTTGTCTTATTCCCCCAGTAGTTCCGACTTTTAGACAAATACCCCCTGAACTTTAAAGATTTGTCGTTTTTTTACATTGAATCTTAGTCATCCACTTTTCAAGATTAGTGATCAAGATTTGTTTTCGCGGTCTTCACCGAAATTGGAGTTCTCATCCAATCTGATATATATATATATATATATATATATATATATATATATATATATATATATATATATATATATATATATATATATATATATATATATATATATATATATATATATATATATATATATATATATATATATATATATATATATATTTTTTTTTTGAAAGGCAACTTAGATTAAACCGGCAAAACCCCAGCAAGAAACTGGGAACGCCAACAGAAATTACAAGGGCTTATAAGCTAAGTTTGGCATGTCAAGCCATAAACGCCTATCTAAAACATATTTGGACGATCGACAATCTATCCAAACAAAAGCCTCCTTTTGAATTCTAAGAAAAACATCTTCTACGCTTCTACTCCTATTGTGGTAAGTGACTTCATTCCTTTCAAACCATATTGTACTGAAAGTGGCGATACCAACAGAAATGAACATCTTTTTCTCCAATTTGCTTTTGAAGTTGCTCACGAGATCATCGAACCAGTCGCTTAGGGAGAGTTGGTTAACTTCTTTGAACGGGATTTTCCACCAATTACAAATCATCTCCCATACTTTCTTACTTCTCGAACAGTCCACCAGAGCGTGAGTTACCGATTCGTCTTTGTCTTTGCAGACCTCACACTTAATCGAGTCAAACCTGCACCCTTTTCTGGCCAAAATCTCTTTGACTGCAATTCTATTATTAAAGATTTTCCACATTAGAATATTACTCTTCTTCAGAGCCCATTTGCACCACCTATTTGGTCTTGGTTGAATCTGACAGGCCTGCATAATCTTTTTCCTTATCCATGCAACAGAGAACTGATTTTTCGGACCTCCAGGGCAACACCACGTATCTGCGTTCTCTGTAAAGCAGCAGGTTGAGGTCATTTTTATTAGATCTTCTAATTCCTCCTTGCTTCGGCCATCCCGAATATTCGATCGCCATCTGTTTAATCCCCCATTCTCTATGACCATCTCCTTTACATTGGCAAGCTTCTTTTGCTCCATTTGAAATAATCGAGGAAACATCAATTTCAAATGTCTATCACCTGTCCACCAATCCAACCAAAAAAGCGTATTGCTTCCGTCTCCAATTTTTTTTTTAATAAGCTGTCTTGGGTTTAGATCATAGTTTCTAAGACTGTTCCATTGTGAAACAATCGTCTTCCAAGTTCTTCCAATCTTGATTCTGTTTCTTTCTTTCCAATCATTCATCTTTCCATGAATACTGTCAACGACTTTGACCCATAAAGCTCCTTCCTCTCTTCTGTATCTCCAATACCACTTTGCAACTAGCGCTTTATTCAAATCCTCGAGCGATCCTACATCAAGACCCCCGTAATCTCGATCCAGTAATATCTTCTTCCATTTCACCCAGAAAATTTTTTTGTTTGATTCATCTCGACCCCAAAAAAAGTCCCTTCTTAGGCCTTCTAATTCATTTATTATACCATTAGGAGCTTTATAAAGAGAAAAGATGAAAGTACCAAGGCTACCAAGCACGTTACTACAAATTTAGATATTACCTATATACATCAAGGTTGTAGATGTCGCTAGGCGGTAGGCGGACGGTCGACTGAGGCCAAAGACTAGTCGGTCTAGGCGAGGACTAGTCGGGTGCCTAGGCGTGGAGTATTAATTGTAACAAAATTTATTTTTTTAAATTTAGATATTACCTATATCCATACAAAATGAATAAATAAACATAAAAATTTGACAAATCTAATTGTTTGAATATGTAAGTCATCAAACATCATTATGTTTAGACTAATTAATAACATTTTTGACAATTTTAATCATCAATAATCGTAACTTAGCCACCGATTATCATAAGTTATATATATAATAAAAAATTGAAATTACTAATAAAATAAAAAATATATTATTAATATAATAAAATATATAATATATATTATTATTTTGAAATTTTGAAATTTTCTAAATTTAAATTTTAAAAATCTAAAATTTTGATTTTTTGAGAATTTGAAATTTTTTGAAATTTTGGAAAATTGAAAATTTTGAAAAAATGAAAAATTTGCCGCATAGACCCACCCAGACCCGCCTAAACCCAATTTTGACCGCGGTTGACCAAATTCGCCTAACTCGACCGCTTACCACTAATCGTAGGTAGAATCCGTCCGCCTAGCGCGTAGGCCAACTTTTACAACACTGATATATATATATATATATATATATATATATATATATATATATATATATATATATATATATATATATATATATATATATATATATATATATATATATATATATATGTGTGTGTGTGTGTGTGTGTGTGTGTGTGTGTGTGTGTGTGTGTGTGTGTGTGTGTGTGTGTCTAATATTAGGTCAAGGTGAAAATGATAAACATTATTCAAGTGTAATAAGAATTCTGTACTGTTAGATTGAAAAAAAAATTAAGGATTAAGATTGATGCTTAAGTATTTAAAACCGTGCGAAATTAAAGGGTTTTAATTATGTATAATAATTGATTGTAGTTTTCCTCATAATTATTGATTTTTTTGATAAGACAGTCCATAATCGTTCTTACATTCATACAATACTTATAATTCTTAAAATATCCCAACACATATATAATGAACGGTTCAAATAAAAACCACAAAAAGCTTAATAACTGTGAGAACAACTTATTCACAGTTTAATATTTTCGTATTTTTAATTTTAAACATTTATTTGTTATAAAAAATATCAAACATACAAATGTGATAGTTTTTTTATTGTTTATGTTTAAATATTAGTATTAATGTATTTTTTTGTAAAAAAACCTTTATGCAATCGCAGTTTAATACGCATAGTTTTGCCATTCAAACATGATTGTTGTAAAAAGTTTTAAAAATATAAATAAATTTAAGAAAAAAATTTAAAAAAAAATAAAAAAAAAAGTGAAAATTTGTTAACATAGATATAAATAAATTTAAGAAACAAATTTAAAAAAAATAAAGAAATGTGATTATTCAACTGTGAATGATCTGTTTTCACGATTCCTAATCCTTTTGTGATTCTCATTTGAACTTAGTCATCATTTACCTCTCGAGTGTTGACCTTAATTGAAGATTTTTGCAATCACCGTGGATGTTATCATATTAGTATCTAGGAAAATTCATTGGAATCTAATGGATGAGCTGAATAGTATTAGCCTCCTCGCCTTAGTGATACCACCGTAACATCCCCCTTCAAGTGGTACCAAATCTATCAACCTTGCAAGCACATGATATCTCCAAAGAAGTTTTACTTCAAATTTCCTTCGAGGAAATCAATTTATGGTGTATACCAGTGTCATAATACATTCCTCCCAAAACCTAATGAGTAATCTAGCATCTATCCCAAAGCCCTTGCCACTTTTAGTGTATAATTATGCTTTCTCTCTTCCACCCTGTTGATGTGGGGTGTAAGCACATGATATCTCCAAAACAATGTCCTTTTTAACATAAAATTTATGAATGGAGTTAGACGTGAACTCCTATTATTGTCACCCCTAATACTTTTAATCTTCTTTCCAAATTAAGTATCCATTGTGTTATAAAATGTAATTAGGCGTTTACTTGCATCAGATTGGATGAGACTCAGTTCTATCCTTTTGACGGACATGTCTCTTTTTCAAAAAATATTATTCTCATCGTCGATCTTCTAAGACTGTGTGGTATGTTGATCCTAAAGTTGTCCCCTTTCTTTTGCATCGATCAATATCTTTCCAATCCCGCATGTGTATGATCCATATGTACACTTAGGTATATGTGATAAGTTTGAAACTTGTGCCATAGTCCTCACAACTTTATGTAATACGCCAAGGCGAAAGCACTTGTTGACGTATTAAGGTTAGTTCTCATTTGATCAGTTCTTAGGCTCGGGGAGTACTTCCTTTGCCAAATCATTCTTCAAGATCCTTCCATATTTTTGGGGTTGTCTCGACATTCTTTATGCTGGACCTAATGTTCTTCTCCATAGCCATGGTGAGCCATCACTATATCATTGCATCACATTGCTTCCATGCCTGTTTTCAGTGTCATTCTTTTGGAATTTCAATACTTCCATCCATTAATCAGATCTTGTTTTTGGCAACAAGAAAGTTCTCCATCTCTTGTGACCGGTCACCATAGTTTATGTTTGTGAGAACATCGGTTACATGCATTTGACGTGGCCAGTCTGATGCATGTATGTAGTAGACAGAACCAAAATTTATTGTCTGCAAAGCTGTCGACATCAACATCACACCAATTTTGATTGCGTCATCTAATTTGGTAATTATTTTTATGACGTATATGATTTTATGTAGGATCGTTCTAATCCCACTTTGATAACCTAATATGATTTGCAAATCTTTTGGTTCTGGATAACTCATTAAGTAGCGACTAAAGGTTTAAATACAAGAATAGAATCAAGATCCTGCTAAACTTGGAAGGTATCAAACCAAAAGTTGAACTAACATAACTTGTTAAATGGAAGTTTGCGACCAAGTATAACAATTAGAACAAGAGTGTGTCGCAAAGCATTTGACATTCCTAGCTTCATCCTTATTGTGTGATTGAGCATACTATTTAAGAAGATGTGCGACTGAGCGATAAGGAATAGCCCCTCTATTATTGCTTTATGGAGCCGAGTATATACATATGTACAAATTTTTTTGGGCTATGAACATTAATTTTGGGATCCATGTTGCTCAAATTCGAGTATACGACCCATTCGTGGAATTAAAAGGAAAGTTGTGTGGCCGCACACCATAATTTTACATCCCCCATCACGTACCAATTGACCAAACTATGCTTGTTCATGTCTATTTATCTCAATATCCTTTTTAGTTGATACATTAACTTTAAAAGCTTATATCTCTTTTCATTTTAAATACATTTTAATGATTCTTTTTGAATTGTGTTCTAGTGATTGTTAACTTAAAATTAGGCTCAGAATATTCCAGAAATATTTTCTTGAAGCTTATGTTCCAAGGTCATTTTGAATGAGCATCAAACTTGTCTTCAAAATCGTATTTTTAAATTATGTACTAATACCCTTGAGTTTATTTTATTCAAATGTATTTAGGACTTTATTGAGACTATAATAAGACTTAATAGTATTCTCAAACTTGTTCTTAACCATTAAACCTTATTTTTTTGGATTTACATCTATTTGTCCAATTTAAAAGCACAACCATATATATATATATATATATATATATATATATATATATATATATATATATATATATATATATATATATATATATATATATATATATATATATATATATATATATATATATATATATATACACACACAACTATTTTACACTTATTTTTCATGAGAACATAACCTTTTGATTTCATTTTGACCCAAATAGAAAATTGTCATTACATGGGTACGTCAAAGAGTTCAAATCACCTTCGTTAAATCTTCTAATATTCAAAATACAATATTTTTAGGATGTTACAAGATTACTAGATGAATCATTATCATTTGCTATTTTTTATTTTTTTTATCTCAGTTGCATTTATTTTGGTTGAGTTAGTTGAAAACACTAAAGAAAGGATTTGGTCATGCGATGATGAACTTTATTGTGGACTTGATAAAAATGTCCTCGTGTTATTTCCTTTTTGTTTCCAAATGTGACTCGAGAAGGAAAAAGATGATAGAAACAGAAAGGATTGAAATAGATGTTTGATGTAAAAATTGGTTTTGAAGACTAGATTTTATAATGGTTTTATGGTTGCTTAACTGGTTTGGAAAGTATACTAAACCAATGGTTTTTATATTGAAACATTATGAGAATAAAAATAAAAGAGTTTTCAAAAATCAAGTTTGTTGATTTCCAAAATAAGTAACGGGATTGATAAGTCTTGGCAACCTAGTAATTAGTCTTGCTTCTTAAACCACATCATTGGGGGTATAAGAAGAATTTTGTATCGACTTCAGTTAGACTGCTCGTCCGTAGTTGCCCTCTCACACGATCATGATCAATATTGACTTCACTTAGACCGCTTGTCCTTAGATGCCCTTTCACACCATCACAAGGGGTGTTGGTGTGAGAAATTTCCAAATTGTCACACAAAATGGACTAATAAGCCAAAAAGTAGACTAATGTTCAACTCCTCACACTTCATGATCAATTCATTTATAATTCCATAAAAGTAATTATATGTGGCTAAAAAGATAGAACGAACAATGTTAAGTTTTTTCTTTTTTTTGAATTATGGACCAATATTGGAGACCTTCGAGTAGCAGTAAGCGTATAGGTTGGTCAAATTGGCAATTGACCGTATCAACATTTGTTGATAAACTTTAGATGAGTTGTAGGGTAAGTTAAGTCGGGTAGTTATGAGGAAACTTTTAGAGATGGATTTTGAAAAAGGAAGATTTTCATTATCAAAACAAAGTAGGGATAACAACTACTTATATGTTGTAGAATTTTCGGGTGAACAATATTTTCCCCACAAAAGTGTTACATCTTTTTCTTCAAAGTCTAATTTGACTACTAAACCATTTAACAACAACTTTAGATGGTTGTGATTTTGTTGAGGCTTTCTCAAGACGAGAAACAATTTAGTTGATGAAATTTGTTCGGGCCATTTTGGTTTAAGTATAACGTTGTAATTAATTTAAAATTAATATTTATTTACCCAAGAATGACTCTACTTTGATGGATTAGGGAAATATAATAATAGATTACAAAAATATAGGCAAAACCGATAAGTTAAACGGGTAAAAATACGGTTTGAGATCCTCGAAAACGTTCACAACACTACTAGGACGTTCAAGTCAATGTTGGTCAAAGCAGGGGTCAAAAAACAACAAGAAACGGGTGAAAACTCATCAAACAGCTCGCAAGCATGCTAGGAGGCATCCTGGTATGCCTAACTAGTACGTCTTGTTAGTTAGGGCGTTTCAGATTAGGACATCGTTAACAAAAAGCTTCATACAACAGTCAACGTACTAGGAGGTGTCCCACCACGCCATTCTAGTGCTCACAACATTTTAAGGGGTATCCCAGTCCACCAGGTAGTACACATCTGCCATAGTTTGCCCTGCTTGCCACATTTGGAAAGTCCTATAAGATGGGATGTTTGCCTCATCGATTTTCATCAATCCTTAGGTGTTTTTACCTTTGTTTTACAGCCTCCAAGGGTTTGAACCCCCCCCCCCCCAACACTTCCAATACATTCCCCCTTTCAAGATCAAAGCCTCTTTGTATAAAAGATTGAAGAATTACTGAATGATCAAGTCATCATTGGAAGCATATTCATCAACACCATGCTTTCATCTTCACTAATCATGAGCAAACTAACTTCACCTATGATCACAACCGATATTAGGTGCTATAATTCTTTTTGTATTGTTATGGGTTTTAAATGATTTAAGATTTATTTGCAACTTGTGATATCTTTATGTTTTCGAATCTCTCATTATCTTTTGATCACTTGTTGTTATTAAACTTGTTATTTTTCTAAGTACTCTTCCCTGTTGTACCAAAGGATCCATAACTGTTGTGTTGAGCGGAAAAATTTAGTTTATACCTAGATTTAGAAATAATTGGTACTTCTTATGCCAATATAACTTGAAAAAACCTAAGATCTTGTAATTACCCAAATTAATCTTTAATTGGATTTAGAACCGAAACCGCAAGGAATTCTTTTCCCAAACATTGAATCAAACTCTTACAATTATTGTTTTTACTCAAATAAATTTGTTATTAGTCTTTTAATCACTTGAGAACTACTTGATAACCATAAGTTTATTGTGGATTGGACCCTTACTTGCCGTAGCTATTTAGAAGTATTTAAGGCTATCTTTGACCAAACAAACGACCTTGATCATTCATATACACCCCAATATAGGATACATACGTATTCTAATACTCTAAGCTGCTTTCATCTGTATAATTGGCCTTATTGACCCTTTAGCCTTTCAAGTCTTCCACTACAACTTAGTCCCTTAAGTTCCACTTTCGTTCATAGTATCCAGTGTCATTGATTCTTTACAATTTTCAAAACCCGCATTAACATTTCCAAGTTATTAAGCAAAAATACCTAAATTAGAGAAATTCATTGTTAAGATTTGTTAGTTTAGAAAGCATATTTCAACAGAACCATTAATAAACACACAGGTGGATGGGTTGGGATGGGATGGGCCATCCGATTTGAAAGCATATAAAAAAGTTTATTAGTTAAAAATTTTATAACGAAAAAGCATGGAGAAAAAGAAAGATAAAGGGGATCCATGTTTTATAGATTTATAGGGATTACTACCTCCCTACATCAAACACAACAACCTAAATCCACCGTTACTTTACATAATTATACACAGACATCGAGTGGATTGGACGCAACCCCAATATTCCCGCAACCAACTCATTACCTGCCACCTCTCCACATAGAATAATTCATCTAGTTTTTTCTTTATATCTATCTATCTACATGCTCCAAATCCATTAAGTACCTTGCAAGACCATATGTCTCTCTGTCTCTTCACCAATCACCATGCATGCATTATTACTTCCTTTGGTTTATATCACAAATCATCAACACACATTTTATATCTACATTTACACATCCTCATTTTCTTTTATTTTTCATAACAATATACATCACTACAAGATTGAATTTTGTGTTATTAGAACTTAAGATCTATTTTATTTGTTGAAGTTATATTTAATGTGAACACACACTAGGGACGTGTAAAAAAAGACCTATATTTTCATATGGATCCATATTTAGTGTGAATAAAGAAAAAAGAAAGCTTACGTATCTTTTTTGTAGATTGATAAAGCAAGGACATATTTGAAATGGTAGAACAAGTAGTCAAATGGGTGTACAGTGAAAAGAAAAAGGGTATGGACAGACGTTGATCGATCGTAACCCTGAAAACGAGTGCCTCCACTTCCAATTCCACTTTGTACTTTGCCTTGGGATTCAACATTTACGCTTTTGTCTTCACATTCCCTGGCCAAAAACAGTCTTAAAGTCTGTAAAAAACAGACACTCTCTCACACACACACACACACACACATATATATATATATATATATATATATATATATATATATATATATATATATATATATATATATATATATATATATATATATATATATATATATATATATAAACACACAGAAGATAGATCCCAAGAGCTCAAAGCAGCAACATCCTCAACAGCAGCCATATGAGGTTTCAAGCTTCTTAAGCATCCCGCAACCCACCAGCAACAACATGGGAGATAACGACAACAGCAAGCCTTCTGAAATCAAAGATTTACAGATTGTAATTCACGAAAAAGAAACCAGCAAGAAGCAACAACAATTAGCACCCAAACGCACATCCAACAAAGACAGGCATACAAAGGTTGAAGGCCGAGGTCGCAGGATTAGGATGCCCGCTCTCTGTGCTGCAAGAATCTTTCAGCTGACTCGAGAATTAGGTCATAAATCCGATGGGGAAACAATCCAGTGGCTCCTACAGCAGGCCGAGCCTTCCATTATCGCCGCCACCGGAACTGGAACCATCCCGGCTTCGGCGTTAGCCACAGCCGGCGCAGTTTCACATGGGGTTTCGACTTCGGCGGGATTACAACAGAAACTTGACGAATTAGTTGGTGTGGGAAATACTAGTGACAGCTGTAGGACCAGTTGGCCGATTGTTGGTCCGGGGGTGGGTAGACCCGCAACCCACATGGCCACTCCTGTAGGTATGTGGCCAACCACAACCGGATTTGGGTTTCAGTCGTCTCCGTCGTCCTCTGGTCCATCATCGGCCAACAATTTGGGCATCGAAAGCTCCAATTACTTGCAAAAGATTGCATTTTCTGGGTTTGATCTGCCCGGTTCTAATCTGGGTCCGATGAGTTTTTCTTCGATTTTGGGTAATCATCATCAACAGCAACTTCCCGGGTTGGAGCTGGGACTGTCACAAGATGGTCACATAGGGGTCTTGAATCAACAAGCGCTGAACCAGATTTACCAGATGGGTCAGGCCAGAATGCACCATCAACAACAACAACATCAAACTCCTAAGGATGATTCTCAAGGTTCAGGGGGACAGTAGAATTTAGGTAAATTATTCTTGTTATTATACGAGCAAAAGTATACGGATGGAAGAGAGTCGAAGCTTATTTTGGCACTTTGGGGATATTGGCTTTCTGTATTTGTATTGCATCATTTGGAAAAAGAAAAGGAAAAAAGTGAAGGATGAAGATATTCGGTTGGGTTTGATCTGGTTTGCTTCCATCTTCTCCTTTAAAGATACAGGTGCTTGGGGTTTTGTGTTTCTTTCTGTAAATGATAGTTGTTGTTTTTTTGTTTAGATATGATATTTTTGCTACCACATATAGTTGCTCTGATTTTACAGGGTCAAAATAGTTTGGATTTGGATTTGGATTTGGATTTAAATTATAACATTCCTTGTTTGTTTTCAGATTCCTGTCTATTGCAGTATACAATGCCATATTTTGCTAGTTTTCTTTGGTAATGTTTTTGTAAAGTATAAAAAAAAAATCCTTTTGGTTGTGTTTTCTTAGTGGTTTGTTCTTCAATTCTTACCAATTGTGCACAGCGTATCCAACAGATTCTCAAGTGTCTTTCTGTTAGCCAGTTATCATAATTTTATTTTTTCTAAGAAACAAGAGGGTGTAAGATGTTTATGACCAGTGATTATTGTTTCCAACTGCTGAACAAACAACAAAAAGTATAATATTTGTTGGTTATTCTGGATTCCTTTTAAGGTTATAAATTTTGAGATTTCTTTCTTTGTTTAGGAAAATAGTTTCCTGCCAATAATTAATAGATGTTTTTTATTCTCTCAACCATCAGATTGGCGTTTAGGATGACATAACAGATTTGTGAGTGGAAGTTTTTTTTTTTTTTCAAGTGGCCTGGGTGGTCCAAGGAGATGCATGAGATTGAAGCTTTGATGATGTTTCCTCTATTAATGTTATAAAAAATAATCTAATCTCATACAATATCAAATGAAACAGGATTAGTGTTAATAATCAACACTTTATAACCAGTGATGTTGATCAACAAATATTCAATGTCCGTTGATAGTTTCGCTTCAAATCATAGGATATATACAAACATAAAGGGTACAATACAACAATTTTATATATATATATATATATATATATATATATATATATATATATATATATATATATATATATATATATATATATATATAGAGAGAGAGAGAGAGAGAGTTAGGATATATTATAACTCACAATTATTGTGTGGTCGTAAGGACCAATCAGAACCTAGAATCTGTCAAGGGTAGTTAGGTAATTTTATTTAAGGATAAATTAATTAAAAATCGGATCCCTTAAATTATGGTATCATTCCCCTGTAATTAAGGAATTAATCCCTTAAAATATGGCAACATATTATCATCACCATCATTAACCTCGTTATCTTCTCCAGCAATTCAGCCTCACGATCACGACAACCGACCATCGCCTCCATCAAACAACTTTCAGATCTTCTCACCGTTTCAATGAAATCTGATCACCAGAGGAGTTCTCATGGCTAGGTTTGATATACAAGAAAAGAATTGTTGAGTGTCGAAACCAACAAAATAAAAGAGTTGAAATATGGTTTTAAATTGATTTGTTGATTACCAATATTTCGTGATTACACCACTTGTTATAAATACTAACTAAGTAGTATAAATGGCAAGTAGGGTCGATCCACATGGAGCGATGGTCTAATGAATTATACCTTGATTTTCACGAGATTTAAACTTGTAAAGATAGTAACAAAAGGGGGGTTTTGATGTTTAGTTGAAATATGATTGTATATTTGACTTGGGACAAAATTTAGAAAAATTGCTTTTGTATTTTATAATTTGGAGACAAATTCTGGTTTTGTATTTGTAGTCATATGATTGGAAATAACAATAAGAATGATGTTTATAACTTTAATCTTTCTAAGTTGGTACTTTGTGTATGCCGAAAGCTCGCACATACACCATTCACCTAATGTACCTTAGTCAAGAGAAGCTCGTTAACTAAGACTAATCTTACTAATCAAATCTATTTTAGTCAAGTGTATGCCGAAAGCTCGCACATACATCATCATAGAATTTGAATGAAAGATTGCATTATGTTTTATGTGAATGTTCCCAACAATGTTCAATACTCCTAAACAAGCGTTGGAGCGTCAAAACATGTGATATGATTTTCACCAATGAAGATGATTGTCACAAATAACATTTTATAAAACAATTACGGATTTCATAAGTTGTATGACTAGATTGGTTTATATTTGAGATCAAATGGCCAAAATGAAATAAATATAAACCAAACGCTTGTTAAGCCTCAAAATCATATCACTAGAAGGATATAAAATCAAACATCAAACTTTATATTAAATCACAATCATAATCCTTAATACAAAACCAGAAAATAAGGTTACTAGCCACTCATGACTAGTAAAAGATAAAAGAACTTACAAAATGAAGATAATCCACACTTGAAGTTGCACACAAACACAAACACAATGTATCTAGAGAGTATTCAGAAAATAATGGAAAGATGGGATGGTTCTAAAGCTAACTAGACACATCTATTTATACTAAAACACCAAGGGCAAAATGGTAAAATGGACAATGGCAAACATCATCATTCCAAGACCCACTTCCTTCATTACATGGCTTCAAAATCAGGTTGGATCTGGATCTGGTCGTGTAGCATGGGAATGACAGCACAAGAAGGAATAAACAACTCAAAGTGGGCCAAAAAGCAGATCTGGTCACCAGGAAAAGTTACACGGCCGTGTAATTTCTTGGGCCAAAATTACACGGTCGTGTAATCATGCATTTCTCCTGGATCTTCCCCTGAGCTGACATGGCATCCACGTGGCCTAACAAAGTTACACGGCCGTGTAACTTATAGGGCAAAAGTTACACGGTCGTGTAACATACTGTCTTCGGGAAGATTTCATTTTTTTGTAACTTCTTTGTTTGAGCTCCGTTTCTTCTGAAATTTCTTGTGCAACTTCCCATTGTCATCCAATGCAAGGTTCAACCCTCAAAAGCACCTGAAAACAACCACAAAGTGTGAAAGTAGATTGCTATTCTTGAAATCCTGAAAAACATGAAAATATGCAATGAAGAGGATAAAATGCAAGGTAAAACAAGGATGAAAAGGCATGAAAACATGCTTATAAATACACTTAACAAATATCCCCAAGCTTAGATTTTTCTTGTCCTCAAGGAAAACAAGGATCTAAACAATGTGGATAACAAACTACAAAGTAGAAAAAGAATAGACACCTTAGGTAGCAACCAAGACAACATCAATCATATCTAAAATCATGTCAATTTTGGACCCTACACACATATAAGTTAGACCATCTATTCAAAACAAAAGACCATTAAAAGGAACAAATTTTTATCAATTACTTAGCATACGCACGTTGGGACAAAAGATAAACTCACACATGAAACCTTCACTTATTATTCAAAGCGTCTTGCAAGCAAAGGACGTGCTCACAAATGTTCACTCCTCTCGTGTTTATTCACTCATGTCACAAGATGTGTGACCTTGCAAGTTCCATTTTCAAGATTTGGCTATAAACACTCATTTTTATAGGAGGGGCGCTCGGATATCGAATCTAGGAAGCTTATACTAAGTTGACTTTGCTCAAGTCCTCCAACCGACCTCATTTGCATATTTATTTATTAAACACATGATTTTCCAAAACAGAGGGACAAAAATTTACAACTCGATTCCTATTTACAAAGGTTAGATACCTAGATGATCGAAACAACTAAATCTTTTAAACTTCAAAATTGACCCAAGATGTATGAAGACTTTTAAAACATGGTCAATGAAGTTTTTAACTACACCAAAATTGGATTTAGTTGTTGAAAGCAAAAAGGAGGAGGCTTTCAAATCAAGTAATCGTTTTTATTGTATTTTTTTTTTGTAGAAAATTTTCACTTTAAATGACTTGAGTGATCACTTGGTTCGGTTTTTTTTTTTTTTTTTTTTTAGACCAATCTTTTAGAACCAAGTGAAATGATTTCTGGATTTTCACCATAAAAACATTTTCACAAAATTTTGCTAAAATGATTAGACAAATTAATTTTTATGATATTTTTGTAAACATAAATGAAAAACTCAAAAACACTAATGACCAAAATAATATAAACAAGGTCATATGACATCTATAAACATCTAGTACCACACAAAACCAAAAAATGCAGAAAATAATATTTTTGTCCATGACTTTGGAAAAATCGCGATTTTTGAGATAAACCTTATGCTTAATAGACAATATGCAAATGTATGGTCATGAGGGGGGGCTAGTGCAACTTCCATAGTACTTCTCCTAGTCGATTACACACATTGATGAACTCACGGGTGGATAAAGCGTCCTTTGCTAGAATAGTTTTGATTCATTTTCATGTGTGTTCTTATAGTTCACCCAAACGTATCTATGCTAGAAAATTAACAAAAAGAAGTTCCTAATGAAGATCTAAAGTTTCAAAAGATGGTGATGTTGCATGTAGATAGGGGACAAAAATACAAGAAGTTCAACTATGAGATGTATTATAGTTGCAATTTAAAGGTGTCACATAGGTGAG
Source organism: Cichorium intybus (assembly GCA_023525715.1). Taxonomy (NCBI): domain Eukaryota; kingdom Viridiplantae; phylum Streptophyta; class Magnoliopsida; order Asterales; family Asteraceae; genus Cichorium; species Cichorium intybus. The sequence goes on along the minus strand of CM042011.1, from coordinate 156,241,953 downwards.
AAGCAAGAGATAACAAAAATGCATGCAAAAGTTTAAAATAAATGCAAGAAATAAAATATATATATATTTTTTTTGAATAAAGGGATTTATTCCCCCATCCCCAAGCTTAAAATAAAAGCAGTGTCCACAATGCATTAGGGAAGGAGAAAGAAAGAAACAACCTACTGAGGGTCGGGGAAGGGTCCCCGTGGCGGAAATGGAGGGTATGGGTATGGTAGGAAATATGGGTAAGGTGGGAATTGAGGGGGCGGGGGTGGTTGGCTGCCTGGCTGCTGTTGTTGTTGCGGTGGCTGTAGAGGTTGCTGCTGTTGCCATGGGTTGAAGGCAACGGATCTTTGTATGTCAGAGAGTATAGACATAACATCTTGGTTATGTTTATATTGGTTCTCTCTAAACTGCTCAAAGTCTTGGCGCAGCTCCATTTGGTGTGTATCAATCTCACCAAGATTATCATAGATTCCTTGATAATCAAGGCGAAGATCCGCAAGCTGGGAGTTGATGCTAGAAAATTGCTCCATGTATAGACTGTGCTCTGGAGGAAATGAGCTAGCAGAACTTGAAGGGCCAGGCTCCTGGGGCTGTCTCGGTGGTGGGCTGGGCTCTCGAGGGGGTAGGTTGGGAGCGGGTAGTTGTAGGCCCATGTTGGAAGGAGGCTTCCAATTTGTGGTGGAGACTGGGTTGGCTAATCGAAGGATTCGGGCATTTCGGTTGTTGACCCGCAGATAATCGCGTCCGTCGGCTTGCCAAATTTCGTCAGATTCGGGGCGTCGAAATAACCTCATACCCTCAAGAACATCAGAGGTGAGGTATCGCTCACCTCTGACTATCTCAAGGTTATCAGGAAATCTGATGCCCAGGGCTGGATGTTTGGCTATTAAAGTGATAATGCCACCGCAATGTAGCTGGCCAGATGAACTTCTACTTAGTTGAAGTAGTTTGTACATGATCCAGGATCCAAAATTTGGAGTTTGAGACCCTGGATTGATCATGCAGTAGAGAAGCTCAAGCTCTTTTAGGCCAGCCTTGCTTATCTCTTCTTGTGGGAAGAAGATAGAGGCAATGATGCGGTGGGTGACTTTGAGGACGGGGTGGATAATGCTGGAGGATTTGGCATTACTGGGACGGTAGAAGTTTTCTGTGGAAATCTTGGTCCAGAAATTGCCAACTTCCCGGTGGAACAGTTTGTTCAGTTTGCCTCTTTGGTCATAAGTATTGGCGACCGGCGCGCCAATAAGCTCACACAATTGGTTTTGTGTGATTTTGTGAGACCTGTTGAACATTCTAAAAGACAAAACTGTTGTATGAACGTTAAATTCGACAGATGATAAAAATTCAATAGTTGGGTTGGAATAACTTTTCTCGCTTATATTCATCAACCCTTCCCAACCAATATTGGACAGGAGTTTGCGTACTCCTGCCTCTATTCGTAGATCTCGCAATGTTGGGATATCTACAAATTTTTGTGCCTGTCCAGTTCTTTCCAAGAAGTTATAAAAACGTGCCTCTTGGGCATCGGTCATGAATGAGATACCCACATCACCCATATCAAAGTCCTGCTGTTCGGGCTCCTCATCGGAAGAGCCACTAGAGGCCGAATACACGATTTGCCTTTTATTACCCCTAGAGTAGGTACGGGATGATGATGCCATTTTTTTTTAGTTTTTACAAAGGAATTGAATAAAGATAACACACAAACAAATAAAACAAACAAATTTAAACACAAAAGTTTTCCAAATCAAATCCAAGAACCAATTATCTAGCCAAAAATCAAAAATTATGCAAAATTTGAGTTTTTGGAAAGAATTTACCGAATTGAAGCTTGACAATGGTGATATTGACCTTGATTCCTTCTATTCTTGTCTTCCCCAAGCTTAAACCTAAACAATTTCAACAATTCAACATCAAAAAAATCAAAACCCTTATTTTCTAGGGTTTCAAGAAATCCGAAATTAACCATGGATTTGGATGTTTCTTGTGCTCAAAATGAAGGAAAAGATGAGAAATGATGGAACTAACCTTTGGATTTTAACACAACTTGAAGAAATTAGAAGAAAAATTGAAGAAATCGATTCTTGGCTTTGTGGTTATCGGACTCGGCAGGGGGTTTTGAAGCAAATCACAGCTTTGTAATGATAAAAATGAAGTGCCTTGGCTTTTATAGTTGCGAAAATGACAGAAATACCCTTGGCCAAAGTTACACGGCCGTGTAACTTTGGCTTGATAAATTACACGGTCGTGTAATGTGTTGTTTTGACCATTTGCGATTTGTACCATATTACCAAGTTACACGGTCGTGTTATTTTGTACTCACATATTACACGGTCGTGTAATGTGTAATTTTGACCGATACGAATTTTTTTGCCTTTTATTAGTTACACGGTCGTGTAACTTCTTGGTATAAAGTTACACGGTCGTGTACAATACTGTGACGTTTTTTCGTTTTTCGTATCTTGAGCCTCGGTAGTCCGTTTTCATTTCCGATCGTTTTCTCACGTAGGTAATTGAAAGTTATATACAGAAAAATTACAAAAACACAAAAAATCACACTTTTAAAAATTGACAAAAATACCCCCGGGTTGCCTCCCGGTTAGCGCACTTGTTTAACGTCTTTGGCTCGACACGGGCCCGTGTTTGAGCTTTAGGACCCATACACGGGGGCTTAGGAAAGATTACCCTGGACATTCCTTCATGCCCACTCCTTGGTTGGTAGAGAAACACTCGGTAAACCGTTTGAAATGGTGTTTGTTTCTAGTTTGTTTTGGTATAGGAGGTGGATCTCTATTTTGCAAATCCAGATCATTGCGTTGATGATCCTGGCGATCCACAGGCTTGGACTCTTCAGTAAGTCCAGTTGTTGTTTCGTTCATTGAAACCATTGCTACTAAATTTTTGTTATCATGCTCATTTGGTAACAATGAATTGTTTTCCCTTAGGTTTTCGGGAGACACATTGCTTGGGTAGCGGATGGATTGATCAATATTGAAGGTTACAACTTCGCTATCGAATTCCATAGATAGGGTACCATTAAAAACATCAATTTTTGTTCTCGATGTTTTTAAGAATGGTCTCCCTAAAAGTGTGGAACTTGAATTCGGTGAGTCGTCATCTCCCATATCGACGATATAAAAATCAGCGGGAAAAACCAAGTTATTCACTTGGACTAATACGTCTTCCAACACGCCTTTTTGACGTATGGTAGACTTATCGGCCAATTGAATAACGACTCCGGTGCGTTTCAATGTTCCTTTCTTTAAGTTTTTGAAAGTTGAAAGTGGTAGGACATTGATAGAGGCACCGAGATCAAGCATGGCTCTCGGTATGTTTGTATCCCCCAATTTACAAGGAACCGTGAATACGCCCGGATCCCCGTATTTTGGTGGCAATCTTTTTTGTATGATTGCCGAGACATTCTCGTTGACTTTTATTGTCTCATCCCCTTTGAGTTTCTTTTTAGATGTGCAAAGTTCCTTAAGGAACTTAGCATATCTAGGAACTTGTTTAATGGCCTCAAGTAAGGGAATGTTTACCTCCACCTTGCGGAACGTGACCATGATTTCTCTATCTTCCCTTTCTTTCTTTGATTCTAAGAATCTTGAAGGAAAAGGAGGTGATGGAGTATGGCTTGGAATTTCCGCTTGCTTTGTGCCTTCTTTTTCCGTATTTTTGGGCACACTTGGGTCCTTGCAAACCTTCCCGCTTCTAAGGGAGATGGCACTCACGTTGTGTCTTGGGTTTGCTTCTGTTTGGGCTGGCAATTTAGTATCCAGCCTACTTTCTAACTTGCCAACCGCTGTTGCAAGTTGTGCCATTTGTTTTTCCAAGAATTGGATGCTTGCTTTTGTCTCTTGCTGAAAAGATATTGTATTTTTAGCCAAGTTAGAGACAATTTCCTCCAAAGACATACCTGAGGGTGCGGTATGTTGTGGTTGTGGGTATCGTGGTTGATATTGAGGTCTCGGTTGCGCATTTCTCCACGATTGATTGTTGTCAAAATTCTTGGAATTTTGTCCCACGTGGTCACCCATAGCATTTACATGCTCGTTTTCATCTTGCAAGGATGGGCACATGTCGGTCGGGTGACCATGTTGTAAGCAAATTCCACAAGCTCTCGCTTTTGGTTCGGCTCCTCTCTCTTTAGTTAACAAAATGACAGCTTTTGTTAGTTCAGATATTTGAGTTTCAATGTGAGGAGTACTTACTTGCTTTTCTCCTCGTGGAGGGTCGGAATACCATTCATCTTCTCCGATTGAATGCTTTGAATCTTCGGCCAAAGTAGCAATTAAGGCCCGGATTTGGGACGGAGTCTTGTCTAGCAAGGCTCCACCACTTGAAGCATTTATAATTCGCCTATCAAGATGAGATAGGCCTTCACAAAAATTTTGGAGAAGTTGGTGTTCAGACAAACCGTGTTGTGGGCACCGAGCGCAAAGTTTCTTAAACCTCTCCCAATATGTGTGCAAGGACTCTCGTCGTCCTTGACGCAAGGTGAGAATTTCTCTACGTATGCTTGAAGCTTTTGGCTCCGGGAAGTATTTGTCAAGGAATGCTTGAGCAATATCGTTTCATGTTGTTATCGTCCCCGGTGGGAGATAGTACAACCATTCTTTTGCAGCATCGTAAAGAGCAAAGGGGAATGCCCTTAGCTTGATTTGGTCTTCTGTCACATTATGGGGCTTCATACCCGAACATACCACATGAAATTCCTTAAGGAATTTATGAGGATCTTCATTTTCCAAACCTCTAAAGGTTGGAAGTAAGTGTATGAGCCCGGACTTTAGCTCAAAATTCTCCACATTGGGATAATTTATACACAAAGGTTGTTGTGTATCTTTTTGCG